>OZ019946.1:940083-991242 GCA_963970385.1 Theonella swinhoei
AGACTCCAGAGCATTACTGTGCTACTCTATTATTTCAGAACAGCTCAGGTAGTTAATAAGCTATCAGTGTTGCTAGGCGAGTTTCCAGGAAACTGACAGCGACAGACTGACTGGCACCCAGTATACTTAGTCCCATGTCATTGTTTGGAAGCGCTTGCGGTAGTCCAGGTCCTGCATGTCAAGTTGTAGGCAGTATAACCGTTAATATATGTCCTCCACTGAGCTCTGGAAGTGGGAGCTTGAACCTCACAGAAATAATCTTCGGACATTTCACCAGATTTTGCAGAGCTCTTTGTTCAAAATCCATATATTATTGTGGGGATGCACACAAATCTTTAAATCGTTTTATGTTGTAGATGTATCAGGTAAACAAAAACTATATGACGATGACTTGTGTCCTATTCCACTTCATGATTCACAGCTGGCTGGAGTACAAGGCCAAACTAGTACTTATGGTAGATTATATGTTTCTCAGACCAAAAGAGGAACATGTATACCGATGTGGTGGTGGTTGTGGTGTGTGTGTGTGTGTGTGTGTGGGGGGGGGGGGGGGGGAGGGGGGTATGAGTAATTAGCTGCAATTAACTCTTGTTTTTCAGCAGGCTCTGTTACGGAATTCCACAACAGGAGACATGTATTACTCCAGTGGTCACTATCAGTCATGGAAATTCAGCACAAATGTGAGTAATACAACAAAGTGTTACATGTGAAGGCTTTCAGACACAAGACTTACTAGTATCTTGCATACATAATCAATTGATCTGCAACTTGCAACTGTGTCACTTGAACAAGTAGAGAAATCACTGACATAATTAACTATTTATTGCTTTAGAAGTGATGAATATCCTATGAAATATCCACAACAAGACACAAACCCAAGTAGCCTGGTTCCAGAGCCCATGGACATGACTGTGGTCTTTCCCCAGAGAGAATGGAGGTGTTCACTGAGAGACAATCAATATGTCCCTGAGTTTGTTTCTATACAAGAAAGTGGACATAACAAACCAGATGAAATGGTATAGAAATGTTTTTCTTTTCTGTCATCCTGGTGTTGTTTTTGTTGTCGAAACTTAATGGTAATTTCCATTACATGCACCTTGCATTTACCATCCATATAATTATATATCATTGAACATTTTAATGAAATGTTTTTGATTTTTCTCCATCCTACTCACATAACTGTGTCTAAGTTTGTTCAATGTATTGAACTTTGTAACAATGACATTATGGAAGTAATAGTTAAAAATGACATTTCAGTAACAATGAAATGGTGAGGAATTGATATTGAATGTAGTACCTACATGACATTGTAGACTGATGAGATGATGCTTGTATGTACTTCATAATGAGAAGGAAGTATGAACTGCACAACACAAATCAAGTTCTGGAGTAGTCTAGTCCTGGAGGTACTGTTGGTAGGGGGGGGGGGGGGGGGGGGGGGGGGGGGGACGACATGTCACATGTATACCAATCAGTTGGTCTAACTTATGTAACATGAATTTACCTGATCTGAAATGTTGTCAGTAGAGATCATGAAATTGTGCTGGAATATTTAAATAGGCATCAAAAAGAAATCAAAAATTATGAGAGAATAATAGGTAGTGTTATGTTAATACATGTATAGCATGTGCTGCACACTCACATGTCTCTTGCATGCAAGACGCATGTGCATAGGCAAGATATGGAGACTTTTGAAGGTGACAGTTGGCTAAATGTACAATAGAAAAGGGGTTTTTTTCATAAGAATAGGCTCATTCCTAAAGAATAATAGCAGGTGCTGATCTAGGAATTTTTCAAGGAGGTGACTGAGTATGAAACCATGAATGTGCAAAAATTAGCCACGCGTTGCATCTATTTATACATGTTTAAATATGTATCATAAAGTAATTTAGAGGGTTAAATCAGAGGAGGTTGGTTAGCCACCCCCGTCCTCCCTTAGTATTACTTGAATCAGCCCTTGATAATAGGCTTAAATTTTAATCAAGGAATAGAGGAATGGGAAAACCAAGTTGTCAGCTTGAGTATTGAGTGAATAGAGAAATGGGTAGAGAGACAGAAGTCCAGTAAGGGAAGGAAGGATGGGATCGCAGATTCAGGTGGAGAGTTGTACAATTATACAATACAAAATTGATGTAAGAGGAACATAGTTGATGTAATCATATCCACAACTATTTAATTAAGTAGTAAACAGATAAACTATATAGTTTCAGTTCCCCACCACCTGGCAGGCAGTGTGGGGTGATTTAATACCTAGGGCACATTATTTACTAACCATCCCAACTTGGACGTACAATTTGTTGTGATGTGTCTCCTACCAAAATAAAATAGTACGACGTACAATTGGTTCAAATGGTGTCAATACTCTCCATAGTTGTAGGGAGGGAGGGAGGGAGGGAGGGAGGGAGGGAGGGAGGGAGGGAGGGAGGGAGGGAGTGTGAAAGAGGAGAGGGAGAGAGGTGAAGAGAGAGGGAGGTTGTATTTCTTGCACTAGGGAGAGAGGTGGAGAGAGGGGGAGGTTTAATCCCCTGCACTATGCTTGTCTTGTCAGTGTATACATGACAGTATATACCTCAGTAAGGCTACTAGTCCAGCTGGCATGAGGGGGAGGGGAGGAGAGGGTGAGGAGGGCGAGGGAAGGAGAGGGTGAGAAGAGAGGGAAGGAGAGGGAGAAGATGGGGGAGGGGAGGGGGGGATGCCAGGAGGGAGGGAAGAGGGAGTGAATGAAGGGAGAGAGGGAGAGGGAGGGAGGGAGGGAGTATTGCATTCAAATCCCACACTTTGGCTACAGCTAATGAATGCACAAGTATTGTGGCAATAGTGATCACATGACTGTCATGTGACCTCTCCCTCTGTGTGTGTGTGTGTGTATGTGTGGGTGGGTGGGTGGGTGGGTGGGTGTGTGTACCTTAGTGTAATAGTAGACGATGGAATAAGCCATGACATAGTAGTTAGCTGAGCAAGAGAGGAAGAAGGACCTCCACCACCAGTGGTAGTCCTGAGAGAGAGAGGGAGGGAGGGAGGGAGGGAGGGAGGGAGGGGGAGAGAGAGAGATAAAAGTACCAAAACATGTATGAACAATCACTCCAAGAAATGCTTAGAAAGACAAGGCAACACAACAACACAACAGAAAGGCAAAGCAACACAACACAATTCACCCGAAACAGTCATTTTTCAAAGAAAAATTGACTGCCTCGGGTGTGACTCAAACCCATGACCATCAGCTTTCCAGGTGACGCTCTTACCAACTGAGCTATCGAGCCGGGCAGCTCAGCTGGCTGGGCTGAATCCTGCATACAAATCAGAAAGCATCTCAACCTGATAAACAAGTGAACTCAAGCTTAGTATTGTATGATTCTTGAAACATGACCTAAAATGAGGACAACTCATTCTGTCCAGCCTGTAACACTATCTTCTGGTGGAAAAATTACAAAGGACAGCGCAAAAGAATTCAATTCAACAATCAGCTACTTCAACCAATTGAACAATCAGCTACTTCAACAGATCTATCCCTTTTTACACGAGGCAATGGACTTGGAGGTTTGGTTTTTGAATTTATTTCAGTGGCTCTTTATACACACAAAACTGTAATACAACTGCACCAGGAATGGATGAGTTTACATATTCCCCCACCACAGAATGAAGCTGCCACACATTCTTCACCTTGATATCATTAAAAGTGAAATTAACTTCAAATTGAAAGTGAAAATGAACAAAATCCTTATATATGGTTTTCAATGGGGATAGACCATAGCAATCCCTATATACACAGTACTACCGTACTGTGTGATAGACCATAGCAATCCCTATATACACAGTACTACCGTACTGTGTGATAGACCATAGCAATCCCTATATACACAGTACTACCGTACTGTGTGATAGACCATAGCAATCCCTATATACACAGTACTACCGTACTGTGTGATAGACCATAGCAATCCCTATATACACAGTACTACCGTACTGTGTGATAGACCACAGCAATCCCTATATACCCAGTACTACCGTACTGTGTGATAGACCATAGCAATCCCTATATACACAGTACTACCGTACTGTGTGATAGACCACAGCAATCCCTATATACCCAGTACTACCGTACTGTGTGATAGACCACAGCAATCCCTATATACCCAGTACTACCGTACTGTGTGATAGACCATAGCAATCCCTATATACACAGTACTACCGTACTGTGTGATAGACCACAGCAATCCCTATATACCCAGTACTACCGTACTGTGTGATAGACCACAGCAATCCCTATATACCCAGTACTACCGTACTGTGTGATAGACCATAGCAATCCCTATATACCCAGTACTACCGTACTGTGTGATAGACCACAGCAATCCCTATATACCCAGTACTACCGTACTGTGTGATAGACCACAGCAATCCCTATATACCCAGTACTACCGTACTGTGTGATAGACCATAGCAATCCCTATATACCCAGTACTACCGTACTGTGTGATAGACCACAGCAATCCCTATATACCCAGTACTACCGTACTGTGTGATAGACCATAGCAATCCCTATATACCCAGTACTACCGTACTGTGTGATAGACCACAGCAATCCCTATATACCCAGGAATGGATGAGTTTACATATTCCCCCACCACAGAATGAAGCTGCCACACAGAATACACTGAAGTGCGAATGCTCGGCGCATGCGTCTATTGTATACTCCTGTAAAAACAAATGACGTTTACCACGTGCCTATACTAGGGGGGCGGTAATAAAATGGAGCATGCGCACGCAAGTGGTACTACTAAGGCTCGAATCAACGGCTAGGACCTCTGGGCTAGGACTAGGCTAGGTGTGCTATATTTCATTGCTACTGTATATAGTGTATGCAGGATAGGAAACTTCCTCCCTGATTACCTCACTGATTACCATGGTTTATTTACAACTGCATTCTTACCATTTCCAGCATCACATGTACAGAGGTGAGACAGAGGATATGTAAAGTAGTGACAGACATCAATAGCTCCTCAGGTGGCTGGGGTGAGGGTGAGGGTGAGGACATTCATTGCAAATTGGCAGCTGTCAGTTAGCTCAGGATGTGAAGATAATCACAGCACTGTCTATGACTATACTGATTCTGCCTAAACTCATTAGTGTTGGGTGTGGTCATAGTCACGTGCTGCTCATGTGAGCTGAATTGTCTTACAAGTATCCCTAGTTTCAGACTCTGCCTCCAGCTATATATTAATTTTAAGAATGTGTACATTGAGATATAGCCAATGTTTATGTACACAATTATCTCTGTCAACTGTTGTCTTTACAACATTTCTACTGTAAACATAAGTGTTGTGTACATGTAGATGGACTCCTGTGAGGGAAGTCATGAAATTAATGGGAAACTGCTATATATCCAATTCACAATTGGTAGAGTGAGGTGACTGATTTTTTTAACTGGGAGTCGTGGCTCAGTGGTTAGTGCACTGGACTTCCAGTCACTGATCCTGAGTTTGATTCCGGTCTTTGCTCTCTCTTCATCCCTTATGCCTGAGTCATTGAATAATAAACTTCTGTACACATCACCAGGCCAATGTTATATCATCATACACTATATTGGACACAATTTATAGTCAGGACACCAGTGGATTAGAGAGGAACCCCTGCAATAATGGTTATAGTTGAGTGTCATCTTATCCGAGACATTTGTTGACAGTAATTGTGTGATGTTATGGATAGAAAATCACCCAATTAAAGAGCGAAGCCAGCAAAAATGGCAAAATGTTGTTCATAATTCAGAAATTAATAGCCTGACTGCACGACAACTTCCCTCACACAATCACTGTGTACATAATACATGATGTGTATTGGTATGTACATGTCAGCCTGCCTCCATCCAGCACACACACTGTGGCATATACCATCTGCCATACCACCCAACTCACTGGTCAGTAGACACAACCATCCACTCTACCTGCCATATAGGAATATATGTGTTGACCATGTCTTGTGCCACGTGGAGTGGAGTGGGAGGTAAACAGTCCTGACATGACGAGACCTGCGGAATGGAACACTGGGTTTCATTTGAGGGGGCCCTCGGCAGAATATCACAGGAATTTTCCTGCATGAATACTGGAAGCAGCCGGCATTGAGATGTCTGTGTCTACATCGTCAAAACTCCATATTCATGCAGGACAATTCCTGTGATATTCTGTGGTCCAGGTGTTGTTATTAACGTCATATCAGCAGCAGGTGTCCTATTTAACAGTCCTGATGACATGTTTCAGTTGGTACATCTCTATACGCCTATAGTCCAAGTTGGTACATCTCTGTACGTCCGAGTTGGTACATCTCTTGAGCTACATTTCATTGCTGAGTGTTTCACCCCTAGTTCATGCACAAGACATAGTGATGTGTACAGCCTGTAACATTAAACTTCCCTAGACCACACTGTTGACTTAGCCTTTGTACTATCATGACTTCATCTGTTGGCCCTAGCAACAGTGTCAATTCCATTGTACCACCAGTCACATCACCACATGTCCTCCACACTGCCTCTAGTTGGCTGACCAAGTTAATATGCATGACATAATAAATTATAATTGTGTACTTAGTTCAATGATAACTTACTATCCGTTTGCTCCTCAACTCCAGCCAGCTGCAGATCCTCAGCCAAGGACTGAAGTTGACTAGGGCACAAGTCATCACCATACAGTTTTTGTTTACACGCATCCCAGTATACCTACAACATTGTCTTGATCAATCATGAAAGGTATTATTTGCACCACATACACACACACATAGTTAGAATGTTGTTTATTAGCACTTAGAGGGGCTCAGCAATATACTCCAGTGTTTACTACAATTTTGAGTCATTACGCTACCTCGCGGTAATTGATAGGCAATTAATTACTGATTCATATCACTGTTGTTTACATGCCTACTATCACCAGAGAACGTATTCATGATGTGTCGTAATCTCAGTTGGTGGAGATTGGAGGGAGAGTTGACCACTATCTGGGACCTCTATTACCATTCTGTTTACATGCTCACGTATATGACGTCATTCCACTAGAACAGTGACTCCGACTGGACCACTTGAAACCATCACCAATTAATGGATCCTTTCATGAGGGGAAGTGGCTTGAGATAAGACTAGTACTGGGTGGATTGTATTATACATGTTATCAGTTTCCACATCTCTCAGTCTAATGTGTATGTTGTGATACTATGTACGTATATCATACTACGGGAGTCACCAGTCGTTAAATATGGACCGGAAACGTAGAACGGTTGTGGTTTTCAATAAATTTCATTAAAATCTGTAAACCATGAAAAACGGAATTAGCCGTCTAGTAAACCAAGTAACTGGCCGTCTCTCGTCCCCAGACCCCACCCTCTGGAGATGAGACTATCTTCCAGACGCAAGGAAAAGCGCTCACGATAACTGCTCGTGTGCCGTTGATCGGCTGCAATACGAGAACACCTCAACGCGTACGGTGAGTGTGAGGGGGCATGCATGACTACTGCATCATTATTGCTTGTGTGAAATAGAGCTTTCTACACTTACGTAGATCTATCCAATGTAGAGAGCACTCCGTATACTACTAGTACTGCTGCTACAACCCTATAAGGCCCAACCCCATAAAGCCTCCAAGGCTAACGCCTACAATACCATGCACACCATGCACTCTTGTAAGCAGACATTAGTGTGTAAAGGTCTGTTAGATATGCTAAATTCTACAGTTGTATGTGCCTAAGCTTACTCCATATGACTCCTCCATGGAAGTAAAATACTATAAGTCCATGGTCTGTACATGTAATACATGATATGCTATTTCATTGCTACTGTATATATAGTGTATGCAGGATAGGAAACTTCCTCACTGATTACCCTGCTTTTTTGCAACTGCATTCTTACCATTTCCAGCATCACATGTACAGAGGGGAGACAGAGGATATGTAAAGTAGTGACAGACATCAATAGCTTCTGTGGCCAGGGTGAGGGTGAGGACATACAAATTGACGTCTGAATTGGCAGCTGTCAGTTAGCTCAAGGATGTGAAGACAATCACAGCACTGTCTATGACTACTGATTCTGCCTCCAATGACTCATTAGTGTTGGGTGTGGTCACAGTCATATGCTGCTCATGTGAGCTGAATTGTCTTACAAGTATCCCTAGTTTCAGATGTGCCTCCAGCTATATATATTAATTTTAAGAATGTGTACATTGAGATATAGCCAATGTTTATGTACACAATTATCTCTGTCAACTGTTGTCTTTACAACATTTCTACTGTAGTGTTGTGTACATGTAGAGGGACTGCAGTGGTGTATAGTATCATGAAATGAAAATCAACAGGAAACTGCTATATCCAATGTTATAGAACAAAAACATTTTTTGGCATCATTAACTACTCTTTTCTGCACCTTGCACTCCCTATCAAACCACTGATTTATAGGGAAATTGCTGGTGGAGCTCTTTGACATTGTCTGGGTTTAATCAATTGTTTTGTACTTTGGCTCTCTTTGAGTAACATTTGAAGGTAGTTATGTTTTCTGCATCGATATCGAGTCCTCAGAAGTGATAGATTTCATTAAATTATACTGTGTATAGGACACCATTTAGTCATGACACCAATAGATTAGAGAGGATCCCCTGCAATAATGGTTATAATGATGAATGTTGAGTGTCATCATATCTGAGACATTTGTTGACACTAATTGTGTGATGTTATGGATAGAAAATCACCCAATTAAAGAACGAAGCCAACAAAAATGGTGAAATTTGTTCATAATTCAGAAATTAAGAGCCTGACTGCACGACAACTTCCCTCACACAATCACTGTGTACATAATACATGATGTGTATTGGTATATACATGTCAGCCTGCCTCCATCCAGCACACACACTGTGGCATATACCATCTGCCATACCACCCAACTCACTGGTCAGTAGACACAACCATCCACTGTGCCTGCCTTATAGGAATATACATGTGTCTAGTGTTGACCACGTCTTGTGCCACATGGAGTGAGTGGGAGGTAAAGAGTGTTGCCATGACCACACCTGCGGAATGGAACACTTTCGGGTTTCATTTGAAGGGGCCCTCGGCAGAATTTCACAGGAATCTTCCTGCATGAATACAGGAAACGGCATTGAGATGTCTGTGCTTACACAGTCAAAACTCTGTATTCGTGCAGGACGATTCCTGTGATATTCCATGGTCCAAGTGTCCTAGTTAACATCATTTCAGTCCTGATGACATGTTTCAGTCTATACATCTCTTGAGCCACAATTCATTCCTGAGTTTCACCCCTAGTGCATGCACAAGATGTAGTGATGTGTACAGTCTGTAACATTAAACTTCCCTTTTGAAGTGTATTGTTTTAGGCCACACTGTTGACTTAGCCTTCATGACTTCATCTGTTGGCCCTAGCAACAGTGTCATCCCGTTGTACCACCAGTCACATCAGCACACTCCTCCACACTGCCTCTAGTTGCCTGACATACTCCTTAGAGTTGATACACAACACATAAATGGCCAGGGTTTATTTCATAAAACTTGACAAGGGGAAAAACCTGTGACTTAAGGGGGGCCAAAGTTTTTTAAGGGGGGCAAATGCCCCCCGTGCCCACCCCTAAAAGAAACCCTGCATTGGCCTTCTGTATTTTAATACTAAATGAGAGAAGTGTATTTTATCTTTGTATTGATAAATAATAATGCTCATGAGGCAACCAATCACGGGCTGAGCCACACACACATGTACATCAAAGATCTCCCACCATTCCCAGTTCTCAAGGCTGGGCATTCAGTGTCATAGGCGGAGGAAGTTGAAACAGAGTATGGGGGCGGAACCCAGGGTGGGGCCAGATGGAAATCTCCATCCACAGAATATCTAGTATCTACTATCGCTTACTCACGTGCAGCAGCTACAGATGCATGGAGCAATCACCACGGGCATGCTGCAGCTCTCGTCATTTTAGAGCTTTGCATTTGATTGTAATTCTATGGGGGCAATGCCCCCACGCATTTAAAGGTTTGGGGGTGAGTGCCCCCACTGCCCCCATGCTTCCGCCACCTATGAGTGTCCTACTCTTATGTATGTGTGATGTTTGTCTGGAGTGAGTTAATAGGGCTTTCTTTATTATTCCTGTTTGGCTAGTGTGCTATGCACATGGTCTTCATGTACATACAGGCAAATCCTTACCATCTGTTCCTCCCTCACCTGAGAAACATAACTTACCATCTGTTTGCCCCTCAACTCCAGCCAGCTGCAGATCCTCAGCCAAGGACTGAAGTTGACTAGGGTACGAGTCATCACCATATACAGTTTTTGTTTATGCACATCCCAGACACCTACATGGTACAAAAACCACAGTAATATCACAACATACTCATTCTAAAATGCCTGAAAGATGTGGAAACTGATAACATGTATCATACAATCCAGCCAGTTATCTTAAGCCACTCCCCCTCATTAAAGGATGGTTTCAAGTGGTCCAGTTGGAGTCACTGTTCTAGTGGAATGACGTCATCATATGACTAACACTACTATATGTAAGCATGTAAACAGAATGATAATGAGGACCCAGATAGTGATCAACTCTCCCTCCAATCTCCACCAACTGAGATTACGACACATCATGAATACGTTCTCTGGTGATAGTAGGCATGTAAACAACAGTGATATGAATCAGTAATTAATTGCCGTATTTATACTATCAACTACCGCAAGGCAGCGTAATGATTTTAAATCGTAGTAAACACTGGAGTATATTGCTGAGCTTGAGCACCTCTTCTACTACACAACATTCTAGCTATGTGTGTGTTTATGTGATGCAAACACACAAAATATACCTCTCAAGAGAATGTTGTTGATACTATATAAAGGAGTCGTGGAACGGTTGTGGTTTTCAATAAATTTCATTAACTTCCGTAAACCATGAAAAACGGAATTAGTATATAACTGGCTGTCTTCCAGACGCAAGGAAAACCGCTCGCGATTACTGCTCGTGTGCCGTTGATCGGCTGCAATACGAGAACACCTCAACGCGTACGGTGAGTGTGGGGGGGACATGCATGACTACTCAGTTGCTTGTGTGAAATAGCACTTATGTAGATCTATCCGAGCCCTCCGTATATTTCTGTTGCCTACAAACCTATAAAGCTTCCAAAGCTAGCCATGCACACCATGCACTCCTGAAGTTAGCGCGTAAAGGTCTGCTATGATATGCTAAATTCTACAGTTGTATGTGCAGGCTAAGCTTACTCCATATGACTTCTCTATGGAAGTAAAATACTATAAGTCCATGGTCTGTATGTAATATGATATGCTATTTCATTGCTACTGTATATATAGTGTATGCAGGATAGGAAATTTCCTCACTGATTACCCTGCTTTTTTGCAACTGCATTCTTACCATTTCCAGCATCACCGGTGAGGGTGAGGACATTACAAATTGACATCTGATTGGAAGCTGTCAGTTAGCTCAAGGATGTGAAGACAATCTCAGTACTGTGTCTATGACTACTGATTCTGCCTCCAATAACTCATTAGTGTTGGGTGTGGTCACAGTCACGTGCTGCTCATGTGAGCTGAATTGTCTTACAAGTATCCCTAGTTTCAGACTCTGCCTCCAGCTATATATATATGAATTTTAAGAATGTGTACATTGAGATATAACCAATGTTTATGTACACAATTATCTCTGTCAACTGTTGTCTTTACAACATTTCTACTGTAAACATAAGTGTTGTGTACATGTACATTTCTACTGTTGTGTTGTGTACATGTAGAGGGCACTTGTGAGGGTAAGTCATGAAGTGAAAATTAACAGGAATATGCTAAATGTAAGCATACTCCATATTGGACATTGGATTTCAGGTCCCTTGTCCCAAGGAAGATGTGCATGCTCATCAACTGCCAGTGTGTTTCCTTGGCTTGCAGTTGGAACGTTTTTGTATTCACTGGTGAGTTACCCTTAGCTGGTTGAGCAGCCCTTTTACTGACTGACACACTATGCTATCTGCCTATAGATGAGAGCAAATACGGTCAGCCTAATGCACATGTGCAACCATCAATGGAAAAACAAATTTACGACAACGGACCTATAGTCAGGACACTATTCCGGTGGATTAGAGAGGACACCCTGCAATAATGGTTATAATGATAATGTTGAGTGTCATCATATCTGAGACCTTTGTTGACAATAAGTAATGTTATGGATAGATCACCCAATTAAAGAATGAAGCCAGCAAAAATAGCAAACTTTTGTTCATAATTCAGAAATTAAGAGCCTGACTGCACGACAACTTCCCTCACACAATCACTGTGTACATAATACATGATGTGTATTGGTATATACATGTCAGCCTGCCTCCATCCCAGTACATACACTGTGGCATATACCATCTGCCATACCACCCAACTCACTGGTCAGTAGACACAACCATCCACTCTACCTGCCATATAGGAATATGTATTGACCATGTCTTGTGCCATGTGGAGTGGAGTGGGAGATAAACAGTCCTGACATGACGAGACCTGTGGAATGGAACACTTTGGGTTTCATTTGAGGGGGCTCTCAGCAGAATTTCGCCCACCCCCCACGTGGCCACACAATGCAGAACTGACGTAGACTGTTAGCCCCCAAATAGGTTAGAACTCTTTCCCCCCCACAGATTAAATGAAAGCTTACAAATCAGAACAGCTCACTGATCAAGACACTTTCACTTGCAATTGTTCCATAACTAATAGTATACCTGGATTATATACAAGTAGCTTCATTACAGCCAACAAGATTTGTCTTGGTATAGGCTTTAGTGTTGTTTCAGAGAAAGAGAGTGTGGAGTACATGTGATGATGTGACCAGTGGTGCAATGGGATAATGGCCAACAGATGAAGTCATGATAGTACAATGGCTAAATCAACAGTGTGGCCTAAAACAATACACTTCAAAAGGGAAGTTTAATGTTACAGGCTGTACACGTCACCATGTGTTGTGCATGAACTAGGGGTGAAACTCATGAATAAACATATCATCAGGACTGTTAATTAGGACACTTGCTGCTGGTCTGCTACTGTCCTGAAATCGAGAAACCTCACCACATTCTCCTGTCACACTTAAATATACTCCTTTGATTTAATAACTGTTCATTGACAAGCTGTTTATATGTTAAGTTAATGATCTGTCTGCAACATGCCTATAGGTATGTAGAGTGTTCACCGACATAATCTTTACGTACTAGTTAAAGTACCCGTCCGAGTACATTACGCGATATAATGTACGAGGATGTGTCGAGAGCGTAATAAGGCACGAGGCGTAGCCGTGTGCCTTATTAGGCATCGAGACACATTCCGAGTACATTATATCCCGTAATGTACGAGGATATACGGGTACTTTAACTGGTTTATTGTACGTATACGGAAATTTTCAAACTAGCGCTTGAGATAGGTAACAGCAGAGAAGCTGCTCAGCTCATTCCTCAATAGCGAGGGCTCTACAGAGTAGGCTAGGAACAATTTAATGCCTTAGCTAAGAATTGGCAGTGTGTTAGAGGTGAGCGTGTTCCCGCCAACATGCTTCTTAGTCATGAATGTCTGCTGAAAGCCTAAGGCCACTGACCTAAGGGCTGCGCTGCTACCTATGACAGACGACAGCAACTCACTATTATGAAATAAGAATCAGTGTTTCAGAGGTGAGTGTGTTCCCTTTGGCTTGCTTCTTAGTCATGATACCAGCCTTGGCTATGCCGCTGCGTGACAGATGCAGAAAACGTGACTCTGTAGAACCGCAGGGCGTTATTGTTTTGACCTTGTTGAGTAAACTGAGGACATATATGGAAGTGTACTATATTAAGATGAAAGGGAAAATAAAGCACACTGGGATAATAAAGCACTGTTAGACAATGGCATACTATACATTATGGCAAATAAAGAACACTTTTGGCCTTTCATGTTAGGTGGCTTCGTACAATAAAAGCATTTATAGTTGATATTCATGTGAATAACCTTCGGTTGACTTTAATACCAAATGACAGAAGAGTAATTGCACTTTTCTTGTTTTGATAAATCATATGAGAGACAGGTATATTTGCATCACAAATTACATTGGTAACATATTTATTAGCAGAAGAGGTGCTCAGGCTCAGCAATATACTCCAGTGTTTACTACAATTTTGAGTCATTACGCTACCTCGCGGTAATTGATAGGCAATTAATTACTGATTCATATCACTGTTGTTTACATGCCTACTATCACCAGAGAACGTATTCATGATGTGTCGTAATCTCAGTTGGTGGAGATTGGAGGGAGAGTTGACCACTATCTGGGACCTCATTACCATTCTGTTTACATGCTCACGTATATGACGTCATTCCACTAGAACAGTGACTCCGACTGGACCACTTGAAACCATCACCAATTTATGGATCCTTTCATGAGGGGAAGTGGCTTGAGATAAGAATAGTACTGTATTATACATGTTATCAGTTTCCATATCTCTCTCATGCTATTTTTAGAATGTGCAAGTTGTGATATTGCTGTAGTTTTTGTATGTATATCATCTACAGCGATACTAAATAAATGCAGGAGTCACCAGTTGTTAAATATGGACCGGAAACGCAGAACGGTTGTGGTTTTCAATAAATTTCATTCATTTCCGTAAACCATGAAAAACGGAATTAGTATATTTTAGCCGTCTGTAACTGGCCGTCTTCCAGACGCAAGGAAAAGCGCTCACGATCACTGCTCGTGTGCCGTTGATCGGCTGCAATACGAGAACACCTCAACGCGTGCGGTGAGTGTGGGGGGGCATGCATGACTACTGCATCATTATGAGCTTTCTACACTTACGTAGATCTATCCAATGTAGAGAGCCCTCCGTATACTACTAGTACTGCTGCCTACAAGCCTAAGCCTATAAAGCTTCCAAGGCTAACCATGCACACCATGCACTCTTTTAAGTAGAAATTAGCGTGTAAAAGTCTGTTAGATATGCTAAATTCTACAGTTGTATGTGCCTAAGCTTACTCCATATGACTCCTCTATGGAAGTAAAATACTCTAAGTCCATGGTCTGTAATACATGATATGCTATTTCATTGCTACTGTATATATAGTGTATGCAGGATAGGAAACTTCCTCACTGATTACCCTGCTTTCTTGCAACTGCATTCTTACCATTTCCAGCATCACATGTACAGAGGTGAGTGAGACACAGAGGATAGTGACAGCCATCAATAGCTTCTGTGGCCAGGGTGAGCTGGAGGGTGAGGACATTACAAATTGACATCTGATTGGCAGCTGTCAGTTAGCTCAAGGATGTGAAGACAATCACAGCACTGTCTATGACTACTGATTCTGCCTCCAATGACTCATTAGTGTTGGGTGTGGTCAAAGTCATATGCTGCTCATGTGAGCTGAATTGTCTTACAAGTATCCCTAGTTTCAGATGTGCCTCCAGCTATATATTAATTTTAAGAATGTGTACATTGAGATATAGCCAATGTTTATGTACACAATTATCTCTGTCAACTGTTGTCTTTACAACATTTCTACTGTAGACATAAGTGTTGTGTACATGTAGAGGGACCCCTGTGAGGGTAAGTCATGAAATGAAAAGTAACAGGAATATGCTAATGTAAGCATACTCCATATTGGACACCATCTACACTGGATTTCAGGTCCGTTGTCCCAAGGCTGATGTGCATGCTCATCAACTGCCGGTATTCCGGTGGATTAGAGGATCCCCTGCAATAATGGTTATAATGATGAATGTTGAGTGTCATCATATCTGAGACATTTGTTGACAATAATTGTGTGATGTTATGGATAGAATATCACCCAATTAAGGCACGAAGCCAGCAAATATGGTGACATTTTGTTCATAGTTCAGAGATTAAGAGCCTGACTGCACGACAACTTCCCTCACACAATCACTGTGTACATAATACATGATGTGTATTGGTATATACATGTCAGCCTGCCTCCATCCAGCACACACACTGTGGCATATACCATCTGCCATACCACCCAACTCACTGGTCAGTAGACACAACCATCCACTGTGCCTGCCTTATAGGAATATATGTGTTGACCATGTCTTGTGCCATGTGGAGTGGAGCTTACAAATCAGAACATCTCACTGATCAAGACACTTTCACTTGCAATTGTTCCATAACTAATAGTATACCTGGATTATATACAAGGAGCTTCATTACAGCCAAGGAGGTTTGTGTCCATATAGGCTTTAGTGTTGTTTCAGAGTGAGTGTGGAGGACATGTGGTGATGTGACTAGTGGTGCAATGGGATAATGGCCAACAGATGAAGTCATGATAATACAATGGCTAAGTCAACGGTGTGGCCTAAAACAATACACTTCAAAAGGGAAGTTTAATGTTACAGGCTGTACACGTCACCATGTGTTGTGCATGAACTAGGGGTGAAACTCATGAATGAATTGTAGAAACATGTCATCAGGACATTTAATTAGGACACCTGCTGCTGGTCTGCTACTGTCCTGAAATCGAGAAACCTCACCACATTCTCCTGTCACACTTAAATATACTCATTTGGTTTAATAACTGTTCATTGACAAGCTGTGTATATGTTAAGTTAATAATATGAGAGCACCATGCCTATAGGTATGTAGAGAGTTGGCCGACATAAGCTTTAAAGCATTATAGTTGATATGCATGACATGAATAACCTTCTGTTGACTTTAATACCAAACAGCAGAAGAGCAATTGCATTTTTCTTGTCTTGGTGAGAGACAGGTATATTTGCATCACAAATGTACATTGGTAAAATATTTATTAACAGAAGAGGTGCTCAAGCTCAGCAATATACTCCAGTGTTTACTACCATTTAAAATCATTACGCTACCTTGCGGTAGTTGATAGTATAAATACGGCAATTAATTACTGATTCATATCACTCTTGTTTACATGCCTACTATCACTAGAGAACGTATTCATGATGTGTCGTAATCTCAGTTGGTGGAGATTGGAGGGAGAGTTGATCACTATCAGGTTGCTCATTATCATTCTGTTTACATGCTTACATATAGTAGTGTGATGATGTCATTCTGGAACTGTGACTATGACTGGACCACTTGACACAATTACCAGTTCCTTCACGAGGGGGAGTGGCTCGAGATAAGACTGGCTGGAGTCATAATAGAGTAGGGCCTCAGAGGCTGGTGAAACTACGCCACACTCTTGATTGTGAAGTCAGTAGGTAACACACACACACACACATCAGCTCTACAAGAGGTTCTGTACACTAAACACACATGGACTCATGTGAACAGCTATAAAACCACACCCCATCTGATGGTAGTTACTACCACACATCTGGCAAGGTATGAATGCCTTCACATGAAAACATTACACATGAAATCTCCAGTCACCAAGGAAACTCTCCTAGCAACACTGATAGGATTATTAACCACCAGACCTTTCTGAAATAATATAGAGTAACCAAAAGAGCAACTGGAGTAATGCCCTTTAACACTGCCCTTAAAGATCTGGTAAGAGATAATAAGATTATTTTTAAGTAACTTACCAGACATTAAAATTACCTATATCATTGCTACACACTATATTAAATTTCCTGTTATAATTATCATTAAATACGTACAGGAAATTATAATATAATACTGATGATGATAATGTTTACTTTTTGACAAAATGAATTGTTTGGTACAATACTAGATACGACCACACCACTCTGCAATATATGCACTCTGCTGCATATGACCACACCTGTGACCCACAGGTGCAGTACTGCGACTACTACTGCAATAACTACCTCAATATTGCAAATATATGTATGCAGCTACGTACAATTTTTAGTGCACTTGCAATCAATGAAATATATTCAAGAAGCAATCAAGTGAATTGTTGAACATATAATCAATGCAGAAAGTCTTGGACCAAAGCATTATGAGCCTCAATATAGCACATTTAGTTCATAGTTCAATATTTCATTGAAGGTGGCATTCACATATATACACAATACAATACCTGTGGGCACATATCATCACATGTGAGAGGGAGTTTGTGTGAGAATGCCATTTAACAAGAAGCAAAAAATTAACAAACTAATTTGGAACACATAAAAATACTTGATAAAATAATTATTTTACATTAAAAAAGTGATTTATGGAAACTGATTAGAAAAATCTGTCACCTAGGATGCAATTAAAGATGATATGCTTGAGTCCAGTTCAGAATATGGATTTTGAACAAAGAGCTCTGCAAAATCTGGTGAAATGTCCGAAAAATCAAATATTAGTTTTTCATTCTCTGTGAGGTTCAGACCCCCACTTCCAGAGCTGAGTGGAGGAGACACATTAATACTGCCTACCACTGGGCCTTGATGAGCAGGGGCGACTGGATAGAGAAGGTCGTCAAAATCAATGTTTGGTAGACTGAGGTCCATGTCGGATGAAAATGGAGAGAGCTGGAGCTCGAAATCAAGGTCATTTAGAGAATTGGTCGAATTAGGAGGAGACAGAGGGAGTGAAGATTCTAGTGAGGGCGGCGGAGGGAGCGACGTTGCGATTAGTTTTGCGTTAGACGGTACGGGGATGAGCGTGGGGGCCTGGGTTACTGTGACTGGCTGCGGAGGGATGCGCACTGCGACAGGTTGCGTCGCGTGGAGGGTCTTGACTCGTTTCAGTAGTGGAGGGTTGGACGGGACTTCGACGGGACTAGCGCGCTTCCGAACGATGACGGGACTACTGCGCGGCAATTCCGACGGCTGAGTCACCGCCGTCAGCGAGGCGGGACGGGGCCGCGGAGTGATGGTCTTCAAGTTCGCCAGCCCATTCCCGACCTGTACAGAAATTTCAGCAGTTTTTCTTTCCGGGAGTCGCTCAATGACGCTGCACTCGTCCGCCGAATCCAGACTACATTGAATCCCTACTGTGCATCGCTCGGGCACGCTCTTTCCGCAGCTACAAGTGGATCCTCCCGTCGTCGGCCCCACGGATATTTCCGATATGAGCTTCGCCGGTTTTTTCGTGCCTCGCTTCCTCGGTCTGTACTTGTAGTCCGGATACTGCTTCATATGCAGCACTCGTAGCCGCTCCGACTCCTCCACGTAGGGTTGCTTCTCCACTTCGGGTAAAATGCGCCATAATTTCCCCAGACGTCGGCTGATCTCCGCATTGTGCATCTCGGGATATTCTAAAGTCATCTTTCTTCTCTCTAACTGCGCCCAAACCATGAACGCATTCATTGGCCGTTTTATGTGATCTTTTCTCTCCTTCGCACGAGCATCTGCGCATAACTGCTGAACGCAAGAACTCGGAGTGATGATCTTGTCCGTCGGAGCTTCCAGCACAGTGCTGTCTGTCCCTACCCCGCAGCTCTGTTCAATCATCTCTGCCGCTGCAAAGTTACTGCTCTCCTGTTCAATGCGTATCAACTGAATGATGCGGACATGAACTGTTTTTATACCTCGGCCAAACAAGGCGTTGAAATCTAATTACGCGAAACACTAACACCTCTGGCTAAAACAATGTTGGTATAAGACCTTAAGCAGCTGGGGCGCACTCCAGCGCACACAGCCAATAATTACGGAACTAATCCATAAACAGGGAAAATCCCTGCGTAAATTAGATACTGCATTAAGGGCATGTGATAGTCAATGAACACTTCCTAAGTGTGACGTCAGTACTATCCATCAACCATTGATACAGTACCACATACATATACTCTATAGGCTGGCCACTACCGCTTCCTACCATACAGCTGATCTGTACGCTGCTTCTAGTACTACGCAAACCGAGGCCATATCTTTATTGATTTGATTATAGTCTGTAGACAGGAGATAAGGAGCAGGTCTAGTGGTTTAATGCATGGCAGAATGTGTAGTGTGTTGACCTGAACCTCTGTATTAGTATACCCTCGCCCCTGTAATTTCTTGCATTATTAAGTGAACCTCCTCCAATGTGGACACAATTGGGAGCAGTATCACAGTGTCCTGATCAGTAAGGTGTCCTGATAATGTGTCCTGATTAGTAAGGTGATAAGGTGTCTTGATTAGCAAGGTGATAAGGTGTCTTGTTTAATAAAGTGTCCTCATTTCAAGGGTTGAAACATTTGGGACAGCAAAGGTTCTCGTGTTCATTTAAGGTGTCTTTTGGTCCTGTTCATTAATTAAGGTGTCCTTATTAGAGGGATTTCCCCTTAATGCAGTACTGACCACATATCCCAGCTATCAATACAGATGGCCAGTATACAACCATTTCCATGAGAACGTACACAGTCAGTCAAATGAATATATTGTGTACTGTGTAGTTGCCTGAGTTTTATATATTGCAGGACTGTATATGGTTACACTGTACATACCACCTGCTATTACTAATATCATTACCATGAGAAAACCTGCCTATATATACACAATGATGACATCAAACTGAATGCTGAGGTTTCCTGTACTGGATGAGCGCAGTGCATTTTGGCGAGCAGAGCAAACCCAGTTAGTTGTGAGAATGGGCTGGTTTGAAATAAAGTGCGGGAATAAAATTAGAACTCACATTTAACATTACAGTACATACAGTTCAGGTTACATATATACAGAAATATCGGCCCTTCCTCACAACTAAGTGGGCTCTCTCCATTTGGCAATATATTTGTATGAGCTCAATATGATAGAAGTATCTGAAGAGGTACCTTTAATGGTGTCTACCGTTTCAAATCAATGTACCAACATGTGTGAGGAGATTCGATTCTCAAACTCTGTTTTGATTTCTAGATAGGAAGTGTCTCCATGTCCAACCACAAACAAAAGCACTAACAGTAAACAGTTGATATCACAGTGTTGACTCTGGCATGCTCTGGCAGACAGTGCACCCACTTACCGACCACCCATTCCCTCCACTCATAGACACACTTGTTGTGGCAGTTGAATGCAAAACAGGACTTTTAGAGAAGTGAACCATGTGGAAGATGGGGAAACACTGGGCTCATTCAGGATCCGTGGGAACAACACGTAGTGAGGTAACACCATACCAACAGGTGGTCAGAGTATGTCACAGATGGAGATTAATACTACTGTGGGGTATGGGGAACTCCCTGTAATTAGGATCATGAAATGAGGACACCTCATAAATAGGACACATTTTGGTGCCATAATTACCATGTTTGTGTACTTTTCAACCCCTCAAATCAGGATACCTCACTAATCAGGACACTTAAATTTCTTCAGTCTCAAGATTGCCCAGATTAGCTGATTAATAATTCATTAGCAGTAGAGGTGGAAGGAAGGAAAGATGAGTAATTAGAGTGGAGAGAAAGTAACCCTTGTGTGTGTGTGTGTGTGTGTGTGTGTGTGTGTGTGTGTGTGTGTGTGTGTGTGTGTGTGTGTGTGTGTGTGTGTGATGTGTGATGTGTGATGTGTGTTGTGTATATGTATGTTTGTGTGTGTATGTATGTGTTTGTGTCCACAACTACAAAGTGACAGGTTTAGTCTAACAGTGAGCCAACTTCTGTTGTGGTTGCTAAAACAGGAAATAGCCATCACCACACACACACACACACACACACACACACACACACACACACACACACACACACACACACACACACACACACACACACACACACACACACACACACACACACACACACACACACACACACACACACACACACACACACACACACACAATCTATGGCACACAGCAGAGTTAACTCCTCAAGCACTGGTTCAAGTGACCACTAGGAAGATTTGGGGCAGGGAATTTTCTCAAATAAAATTTTCCGGGCAGGAAATCAGACAATTGAAGACGTGTGACTTTGAAATATATTTGAATTGATCATAGCCCATCTCAGGGGGGGCAAAGCCACTTTCAGAGGGGCAAATTGCCCCACTGATGTGGGGGCAAGCAAATCATGTTTTTTAAGGGGGGCAAGAAAATTTTGAACCCCTGCCCCCTGAAATAAACCCTGAAGTAAGCCCCCTGTTCGTGGATGTGTCACTGAATACAAGAGGTCCACTTTAGAGTCATGTAATGAGTTAGGTTATAGACCAAGTACGTATTCAATAGGTGAGTTCTGGAGACGTGTACGTAAGTTGTGAATGATGACGTAACATCTCCATACCTCATTACATTAAACGTAGTTATTAAATAGTTCTGAAGATGTGTACGTAAGTTGTGGGTGGTGATGTAACATCTCGATACCTCTCTGGGGTCAAGGTACAACATATGAAGCGTAGGAGTGAGAATGTTCTTTTAGAGAAAAATTAATATTAAGAGCTGCAAAGGACGCCAGAGGAAGAAGAGCTGCTCCTTTCAGAGAATTTCATGTGAACTACTCTTCCCCTGAAAAGCCAAATGAGTTCTGTACAATGCTCCAGATGGTGGGATGATTCCCCCAGGCCACAGGTACAGGATGTGAGGAAGTGAAGAGTTATTTTAGAGGTGAAGTAGACTGCTGCTGGACAACTGCTGTTTGGAGAGGTACTTCCTCATCACAGGATGTCTTCATTAATGGAATATTGCAGCTGATTAGACGAGATAAAATGTATTAAAATGTCTTCAAGATTGGGCAGATACAAAATGTTTCTAAGAGAGAACATTTTTCCAAGAATCATACGTAGGTGAGGAGTTTACGTGAAGTGGAAGGAATTGTCTCAGTAATCAGGACACCACACTAATTAGGACACCTCACTAATCGGGGCACCTCAGTAATCAGGGCACCTCACTAATCAGAACACCTTACTTATCAGGACACCTCAGTAATCAGGACACCTCAGTAATCAGGACACCACACTCATTAGGACACCTGCATCACTAGACCACATCCCCTAATCAGGACACCTTCACTCCCTAGGACACCACCATCCATCCCATGATGTCTCCCACCACCCTCCTCCCCACCACCACAGGCAACATTCTCACCTCCACAAGACAACACAAACAACCCATCACTCACCAAACATTGGCAGCCTGACTCCACTACATAATGAGTCACAGATGACGGCACACGTTCACTGATCACACCATTATACCACTGGACACAGAGCCCTGACAGTGACAGTGGTGGAATGTGATGGGCACTGTTCTCCTCTTTCAGACCAACTTCCTCTCATCCTTCAAACTTGGCTGCTGTAACTAAACAATGATGATGAAACCTCGGCTATTTAGGACACGCCCTTGAGGACAGGGATGTCTTGATTAGTGAGGTGTCCTGATTAGGGAGGTGTCCTAGTCTCAGGTTGGACTGTCCTGTTTACTGACGTGTCCTGATTAGGGAGGCGTCCTAGTCTCAGGTTAGGCTGTCCTGTTTATTGAGGTGTCCTGATTAGGGAGGTGTTGTAGTCTCAGGTTAGGCTGTCCTGTTTATTGACGTGTCCTGATTAGGGAGGCGTCCTAGTCTCAGGTTAGGCTGTCCTGATTAGTAAGGTGTCCTGATTAGGGAGGCGTCCTAGTCTCAGGTGGGACTGTCCTGTTTACTGAGGTGTCCTGGTTAGTGAGGCGTTGTAGTCTCAGGTTGGGCTGTCCCATTTATTGAGGTGTCCTGATTAGGGAGGCGTCCTAGTCTCAGGTTGGGCTGTCCCATTTATTGAGGTGTCCTGGTTAGTGAGGCGTTGTAGTCTCAGGTTGGGCTGTCCCATTTATTGAGGTGTCCTGATTAGGGAGGCGTCCTAGTCTCAGGTTGGGCTGTCCCATTTATTGAGGTGTCCTGGTTAGTGAGGCGTCATATGTATAGGTTAGACATGCAGCGTAGGGAACTACGTGATTTAAAAGTTCGAGGGCCCTGGGGTGTAGCATCCTCGCTACACTGCTTTGTTCACTGAGGTGTCCTGATCAGGTTCCATTGCATAATAGCATGGAATCTGGACATGTACTCGTCGTATGTATGGCTTGGAGGAAGCACCTCCTACCACACACACTTAACACAGAGAGTGGTGCAAGAAACCCTATCACCAAACATTAACTGGCTCAGTATACTGTACAATATTACGCTCTAATTTAACATTAACTCATTGGCCAGCTAATTCAACCACACACATTAACACATACTGATTTGATGAAGCCATACTGGCCCCTTAATTACAGGACTGCCAGAGGTTAACCCTTTTGAAACCACATCATTTTTCACCTTAGGAACACTTCTGGCTGCTAGAAAATATAGTCAAAACTTGTGTACAGGCTTCATTGTATCCCTATTAGAGAGGTGCCCTCATTTCAGAGGGTGGTATGTACAGGCTTCAATGGAGTTGGGACCTGAAGATGTGTCCCTATTAGAGAGGTATCCTCATTCAGAGGGTGGTATGTACAGGCTTCAATGGAGTTGGGACCTGAAGATGTGTCCCTATTAGAGAGGTGTCCTCATTTCAGAGGGTGGTATGTACAGGCTTCAATGGAGTTGGGACCTGAAGATGTGTCCCTATTAGAGAGGTGTCCTCATTTCAGAGGGTGGTATGTACAGGCTTCAATGGAGTCGGGACCTGAAGATGTGTCCCTATTAGAGAGGTGTCCTCATTTCAGAGGGTGGTATGTACAGGCTTCAATGGAGTCGGGACCTGAAGATGTGTCCCTATTAGAGAGGTGTCCTCATTTCAGAGGGTGTGTCCCCATTAGAGAGGTGTCCTCATTTCAGAGGGTGTGTCCCATTAGAGAGGTGTCCTCATTTCAAAGGGTGTGTCCCTATTAGAGAGGTGTCCTCATTTCAGAGGGTGTGTCCCTATTAGAGAGGTGCCCTCACTTCAGAGGGTGTGTCCCAGTAGAGAGGTGTCCTCATTTCAGAGGGTGGTATCCTCAGGCTGCTCCAACAGTCCATGGGAACACATTGTGCTACATATACACAGTCCCAACTCACAGCCAACTCTATTGCCATATTTCTATAGAGATGTCATTGGCCACTACTGCTGTGTAGCGACTGGGACAGTGTGACATGGTTACAATCTCCCGTATGGTTGCCATGGTGGCTCTCTAATCCAGACACTCTTCGGACAGAAGAAAGTGTCCTGATTAGTGAGGTTTCCAGATTTCAGGGAGTCCTAATTAGATGGGTTCCTGCTGTCCTGTTTATCGAGGTGTCCTCATTTCAGAGAGTCCTAATTAGAGGGGTTCCTGCTGTCCTGTTTATTGAGGTGTCCTCATTTCAGGGAGTCCTAATTAGAGGGGTTCCTGCTGTCCTGTTTATTGAGGTGTCCTCATTTCAGGGAGTCCTAATTAGAGGGGTTCCTGCTGTCCTGTTTATTGAGGTGTCCTCATTTCAGGGAGTCCTAATTAGAGGGGTTCCTGCTGTCCTGTTTATTGAGGTGTCCTCATTTCAGGGAGTCCTAATTAGAGGTGTTCCCCTGTAGTCTCTTGTGCTCCAATTGAACAAAAAGTGGTCCAATTTTTCAGAGCTGACCTTTATTTTACTTGCAAAAAGGTTATCATTGGATCTCACTCCGTCTCGTAGTGCTCACGGCATTACTACATTAAACTGATAATTGCTATGGCTTCAATCACCTAGCATGGCGGATCTCTCTTCCCACTAGACTGTGATAACCACATCGGACGATTCTGGGAACAGCAGGTACACATAGCAACAAGAATGATCTAATAAATTTGGTATGGTCACCGTAACAACCGACACACAGGAATCCTTTGAACTTGGAAGAGTACGTACCTCTTTAATTGGTGGAAGATTGTAAGATGGAAACTATGTACATGGACCTCTCTAACAAGGATATGTTCTGTTTCATGTGTTGATATGGCAACTTGTTCCATTTTAAATAGGCGAATGGTATGACCACCAAATATACAATTAAAGCAACATTTTTGAGTTAAAATACATGAAATATGCCCTGCACTTTGGCTAAAGTTCCTATCAATTCCTTAAATTTCATCTTCTCCTTTATGGCTGCATTTGGATGTGTAGGAAAATTTCCTACACTTTTCTTCAAAATTACAACAAAGTGTAAGAACTATGTATCCTACACTTTTAAAGTGAAAGGTTGATTTTCATCAAAGTGGTCTGTGATTTAAGATTTCCAACTGTTTACTATTTATTTTGGAACATGTTTGGCATTCTCGGACTGCAAAAGGTGTATTGTTTCCTCATTTCAGGGAGTCCTAATTAGAGGGGTTCCTGCTGTCCTGTTTATTGAGGTGTCCTCATTTCAGGGAGTCCTAATTAGAGGGGTTCCTGCTGTCCTGTTTATTGAGGTTTCCTCATTTCAGGGAGTCCTAATTAGAGGGGATCCTGCTGTCCTGTTTATTGAGGTGTCCTCATTTCAGGGAGTCCTAATTAGAGGGGTTCCTGCTGTCCTGTTTATTGAGGTGTCCTCATTTCAGGGAGTCCTAATTAGAGGGGTCCCTGCTGTCCTGTTTATTGATGTGTCCTCATTTCAGGGAGTCCTAATTAGAGGGGTTCCACTGTACATGAATATCTGAACATTATGCAGTGTACAAATATAGTAACATCTCGGCTATATTTAGATACATGATTACATCATACTATTTTTACAAAATTTGATTATTACATTGTATACATAGGATAGAAAGAATTGGTAGCTACTATGTACAAGAAGAGCATAAGGGGTTAATTCTCACTCTAGGAGAGTCCAAGTTCTAGGTATAGTGTGCAAGGGGTTAAATTTTGGGACTATACCATTCGAAGAGCGAGTCGAATAACCATCAGCAGGCTGGAGGGAGGGTGGAAGAGGGAGGGAGGGAGAGAGGGAGGGAGGGAGGGAGGGAGGGAGGGAGGGAGGGAGGGAGGGAGGGAGAAGGAGGGAGAGAGGGAGGGAGGGAGGGAGGGAGGGAGGGAGGGAGGGAGGGAGGGAGGGAGGGAGAGAGGGAGGGAGGGAGGGAGGTGGGAGGGAGGGAGAGAGGGAGGGAGGGACGGTGGGAGGGAGAGGGAGGGAGGGAGAGAGGGAGGGAGGTGGAAAGGGAGGGAGGATACTTGTCTTGACAGTGTATACATGACAGTATACAGGGTTCATACGGGGGGGGGGGGGTCGGAAAGGGGGGATATCCCCCCTAGCCTGAATCCCCCCCACCTAGATTTTTTGACTTCAATTATATGCACAGTAATAAGCAATACACATCATCACTCTACATGGTATACAGTAGGACCTCAGTTATCCAAACTCTCGATTATCCGAAGAGGCGCTGACAAGTAAATTCGCTTAATTAGAACAAGTTATACACAATACTACAGCTTGTGCACCGGTGGCAACTGCATGCATTGTTGAAAATGTCGCTGCTTAGGGAGTCCATATAGCCTTGTAAACATGATGGCCTCGTATCACACTGTCCACAGTAGTGGTTGAAACTGCCATCCTACACGCTATAACCACACAAATGCAAAAAGGCGTGTAGATTCACTTATCCAAACAAATTCAGTTATATGAACACTGGAAACTTCATTGAGCCCAGAGGTGTTCGGATAACCGAGGTTCTACTGTATCGTATAACCACTCATTACTTACGATGCTCCCCCCCCCCACAACATAACCCAGCTATATATATGTGACCATGCATGCATAAACAAACGTTATGCCGCATTTTATTATTTTTGACATAAGCAGAGCATTGAATAACGATTTTCAAGCTGATTGTAGTGATCTTTTTAGATTTTTGATTGGACTTTCTATTCCAAAGTTATGAAGAGCTTTGTGTTTTGTATTTGTATGGGATATAATGGGAAAGTGTGGTTTCGTTCATGCTGAAAATTATACTCTTGCGGCATAAGGTTGGTTTATGCTTGCATGGTCACATATACAGTGTACATTGTATATATACCTCAGTAAGGCTACTAGTCCAGCTGGCATGAACTTGGTTGAATTATAGAACCTCCAGCCCATCAGACAGAGTAATACTAGTGATGTACCTGGAGGGAAGGGGGGGAGGGAGGGGGGGAGGGAGGGAGGGAGAGGGAAGGATGAAAGGAGGGAGGGAGAGAGAGGGAGGGAGAGGGAAGGATGAAAGGAGGGAGAGGGAAGGAGGGAGAGGGAGGGAGGGAGAGGGAGGGAGGGAGGGAGAGGGAGGGAGGGAGGGAGAGGGGGATACATGCATGAAAGCGAGAGTAGTAGGAAGGTAAAGTGGTGAGGGAAATTCCCTACTACTTAGAGCAATGACAACACTCTCTAATAGTTCTAACCAGTGTACATTACACTGTGTACATTACATCATATTATGACAACATTCGATCTAGCAGTCTGGCCACAATACACACATGAACACACAATCACAGAAGGCTTGCATGTGGGAACACTGCCTCTTGCTGGACGTGTTGGGAGTTCCTCTCATCTCTACAGTAATGACTGTTGCTTCATTAGTGGAATGCTAGGCACTGTTGGCAGGGTTTAATCTAGACATGCGTCCTTGAGGGGACAAAATTAATAATTGTAGAAACTTGGGGGGGCACATTTGGCAGGGCAGGAGAGGGATGATTGTTGATGGTGTCATATGCTTGGGGGGGCAACTGAAATCCTTGGGGCGGCATTTGCCCCCCTGTGCCCCCCCTTGGATTAAACCCTGGTTGGTAAGCAGGAAAGTGCACATGCAAAATGGCAATATTAGAAGCACATATAACATTACGGTATGTACATCGAGGGCTCGCTCTGCTTGCCCATTAGTATCTCATAGTACCAATTTCGTTGTTAACCCTTTACACTCTGTATGTCAATGTACACCACATGTGGACTCCCTACCCAACAAGAGAGAGAAGTTGCTCCTGTTGGACGTGGTCTGTGTGGCTCCGATTGCCAGTAGTAACCCGAACAACACTCCGGTCCCTAGTGACAGCAAACTACCTGTGTACAAAGGGTTAAAGATTGTATTAAGACCGGTGGCATGAGGGTTAGTTGGAGCTCAAGCATTAGGTACATGTCAGTCTATCACCAGAGGCTCTGTCAAACTAGTCACAGGACGGTCCAGTCTCGTACCCAGCCACTCACCCCCTAGGGGAGGGACGTCTGGTAACTATTGAAACATTCCTTGGGCCTCAGACCGAAAAGGCATCTGTCCAATGGGCGTTCAGATCAGTGATGTAATAGTAAATAAAGCACATGATGATGTAATTAGTACTTAATATGGAGTCGTAACTCGGCAGACCTGTGGCTCTCGAAGCTGTTGAAGCATCTATTAGCTAGTTATTCAAACGCTAGGGTACAAACAGCCAAACTGAGTGTCCGTGAGTGGCAGTCACACACCAAGTGCTAGTTGTACTCTGAACTCTTGCACGTGAATTTCAAAATCACATTACATCATAGGACCAAGGAGTGTTTCAATAGTTACCAGACGTCCCTCCCCTCGCGGGGGGGGGGGGGAGGCTGGGCACCAGACTAAAGCCGGTCTTGTGTTGGAATCCCAGCTGGATCATAGAGGGTTGTCCAGAGAGGACAAGACATGTCCATATATTCTTAAGTTTCCCAAGAACCTTCTGCACATCCAACGGTAGACTATCCCTACACAGCAGTAGTCCAAGTATCCCAGGATTCCCAAGTAACCCAAGATCATCCCAGGTACATCCTGGGATGGCATACAGCAGTAGTCCAAGTATCCCAGGATTCCCTAGTAACCGAAAGGGACATCCTGGGATGGCATACAGTGCACCCCCGGGATGGTTACTAGGGAATCATGGGATACTTTGGATAAGGTCTCAAGTATAGTATTAACTTGGGAAACATGGAACTAGTCTTGGTGTCTCTCTGGACATGAGTGGAGGGAATCCTGTGGTCTTCAGGACCCAGCTGGAATTATATGACGACGTGATTATATCATATCATGTGATACATCACATGACATCATGTGATATATTACGTGATGCCATAAAGGTTGTGGGTAGATGGCAGATATAACATGTAAGCACATTGTCAATCATTAACAGCCTCAGCCCTAGCCTCCCTAGATAACCCGACCTAGCCCTAGCCCTAGCTGATGTAATGTGATGATGTAATGTGGATACATCCATGAACCAGGTCGTGATGTCATAAAGGTCTTAAACTTGGCTTATCATTCAATTTCAGGGAGTCCTAACCAGAGGGGTCCTGTGCATGTACAGGTCATTTGGGGGAAGTGAGGACTGTCTTCTACCACAGCCAAATAGGGAGACGAGAGCCACATACAACTGTACACTGCTTAGTTCGCCTCCCAACCCATCCCAAGCTGCTCACCGGCCTTGACGAACCCCACGACCCCACCTCCTAGGACCACGGCGGCAAACCCGTAGGAGAGGTAGTCAATTTCACCCATGGCGGAAAGAAACACTTCCCTCTCTGGTGCGAGGTCAGGGTGCAGATCCAGAGGGCAAAGTCCGAAAATAGGCGCACGTGAGCGTAGCATAAGTTTCGCGCAAGAATTGTCGCAACGTACGTTTGCAGGCCTAGCCCCACCTACTTTCGTGACAAAGGACCCTTTGTACCTTTGTAAGTTGTAAATGGGCAGGTTATATTGTGTGTGTGCGTGGCAGGCGCAGGGAAAGAGAGGCTAACTCATCGCTATCTCTTAGTCATAAACCTTTCTACTTCCACGAGAGACCAGGGGTGCAGCTGTGGGGTCCTCACTCTTCAGTGGGAAAGATGTGTCACTAAAGAATGATTTCTGTGCCTTTTTTCATGCGTGGAGCTTTGAAGAAGCGGTTCTGCCGACCTAACCCAGCTCAAATCGGACCCAGAGGGCGAGAGAGACGGAGATATGCCACTATACAACTGGTTGTATACTATTGAGTCTGTGTTGAAGAAATTGAGCTACCAGGGTACAGATTGGCTCTCACAGAACACCACCACCGTGTGATGGTGAGAATGCACCCTACGTATAATGCACAACTGCAAGGAGTAGTACACTGTGTATTGTTCTCACGTGATGTGGAGTACGTACGCCCGTTTGCGTGCGCATGCGTATGCGCACTCTAATGCCAACGAGATTAGGTCACGTGGGGGGCAGTACATGCTGCTATTCTCAGGTGTAATTTAAGTCGCAACATATCAAAACAACAGGTGGTGATCTCTAACACTCCACTACAACAATTAAAGGTCACTTCTGTATTAACCACAAGAACACACACCATCATAGCCCGTTCTTCCTGTCTCAGTCAGTCCTCGTTGATTACATGTGGCCGTGGGGTGATATGCACAACGCGAGTGACTGCACCATTTTGCATAATTTTGCATATTTTTGGCCCTAAAGGCTTCCAGACTGCATGTAGATTCACACTCGACATTTGCACAACTCATCAGTTATTGTATTTGCAAAAAATGGTTGCCTCAAGTTTCACAATACATATAACTAATGACACATTATGATGTAATTTCCCAAAAGCATTCTTCTTCCCAAAAGCGTCTTGACTTGATTTTAATGAATGTATATACACATAATATTGCACCAACTGCAAAAAAACTCTCCTGTTATAATCAATTGCTCTATAGGAAACTGTCATTATTGAGGTTCCACTGTACACGTTAATACCTGTGTTTTGATAAGTGAGGTGTCCATGCAGTGACTAGAATTTACACATATTGTGTGGACTGCAAAAGCTGTCCCGTGTCCTGTTAATCAATGTGTTCTGAGCTCTAATTAGTGAGGTTCCACTGTATACATTATTAATGCCTGTGTTATGACTGTCACTAACATCACTTCATCCTTGCACATTTTACAATTTTTTAAAAAGTCATTTATAGTGTCATACTGCAAGGAATTCTGCATTATAAAATGTGTCAATGCAAATAAAACTAATATGATGTATTTTTCATGTGATCCAAAAGACTAATCTGCAAAAAATTTGCAAAGTGTATAATTAGTTCTCTGCAGCTATTAATGTGCATCAGCTGTAGGAAACATATTGTCTCTCCATTTGTTGTTAAAATAACTTCTATTGTGGATGGTAAGAGCATGTATATCTGGAGTAGCAGTTAGCCTTTAGTTCATTGTATGTGCAGGAGCATGTAAAGAGACCTCCAGCCACAAAGTTCCAAGTGTCTAAGAAGGCATGCCTGTCTCCCTGTCTCCAGGTCTCCCTGTCTCTCTGCACTAAGCTAAAAGAGCGAGTGGCTGTAGAAACGATTGTCTCTGGATTTGTCGTTAAAATAACTTCTATTGTGAATGATTAGAGAGCGTGTGTTGGGTAACCAATGACATTCTGTGTTCAAGGTTGTGTGTCCATGACATTCATGGCTCTATTAAAAGTTAGAAAAGCCAATGCAGGGCTAGTCTGCAGCCCTAACTACAGTCTGTGGTCATACCCTGCACAATCTAGCATGGTGCGTGCCCAGCCCTGTCTGAGTAATGCTAGCCCTAGTAGTATGTACACGTGCAAGGCCACTCAGCGCTCACTTCCCCAACACCTGGCATATAGAGCTGCAGTGTGTGGCGTGATGGTTACACAACCTACTTATATTCATAGGTGGTTGCTAGGGCACATTATCTACTAACTAATCCAACTTTGAGGTACTAATTTGTAAGGAAGGCCTCTCTACCACAGTACAATAGTATGTTGTTTTAGCTAATACTATTTCACAGCTCAGGTTTACCAAGTATTAATGTAATAGATATATCAGAGAGTCGGTAGACTCTTTGTAGGGATGGCATCAACACCTCCATTAGCCTAACAAAACACTCATGAAGAACTCAGCAATGCTTGGTTTATAAGCCTTTTTAGACACATAACATGGTATGGAGTGTTTCTATACACTATCAAAGTAGGTAAAATACACCATTACAATGACATGCGTAAAATTGCTAACACCCCGATTTCTCCATCTTCTTCTTAGTTCAAACAGTCTATAGCACACAATTAGCACACTTACATACCTTCATTTCCACATGGAAATGGCTTCTTATTCACTATTTCACAGCTGAGGGGTTACCAAGTATTGGAATATGTATTAGTCAGATAGATATTGAAGAGAAAATATATACATACACAACAACATTCCACTTTTCAGGTGTTTGCAATAAACAGTGATATTTCATTGCATGTATTGTACACACATGATGAAGGTCGAAAAGTCGAAACATTGTGTTGAATATATTTTCCATTGAATATCTACCTGACTAATAGTGTTATAGTCTAGATGTAGGTTTGTTATTGTCAGCTATCTTCCCCTATTATTAATTGATTTGGTGCAACTTAAACTCTCACTAGTTTTCTAATTAGTATTGTGTCCTGATTATGGGTTGATAAGTAATTAAAGGCACTTTAATATTTTGGAATTAAACTTAAGACTCATGGATGGGCAGTGAGTACAGTTTGCAGCCTCGGAGTTTGAATTTGAAATTGCAGTTAAACATGAAGTTAGTGCATGGATTGTTTAGTTATTGCTTATTGCCTTTGCCACATACTGGGGGGCGCAGGCCTCCTGCCAGAAGTCCTAAATACACCTTTGTAGATCTAGCCTTTTGAGCTAAAATAACACCAATTTCTGCAGGGAGATTCTTCAAGGCTTGTGCAACCAATATTTTAGGAGGGGGGGCTGGCCCACCCAATAATTACCCATTATTTGAGTCAAGCATGCAATCCAATAGACAGTAAGAGTTACTGGTCAGTAGACAAATTGGTCGGGTTGGGCCTTCCCAATAGTTTTTATCTTCCTACTACACTGTTTCTGAAAGTGGAGTAGTTCTATAGTGAGCTAGTAGTAATGGTGGGTGTGGGGATCAAGGTTATATCCCACCAAAAGTAGAGTAGTTCACTTATCCATGGGATACATCAAGGTTATCGCACAAAATTGTCGTGGAGTAGTTTAGAGACTTTGGCTAACCACTGCGCTATGTACGCTATTTAATGTAATCAGTGCACCACCGTAGCTGTAGGAGGTGTGAAAAATTCATCTTCTTTGTAAAGGCAATATGGTAGCCCTTGGCTTCTTCAGTGACCCACTTCAAAACCTAGATCTTCTTCAGAGATATGAGGGTGGGGCTCTTATGAAAAGTGTGGGTGGCTCTAATGGTGTTTGTAACAGGTGGGCACACTTTAAGGTGTAGGTGGGTGTTGTGATAGAACACAATTTAAGGTTGTTGCTACAGAAGGACACATGCATGCTGTTGTCATAGGGCACACTTTAAAGTATATTGGGTGTTGTGATAGAGGACACACTTTAAGGTATATTGGGTGTTCTGATAGGAGGACACACTTTAAGGTATATTGGGTGTTGTGAGAGGAGGGCACACTTTAAGGTATATTGGGTGTTGTGAGAGGAGGGCACACTTTAAGGTATATTGGGTGTTGTCGCAGGAGGACACACTTTAAGGTATATTGGGTGTTGTGGTAGGAGGGCACACTTTAAGGTATATTGGGTGTTGTGATAGGAGGACACACTTTAAGGTTGTGAGAGAAGGACACACTTGTTGCTACAGAAGGACACACTTTAGGGTGATGTGAGGGTAGGGTGAAGGAGGACACATGATGGAACTGATATATAGGCTGCACTTTCAGGGGACAGAAGCCGATAGGACAGTGTATAAAGACACAAATGAAGTGTGAGTGGCTGTAAGAGTACTGTGATGTGAGGGTGTGGAGTGGTGTGATGTGAGGGTGTGGAGTGGTGTGATGTGAGGGTGTGGAGTGGTGTGATGTGAGGGCGGGGCTGTAGCTGAGGACTCTCAGATCATGACTGACTGTAATGGAGGAACCTGGGTCCTGATGAGAGGAGAACACTATCTGTGAAGTGGGGGGGTGTCATGTATTGTATTAACCATACACAGCTTGCAGTAACCTTCCCCCTCCAGCATCTGATGACATCATGATACATACCACCATTCCAGCTACAGAGGATTGTAAGATATATACTTGTCCTGGTTCAGTAGTAGTTGGGCGTTGGCATCTGATGATTAGACACTTCAGTGTACTTATGTAAACACGCAAGTGCTCTCAGTCCTTAATCCCAACATCGATCTACTACTGAACCAGGACAAGCATCTTGCAATCTTCAGTATATAAGATGATTAAAGTCATGTATATAGCACAATCCCATTATGGCTTCTGGAGATGCTCCACTCCATCCTTGTAGTGGTCATCTCCATGTACCTACACCTAAATCACCATCCATTGCTATGTGGACATTATATTCTACTCTGTATATGAGAATTTTTTGAATAAAATCAAGTCTTTCTCCGTTCCCCTCCCTACAACTACAATAACATTAGGCCACAGATAATTAGAGTAATCAGCTAGTGTGGCTGGCCAGTGTGTTTTATCAGCTGATATATAAGTTATGTTCACGTAACCTACCCTAGGGTCACCTTGCTTCATACAGAGATATTTTCAGTGCACTATTAATGTACGTAGGTGACAATTTCTGTCTTTGTTTTCAACCCCTGAAATCAGGACAGTTTGCTAATCAGGACAGCTCACTAATCAGGACACCTCACTAATCACGGCACTTCACTAATCAGGACACTTTCTTCCTAGCTGTCTATTTTAGAGAAGTCTCATTTTACTTAAAATATATGCAGTTAAACCACTGCAAAGCCAACTGAGTATTGCTAATTGTTAATACCTAACCATGCATAGAGCCTAATCTAAACCATTATTTAACTAAATGTCGTTAATTTGTAGAGTCTCTGATATCAGAGATGCACAGAAGACAGAGGATATTCGTGACATCATCTGATCGTGGAATGCCATTAAATTGCCTGTTCTATGGGATGTACACTATCCTGCTGAGCTGTGTGTGGTGTCATACACTCATCAGGAGAGAGACTTATCATAACATTGGTCATCGTAACCTTATACTTGGTGAATAGGTATATGCAATGCTGGTGTGAAGGGAATGATGGTACAAACTACACCTTATTAATACTGCAGCACTATTTGCACAAATCAGGCTCAATTTGAAAGTGGAAATTAACTCCTTATTATCAGTAATACATGCATGGGTCTCAATAGCTTATTATGCAGGGCTAATAATCAACGATGACCAGAGGTATGCTATATTCCTGGGAATTTCTAATTTCTGTGACTTTCATATGCGTATGCCCAAACAGGGAGCGATCATGCAACCAAAGTCATAATTTCTAAGAATTTCCTTCCAAATGTCGTGATCTCACAGTGTTGGTATTCCACACTATCTTCAACCTTGCGATTTCCAGCCCTTACCTGGGTGATGGTCCCAGGAAGTACCCATGACAACCAACGTAGTATCATCCTCAGTATATAGCTTTGCCAGATGGTCACTAAGATAATCTTGTAGTCATATCATAATGTTATGCTAATTGTTCAGATATCACAACGTTATGGTAACCATCGATAGCCTATCCCAACCGTGCTGCTACAGGGGAAGGAATCACTATAAGTAACATACCTCAGCTATATTTAGATACAATGATGACATCATCAATTAGTTTTGGTTTGCAGTGTCTAAGCTTGAGTCAAATTTTTGTATGGGAAGGTATCACCATACCTCAGCTATATTTAGATACAATGATGACATCATCAATTAGTTTTAGTTTGCAGTGTCTAAGCTTGAGTCAAATTTTTGTATGCTCAGGAATCACCATACCTCAGCTATATTTAGATACAAGGATGACATCATCACTTAGTTCCGTGCCTAGTCAATTATGCTCAGATTTTTAGTATTATTCTATTTCACAATTGCCACATAACATTTTACACTATATCTATGTGCAGTGAGTGTATGTAGCATACCTTACTTCCAGCAGCAGATATAGCTAGAGGTGAGATTATGCCGGCATAATTTCGAGCATAATTGGTCTCTCAAAGCATCAAGCATAATGCTGGCACAATGATGGGCCTATTTGGCAGAAATTTCCCTCCACCCCTAGTGGACATGGACAGTTTGTACATGTTGATGAGTAAAGGTGGCTGAACACGATGACATCATTGCAGTACTACATAAAATCAACTAGACCTACCTCTGTCTCCAGTGCATGATATTGTGACGTGTTTTAAAATAATCTGTTTTGTGGAGCATAATGAGGATGTAATGCTAGCATCAAAGCATAGCATAATATTCCCTGATTTTGTAGCATAATATTCTCACCCCTAGCAGCGGAAAATGGCTCATGTTGTACTCTAACAGCTACTGTTAGGACAGACATGCCTTAAACTTACTGTAATGCTCAAAAATGCTCAAAAATGCTTTTGAAAATGACATTTCAGAAATCCATAAACGTACGTATGTGCATCAAGTGTATGGAATCAGTACAGAAGCTCTCCCTCACTTTTGCCAAGGGTTAAAGGTCACACAATAACCCGCACTGCTCGAGGGAGAGCCCAGAGATTTAGGCTACTGGCTCTCACTCAGAACATTATCATGTGCTCAGTATTGCCCAATCTGGCCACCTGCACATGTATAATGTTCAACGTCATTAATTTGCTATTATGCGTCATAATGCTCAAATGCATTGTTGCATTTATTATTGACACAAGCAGTGCCCATATTTCTGGCTAGGGAGCCCTGGTTCTGAAAATAGATGAACTTCCTGAAACAGAGCCGCAATTAAAAAAAACTGTATTTATTTCATTCACTGATCAATGATGGTTCTAGTTTTGAATGTTTTTGTTACGTTATTTTTCTTCCAAATATTCAGTATTACTTACAGCTACATTTCGGGAGCTCTAGATCTGATTAGAATAAGGCCTAGGATATGCAAGATAAGACTCCCCTAATGGTACCATGTCTCCATCTACATCCACTGCAGGTGGTGATGGACACAGCAACTTGATCACCCAACATCAGTGACAGAGAACATGCTATATTACGAAATGATGTCAGTATATACACATACAATACTCATATATATCAGTACAAAGTGGTTACATGTACATCATACGTACATGTTATATTATGTGAAATGAAATGTACTATTACATTATTTAGTCTGTCATGGTGTGCACTATTAAGAATACATTCTCTAATCCTGTTTCACGGCTCCGTAGATTTTACAGATAAAGAAATATGTGGCGTAAAATCCGATGGTTCCTGTTAGCAACCAGAACCCAACTACCATGACTAGCGTGTAGCCAAAGTAGAGCATGGTCGATATGAGATTGTCTATCTCAAGCTGGGAGGGAGGGAGAGGGGGAGGGAGGGAGGGAGAGAGAGAGGGAGAGGGAAGGGGGGCGAGGGGAGGGGAGAGGGAAGGGGGGTGAGGGAGGGGGGTGAGGGAGAGGGGAGGGGGAAGGGGGGCGAGGGAGAGGGGGAGAGGGAGAGGGAGGGAGGGAGGAGGGAGGATTGCATTCAATCCCACACTTTGGCTACAGTTAGGGTTTGGCGAATTATGATTGGTTTTCTTTCATTATGCTATGCTAGCAATGTATAAATATGCTGACAGGAAGTAGCTTATTATGCTCACATTATGCTATTCCATGTAACATCTGAGCATGCTCAGTACATGCATAAAATAGCCACTCCTGAGTCAGCTGAAACGCCTGCACCTGTTAGTGCTAGTCATTAGTAGATATACTGAAGAACAGGGCTCTTGAGGACTATATAGAACTCCCAATGATGCTATAGCATAACAAAAGAAGTCATTGACATTCTGTACTGTATATTGAACATTCTGTACTAGTCTATTAATAGCTACTATTATGCTGGCATTATGTTTTATACATGCAAGTTTCAATTATGCTCAAAATTATGCTAGCATAATTCGCCAAACCCTAGCTACAGTGAATAAATGCACAAGTATCATGCACTAGTGATCACATGACTGTCATGTGATCTACGTGTGTGTGTGTGTGTGTGCATGTGCGTGCGTGCATGCGTGTGTGTGTGTGTGTGTGTGTGTGTGTGTGTGTGTGTGTGTGTGTGTGTGTGTGTGTGTGTGTGTGTGTGTGTGTGTGTGTACCTTGGTGTAATAGTAGATGATGGAATAAGCCATGACATAGTAGCTGGCTGACCCAGAGAGGAAGAAGGACCTCCACCACCAGTGGTAGTCCTGAGAGAGAGAGAGAGAGAGGAGAGAAATTGATCACATAGTATAACCTTGCATACTAGTTGAACACCACGCAGTGTTGGTGAGTGGGAGAGTGTGCACACAAAATTAGAACTCGTGTACAACATAACAGTATGTACAGTACCCGTCACATATAAAAAAATTGCTCGTTCAGACCACTAGGAGGGCTCGCTCTGCTCACCAATAAAGTACTAAAATTTCTGAAATGAGGACACCACTTTCTGTCCAGCCTATAACACTGTCTATAACACTGTCTTGGTGGACTCACACATACAATGGGGCTACCTCCTCAGTGGCTCCTCATACACACAAAACAGTAAATACAACTGAACCAGGAATGTATAGATTTGCATAACTTTGAATTATCCAATCAGATTGCAGAGCGCTAGGATCCTTATTTTCCGTAGAGTCCTGGTCTATAGTTGGGCTCTAGCTTACACGAATTACAGAAATCACGCCCTGCTTCACGTGCGACTTATGTGTGACTCCAGTCTGTTTCTATGATCTACTTAGTGACGCGCGTCAGTTTAAATCTGTGTGTGCAAATCTGAACAGGTTAGATGTACAGCGTAGGGATCTACGTGATTTAAAAGACCGAGGCCCTGGGCTGTAGTGTCCGAGCGTAGCAAGAATACTACTAAGGGTCTGAGGCCTTTTAAATCCCTATGCTGCACATCTAACCAGGTTTACATATTCCCCACACACCTATGAAGCTGCCACACAAAATACAATTAATGTAGTTCCCTCTTCCATATACCAGGACTAAGGTAAGGAGTCAACCAAAACAGGACACTGTCTTCTGACGCACATCACATCATGTACTAGGACATGTCTCGTATGTGCCTACCTCTCCACACAGCTGGAAGTAGGTCATCACTATGGCAACCTCGGAGCACGCGATAATGAGGATGACAAAGACCAGAAATAGGAAGCCAAAGAGGTAGTAGAACTGGTTCTCCCAGATGGCCGTCAGGATGAAGAACAGCTCCACAAAGACCGCTCCAAAGGGGAGAATACCTGCAATTAGTGACCTGCAGGACAAGGGGTAGATGTCTAGTACAGAAGTGTCCTATAGGACACTATAAATGGGGTACAAGGACAGAAGTGTCTTAATAAAAAGCAGCATGCTATTTAGGACAAGACAGGTTTTTTTTTTGGGGGGGGGGGGCAATTTGGCCCCTTGAAAGTGGCTTTGCCCCCCCTGAGGTGGGCTATGATCAATTCAACACAGGAGAGTCTAATACAAGGCTAGCACCCTTCAATTTTAGGAAGTCCTGATTTTCCCTGCTGAAACTTTTACTAGAAAAATCCCTGCAGGACATTTAGACAGGTGTCTTACAGGACAACGAAGATGGATTGGTCTCTAAGACAAAAATGTAAGCCAGAGATCTCCAGTGATAACTCACGCTAGAAATGGATGAAGATACCACACTTGTTCTGGGATCTGTCGAGGAATCTGGTTGGTCCTCACTGGGTGTTCGTATGGCTGCTTGCGGAATCCGAAGTAGGAGCCTCCGAAGACGAGGGGGAATGAGATACCGAACCACATGCACAGCAGAGCCACCATGGTGGTGAATGGTACCTGTCACATGATAGTCAGGTGACAGTCATGTGATGTCAGTTGTCATGACAAGTGGAAACTAGTACAAAACTTTCTAATAGAGGCAAAACAGGACACATTTTGCTGTCCCGAATACTACATGCCTTTTAACTTTGAAATCAGGGCACCTCATCAATCAAGACACCTCACTAATCAGTATACTCTGCTAAGGACTAGAGGTTCCATTGTATATAATAAATGACATCATTGACTAACGGCCCCAGATGAATGTTCTCCCCAGATGAAGAAATTTAGAAAGAATCCCGTCCCAAAGACCACGGAGGGGTAGAGGGTGGCTGTGAGCAGGGCAGCCTTCTTCCAGTCTGTACCCTTTAGAGTACGGTAGAGTCTGGCAGCGTGATAGCCTGCAGCAGCACTGAGGGAGGAGAGGGAGGGGGAGGGGGAGGGGGGAGGGAGAGGGGGAGGGAGGGGAGGGAGAGGGGAAGAGGGAGATGGAAAGGGAGGAGAGCAAAAGAGGGAAAAAGGGAGGGAAGAGAGTAAGAAAAGGGAGAGGATGAAAAAGCAAACATGTTCAGTGTACACATACACTTGACCAACTAATACTTTACCTCCCTCCCTCCCTCCCCCCTCTCCCTCCCTCCCTCCCTACCCCATGAACATGAAGAGGACAATAGCAGCTGTCATGAGAGCTCCACGACTGGCAGGAGACAGCATACCAAACATGGCAAACACTAGGGAGAGGGAGGGAGAGAGGGAGGGAGAGAGAAAGGGAGGGAGGGAGAAGGGAGGGAGGGAGGAGGGGTGGAGGGAGGGAGGACGGAGAGAGAAGAGTAACATAATTTGTGGTAATCCACTGGGACTCGAAGGAGTGGAATGAAATCATGAATAATTTATACACCAGCTAATCACACCATATTCTAAATCAGTCCACTCTACAGTTCCACCCATTTTTTAGTTTCAAAGAGAACACAGTTGACACAGGTGAGAGAACATACAAAGTAGCTACATCTACTGTGATATATATACTGGAGCTATTGCCTCTCTCATCTACAAACTAGTCTCACTACAGCCACACTCTTTCAAACTCACTACAGCCACACTCTTTCACTGGCTACAGGGATATGGGGAGGGGCTTTTATTAGAGTACACTACACTGTATATGACTTCATACACTCTCTTATATAGCTCAGCCATGGCTCAACAACAAACTCAGTTTGCCTACCACAACATTCAGCTCTACAAATCAGAGAGTCTTGGTAGTGGATCATATGGAGGGGTGTGTAAGGCCAAGTGTGATGGGCTATTGTGTGCTGCCAAGATCATGCACCCCGCACTCTTTGACCTTCGTGACCCTGGAACAGCCTCCTACCTACGCAAGTTCCGGGAAGAATGTCACCTGCTTAGCTTAGCTAGGCACCCCAATGTTGTCCAGTACCTGGCTACCTACTATGACCCTGACACCCGACTGCCTGTTCTCCTCATGGAACTTTGTGATGAAAGTCTCACTGCATTCCTGGAGCGATCCCCAGGACCACTGTCCTACCACGTTCAGCTCAACATCTGCCTGGACATAGCACTGGCTCTGGTCTACCTCCACTCCAATGGTCTCATCCACAGAGACCTAACGGGAAACAATGTCCTAATGATCGCTGGCACTCGAGCCAAGATCACAGATTTTGGCATGTCCAAGATTGCCACTGGCAATCTTGGCAGGTCCACGATTACCACTAGTAATCGTCGCAATCTGACCCTGTGCCCAGGTAATCCACTATACATGCCACCTGAAGCTCTTGATGAAGGTAGTACAATTACACTTACAAGAACAGTTCGACAATCCTACACAGCTAAGCTTGACATCTTCTCCTTTGGTGTAATAGTAATTCAGATCTTGACCAGGCAGTTCCCAAATCCAACTGATCGATTTCAAACTATTCATGATCCTCGCTATGTTCATCTCCCTCAACCCCTTGTCATAGAAGATGAAGAAAGTGAAAGTGAAGATGAAGATCAATGTGTAGTTCCTGAGACTGAGCGACGTCAGGCCCACCTCCAGTTGATCCCAGACACTCACTTTCTGAAGCCACTTGCCCTCCAATGCCTGAAGAAGGAAATTCAACGTCCCTCAGCTCTCCAGCTCAGTGAGAGGCTGTCTGAGCTGAAACAAGCCCCTCAGTACACAGAGAGCATGCACCAGGCACAGACCAGAGGTGGAAATGAAACAGGAGATGAAATTGTCACTCTGAGGAGACAGGTACAAGAGGTCCAGCAACAGAACATAGACAAGGAACAGCGAAACCAGCAACTCCAGCAGCAACTTCGGGGCCAGAGAAGGTGGATAGAGGCTAGGACAAGGGAAGCTAATGAACACCAGGTACGTAGCATACAGCTACAGAGGATGGTGGAGGCCAAGGATAGACAGCTTCAAGAAAAACAGCAAAGCATTGGGGCCAAGGATAGACAGCTTCAAGAAAAACAGCAAAGCATTGAGGCTAAGGATAGACAGCTTGAAGAAATCCAGCAGACATTTGAAGAAATTATTGAGGGTAGGGATAGACAGCTTCAGAGGACAATTGAAGAAAACCAGCGTACAATTGCAAGTAAGCAACATGCAATAGAAACCAAGGAGAGACAGTTACAGCAGACACAACAGCAGCTCCGAGACAGTCAGCAGTTAGTGGAACAGTTTCAGCAGAGCCTGCAGCACAAGGACAAGACCATCAGTGACCTCCAGCAGACCATATCACACCATGAGAGGGAGAGGGAGACTCAACTGTTGAAACGACAAGACATTGCCAGCAGTATCCAACCACAACAGCTGCCAGTCACAGCAGAAAAACCACAAACAGCTACAGCAGTATCAGTAGCTCAGAAAGATATCAGCAAGATGACATGGAGGGAGGGAAAGAAGGCACCAGAGACAATGAAGAGAGGAGCAGCAGTAGTGGATGGAAACACAGCCTATTTCAAACCAGCTGACTCAGTCAGGGTATACTCATACCAGAACATTCTAGGGAATGAACAGTGGTCTAGGCTACCAGATAACCCACATAAGGGATTTGGCATAGTTGTTATTGATGGTCTCCTCACAAGTGTGGGTGGTTGGAAGGGTAGAGGTACAACCAACACTCTCCTCAGTCTCACAGGAGAAGATGAGAGGAAGCAGTGGTCTGAGGTCTTCCCTCCTATGCCCACACCACGCTATCATACAGCTTGTGCCACTACTGAGAAAGCTCTAGTTGTGGCAGGAGGTAGAGCATATGATGATCTGGCCACTGTGGAGGTGATGGATATCAACACAAAACAGTGGACCACAGTCTGTCCTCTCCCCAAGGATTTGCGGTTAATATCAGGCATTGTCTGTGGGGACTCACTCCACATAGCAGGAGGCTTTAATAGACGTTCAGTGTCAAAATCTGTTTTCACCTGTTCCCTTCCTGATCTCTGGCAACCTGAGACACTTGGATCCAGAATACGACGAACACTTACTAGACGGACACTTACTAGGTCAAATGTATGGAAAGAAATCAGCAGTCTACCAGTAACACTCTCTACTCTGGCCTCATTCGATGGTCACCTGCTGGCTATTGGTGGGGATGATGACTCGCGGAACCCCACCACTGATGTCTATAGATATGATTCCCACACTGACTCATGGCATGTCATTAGTCAGATGAAGAACAAACGATCATGGTGCTTGGCAGTCACTCTTCCTGAAGACCATCTTATTGTAGTGGGAGGACATGTATATCGCAATAACAAGACAGACAGTGTTGAGATTTTTGAGGACAAGTGACAATGGATATCTTTTCTCTCCACATGAACACAACCTACACATTACATGTATACCACATCCACTATATGTACTATGACCTACCAATGATTATGTACATGTATAAATGTAGCAGTTAACTCTAAATCACTTAGTGTCCACCTGTCGAACACTACACTTAAAGAGTTCTCCCTGTTACCTGTGGAAACACTTTCCAGCGCAGGCTAACTTCCAAGCTAACAACCATTAAATGTACATCTAAGAAATTGGCGATCATCTCTTTCTCCCTCCTTCCCTTCCTCTCTCTTCGCCTCTTTTCTCTGTCTCTCTCTCTCCCTCTCACATTCTATACAAGAGACATTCTATACTATTTAATGAATGCACTAAAGTGCAGAACCCTCGGCGTACGCGCGCACGCGAATCCTTGAAAGCGCACGCGCTAGATATATTACCGCGTTAACAGGAAGTATACGGAAGAGTTTAGGCAAAAGACGGAGATTGAACAGAAAGAAGCTTGCTACCTTACATCGAGTCGTACTCCAGGTAGAGTTTAGCCTATTGTTAGCCTTTTTAGGACCCTTGGAAGGCTCTGCCATCGAAAAAGTGCGCAGAACGTCGCTGCAGTACCCCACAACGCAGGAAGCGGTGTATCTCTGCAACAGAGCGGTTTCAGAGAAATCCCCACAAATTTTTCGACCTCCGTTGCCCGCTGAGTACGTGACAGTATTTTCAGGACGAACAGACGCTCTAGAGGTGAGATGTGACTTAACAGACAGACACACACACACACAGACGACTACTGTAACCCTCGCTGCGCATGCGCGCCGAGGGTTAATAAGTATGCAGTTAGTGTTAGGAATCACATAATGGAGGGACTATGTATTCCACTGGATGTGAGACATGACCTTGTAAGAAATGTTACTATTCGGAGACGTGGTCAATGTACATGTTTACCATATACATAACCACATGCTCTGGATAGAGTATAGAAATTATGCATATTAACTAATTGCCTCTGGAGGTGAACTGTGTGACAGTATAAGGTTAGTGGTCTGTGTTTGTTTGTGCTGTGTTGAGGATAGATGGTCCACATGGTGGTGAGGGTTGGTGGACCATCAAAGATCTTTAAGCCCCATACCCAGGTCTCAAGACTGGGCACGTGGACCATCTTTACCTCTTTATATGAGCTGTTGAAGCTAGATTCTTGAAAAGCTGTTGAAGCTGAAATAAACAAATAAAAATTTTCTAAGCTGTTGAAGCTGGTGTGTGTGCATGTATGCATGTGTGTAGGTGTCTGTGTATGTGTGTATATGTGTACGTAGAATTCCTTTCTGTACTCTGTTTCTTTACTACTTCTTTCTTTCTTTTTTTCTAAGTAGTGCTCTATGCACGTGATTGTTCATGTACAATGTACAACTATTTGTCCTTGTCCGCTAATGCTTGCACCTAGTATATGTAAACATCAAAATTTCATGTCCATCAGGTTACACATATTCAAACTATTTTTGAGCCTCACTGCAAAACAGAGTGTGATGTTCTGTCAGGTATATACATGTGTAACATGTAACATGTTGTTGCCCACACTGAGTTATTAAAATGCCTAAGTACAAGTATGAATTCTAATCCAGTATGTCACCACACTTGCATGCACCTGACAGAATGCCACAATGATTTACATAATTGGGCAAGCAGGAGTGAGTCGTTCAGCTGGTGTGGTTCTATATATAAGTTAGACGCTGAGTCGAGGGAACTACGCAATTTAGAAAGCCGAGAGCCGGATGTAGCGTCCCGAGGCTTTCTAAATCCTGTAGTTCCTGACGACGAGTGTGTCTAACTATTTTGGACTATAGCAGAGAAACTGATTGGACAATGACTATTCAAACTGCTAGCAACAAGTGTGCCAATAGATCCTAGTACTAGGGGCCAGCGGCCAACTATAGATCTGAATTGCACTATAACCAGCTATGAACTAATCACACAATAATTCTATTCTATATAAATCAGTCCATTGTACAGTTACAACCCCCCATTTCCTTGTCTAGTTTCAAGAGACAATGTTACATACTAAATTTAAACCAGTCCACTCTACAGTTCCACCCATTTCCTTGTCTAGTTTCAAAGAGACATATCCCAACACAGTTGACCAAGAGGTGAGAGAACATACAAAGTAGCTACATCTACTGTGATATATATACTGGAGCTATTGCCTCTCTCATCTACAAACTAGTCTCACTACAGCCACACTCTTTCACTGGCTACAGGGATATGGGGAGGGGCTTTTATTAGAGTACACTACACTGTATATGACTTCATACTCTCTCTTATATAGCTCAGCCATGGCTCAACAACAAACTCAGTTTGCCTACCACAACATTCAGCTCTACAAATCAGAGAGTCTTGGTAGTGGATCATATGGAGGGGTGTGTAAGGCCAAGTGTGATGGGCTACTGTGTGCTGCCAAGATCATGCACCCCACACTTTTTGACCTCCACGACCCTGGAACAGCCTCCTACCTACGCAAGTTCCAGGAAGAATGTCACCTACTTAGCTTAGCTAGGCACCCCAATGTTGTCCAGTACCTGGCTACCTACTACGACCCTGACACCCGACTGCCTGTTCTCCTCATGGAATTTTGCGATGAAAGTCTCACTGCATTCCTGGAGCGATCCCCAGGACCACTGTCCTACCACGTTCAGCTCAACATCTGCCTGGACATAGCACTGGCTCTGGTCTACCTCCACTCCAATAGTCTCATCCACAGAGACCTAACGGGAAACAATGTCCTAATGATTGGCACTCGAGCCAAGATCACAGATTTTGGCATGTCCAAGCTTGCCACTGGCAATCCTCGCATGACAGCCTTGACCCTGTGCCCAGGTAATCTACTGTACATGTCACCTGAAGCTCTCGATGAAGCTAAATCCTACACAGCTAAGCTTGACATCTTCTCCTTTGGTGTAATAGTAATTCAGATCTTGACCAGGCACTTCCCAAATCCAACTGATCGATTTCGTACTGTTCATGTCCCTCAACTCAATGATGAAGTTCGACGTGTAGTTCCTGAGACTGAGCGACGTCAGGCCCACCTCCAGTTGATCCCAGACACTCACTCTCTGAAGACACTTGTCCTCCAATGCCTGAAGAAGGAAATTCAACGTCCCTCAGCTCTCCAGCTCAGTGAGAGGCTGTCTGAGTTGAAACAAGCCCCTCAGTACACAGAGAGCATGCATCAGGCACAGAACAGCAGTGAAATCCAACGACTTGAGCAGCAACTTCGGAGTGAGATAGAGGCTAAGACAAGGGAAGCTAGTGAACACCAGGCACGTAGCACACAGCTACAGAGGATGGTGGAGGCCAAGGATCGAGAGATCAAAGAAAACCAGCAGACAATTGAAGAAAAGCAGCGTACAATAGCAGCTAACCAGCATGCAATAGAAACCAAGGAGAGACAGTTACAGCAGACACAATTGCAGCTCCGACACAGTCAGCAGAGCCTGCAGCACAAGGACAAGACCATCAGTGACCTCCAGCAGACCATATCACACCATGAGAGGGAGAGGGAGATTCAACAGTTGAAGCAGCAAGACATTGCCAGCAGTATCCAACCACAACAGCTGCCAGTCACAGCAGAAAAAATACAAACAGCTACAGAAGTATCGGTAGCTCAGAAAGATATCAGCAAGATGACATGGAGGGAGGGGAAGAAGGCACCAGAGAGAATGAGGAGAGGAGCAGCAGTAGTGGATGGGAACACAGCCTACTTCAGACCAGATGCCTCATCCATGGTGTACTCATACAAGAATATTCTGGGGAATGAACAGTGGTCTATGCTACCACATAACCCTAATCGGAATTTCGGCCTAGCTGTTATTGATGGTCTCCTCACAAGTGTAGGTGGTAGGAACAGTAGAAATCACCACACCAACACTCTCCTCAGTCTCACAGGAGAAGCTGAGAGGAAGAAGTGGTCTAAGGTCTTCCCTCCTATGCCCACTCCACACAGTAATACAGCTTGTATCACTACTGAGAAGGCTCTAGTTGTAGCAGGAGGTACAGCAGGTGGTGATCTGGCCACTGTGGAGGGGATGGACATCAACACAAAACAGTGGACCACAGTCTGTCTTATCCCCTGGAAACTACAGTTATTTTCAGGCATTGTCTGTGGGGACTCACTCTACCTAGCAGGAGGCTACATTGGATATTCACAGTCAAAATCTGTTTTCACCTGCTCCCTTCCTGATCTCTGGCAACCTGAGACACTTGGATCCAGAATACGACGGACACTTACTAGGTCAAATGTATGGAAAGAAATCAGCAGTCTACCAGTAACACTCTCTACTCTTGCCTCATTCGATGGTCACCTGCTGGCTATTGGTGGGGATGATGACTCAGGGAATCCCACCACTGATGTCTATCGATATGATTCCCACACTGACTCATGGCATGTCATTAGTCAGATGAAGAACAAACGATCACAGTGCTTGGCAGTCACTCTTCCTGAAGACCAACTTATGGTAGTGGGAGGACACACACACTTATGACACAGACAGTGTTGTAATTTTGGACAAGTGACAATGGTTATCTTTCTTCTCCACATGAACACAACCTACACATTACATGTATACCACATCCACTATATGTACTATGACCTACCAATCATTGTGTATAGCCAGGGTTTCATACAGGACTTTAAGTTGGGGGGGGGGGGAGCATCTTTGGTCACCAGTCGGTATACATTTAAATCCCCTCCCAATTTGCATATAATTAAAGTCCAAAAATCTAGGGGGGGGGGACCTCCCTGTATGAAACCCTGATAGTTACTGGTGCCATGCCAAGGCATGAAGTGGGCCAGCCTGAGCTAACAGTTTATGGATGTGCATGTTGTGGCAGAGGTGTACTGTGTGATTGTTAGCATAAGCACACATACACAGGATACAAGTTGAACAATGAATCGCTCCATGTATGTTGCGCACTGATACTGGGAGTGATGATTGCAATAACTTGGTATTCAAGACCAAGAAACTTAGACCTCACTGCAGTCTGCTAGAGGTACACATAAGCTGATAATTGCTCCCTACAACAAATTCTTCTTGATAAAGTTCTTCCACCTTGTCCCCTCTGTCGCTGGGATAGGCTTGTAGAAGTCAAACCTGCCTTCTGTGTGCAGGAGTCTCAGGTGCTGGAGTTCACTGATGCAAGCACTTTCTTTGAGAGCTTCACGTCTCACGGTTTTATAGCCAACCTTGTCCCACTCTTCTTGCCAGAGCACAACATTCCCCATAACGTTCACTAATGTCTAGCTTACGAAGCCTCTTTTGGCTCATTTCCTGACAATCATGGCCATGCAAGTACTGGCTGATGTATTCTTTCTCTTTCTAGATACAGTTATAGTGCCTCACCTAAAAGCTCGACCCACGTGGTTTGCCTGTAATCACAGGATATACGGAAAGTTGACATCACATATCCTAACCCTCATGGGACCGAACGAACGTATGATATATGCTGGTCCCTCGCAATGCCAAACACACTACATATAGAACATCCAATAAACTCTTGTGGGGGGAAATTCACGTGGGGGTCAGGGAGATTCCAGGACCCCCAATTAGTGTACTCTGACCTACCAATGATGATTAGTATCATAGAGAATATCTGAATGCCTGATCCAAGACAAGCAGTCAGTAGAGTGGGATGGAGAGGGGACGGAAGACATCTCCATGGACTAGCTTCCAGCCTGTCTCTTCTAGTGTGTCATCCTGGGGGGGGGGGGGGGGGGGGGGGGGGGGGGGGAGGAAGGGAGGGGGGAAGGTAAGGAGGAGGGGGAGGTAGGGAGAGAGGGAGAGGAGGGAGGAAGGGAGGGGGAGGAAGGAGGGAGGAGGGAGGGAGGGGGAGGGAAGGAGGGAGGAAGGAGAGGGGGAAAGGGAGGGAGGTATTATATGACTCCATACAACAATGCTTACTGACTTCATACACAGTGGAAGTTCAGTTGATGGCAGTGTCCACTGTACATACAGTGACCTGCTATCCTAAATGTTCCGTGTTGCAGCAATCCTTTAAAGTACAGCGGGTTACGCGTGGCTGCAGAGTTCAGAGCTCGGCACAGTATGCTGCTCTATACTAGCAAGCAATAAATAGACATTGGACTGTACACACAGGGTGTGGGACATGCATGAGAGAGACTTGTGGTAAGTTTTAGTACGTATGTGGTTGAAACTATCGAAAATCAGTGATTCTGAACGTCAGTCCTTTGGTACCCATATCAGTAATGTCCATACTACTACAGCTGGAATTCCAGTGCCATTGCTACAGTTCTAGACAGGCTAAGGCCACTGGGGTGTGTTAGATTGTCAGCATCTCTCCTTTGGGATGGAGTGAGAGTGCCATGCCAGCATGCCGTAACCCACTTTGCCTGGCATGTGCGGCCGTTTCCTATCCAACTCCCCGTGGTCTATAATCCATGATTGAACTGACCATTTCCCTCATCCTTATTGTACCTAGCAATGTCCCTCCTCAGAGTCCTGATGATGATGAGAGCTAGGATACCTACATAGAGGACAGGACAGGACATGATAGACACCATGGAGTACTGGACATGAGGACTACTGTAGGATATGGACACTTAGACCTCACCTCCCTCCCTCTCCTCTCCTCCCTCTTCACCCTCCCTCCCTCCCCCCTCCCTCTCCCTCCTTCACCCTCCCTCCCTCCCTCTCCTCTCTCCCTCCCCTCCTCTCTCCTCCTTCACCTCCCTCCCACCTCCTCCCTCCCTCCCTCCCTCTCTCCCTCCCTCCCTCCCTCCCCTCACCTGCAAAAATGATGTACACCATGGAGTACTGGACATGAGGACTACTGTAGGACACTTAACCTCACCTCCCTCCCTCCCTCCCTCCCTCCCTCTCCTCCCTCTCCCCACTCATCCCTTCTCTCCCTGTCCTCACCCACCTCCCTCCCTCACCCCCTCACCCTCCTCCCTCCCTCCCTC
>OZ019946.1:991442-1271442 GCA_963970385.1 Theonella swinhoei
GAGAGAGAGAGAGAGAGAAAGAGCAAACATATGCTTGACTCTCCCTACCTACCTCCCTCCCTCTCTCCCTCCCTACCCCATGAACATGTCACATGATAGTCAGGTGACAGTCAGGTGATGTCAGTAGCCACAACAAGTACTAATTGTTGAGGCCCAAATACTACATGCACTTTAAACCCTGAGATCAGGACACCTCACTAATCAGGACACATTCTTCTCTGCTAAGACTAGAGGTTCCATTATATATAAAATAATAAAAAAAATAAATAAATCATCCCCCGATGAATATTCCCCCCCGATGAAAAAGAACCCCATCCACAAGAACACGGGGGGGTAGAGTTTGGCTGTGAGCAGGGAAGCCTTCTTCCAGTCAGTACCCTTTAGAGTACGGTAGAGTCTGGCAGCATGATAGCCTGCAGCAGCACTGAGAGGGAGAGGGAGGGAGAGAGGGAGGGAGAGGGTGATGGACAAAGAGAGGGAGGAGAGAGAGGGATGGAGAGAGAGGGGAGAGGGGGAGGGGGGCAGGAAGGAAGAGAGGGAGGGGAGAGAGAGGCGAGTTACATATCCACTGGGACTTGACTGGAATGTCAGATAATTTAACATTACTATGGCAACCAGAGATATAAGTTCCATATAGTACTGTGGTAATCTACTGGTCAGATCACATGAATATTTTAACAATACTATGGCAACATTTATGAATATCATCACCAACCACATCAGTCCACAGTTCCACTTGTCTAGTTTCAAAGAGACATATCCCAACACAGTTGACCAAGAGGTGAGAAAACATACAAAGTAGAAAAAGGAAATCTACTGTGATATATATACTGGAGCTATTGCCTCTTTCATCTACAAACTAGTCTCACTACAACCACACTCTTTCAGTGGCTACAGGGATATGGGGAGGGGCTTTTATTAGAGTACTGTACACTGTATATGACTTCATACACTCTCTTATATAGCTCAGCCATGGCTGAACAACAAACTCAGTTTGCCTACCACAACATTCAGCTCTACAAATCAGAGAGTCTTGGTAGTGAATCATATGGAGGGGTGTGTAAGGCCAAGTGTGATGGGCTACTGTGTGCTGCCAAGATCATGCATCCCACACTCTTTGACCTCCGCGAACCTGGAACAGCCTCCTACCTACACAAGTTTCGGGAAGAATGTCACCTACTTAGCTTAGCTAGGCACCCCAATGTTGTCCAGTACCTGGCTACCTACTATGACCCTGATACCCGACTGCCCGTTCTCCTCATGGAACTTTGTGATGAAAGTCTGACTGCATTCCTGGAGCGATCCCCAGGACCACTGTCCTACCACGTTCAGCTCAACATCTGCCTGGACATAGCACTGGCTCTGGTCTACCTCCACTCCAATGGTCTCATCCACAGAGACCTAACGGGAAACAATATCCTAATGATTGGCGCTCGAGCCAAAATCACAGATTTTGGCATGTCCAAGCTTGCCACTGGCAATCCTCGCATGACAGCCTTGACCCTGTGCCCAGGTAATCTACTGTACATGTCACCTGAAGCTCTCGATGAGGCAAAATACTACACAGCTAAGCTTGATATCTTCTCCTTTGGTGTAGTAGTAATTCAGATTGTGACCAGGCAGTTCCCAAATCCAACTGATCGATTTCACATTGTTTATTCTTCTCAATTTGATGAAGAAGTGCGCCTTTTAGTTCCCGAGACTGAGCGACGTCAGGCCCACCTCCAGTTGATCCCAGACACTCACTCTCTGAAGCCACTTGCCCTCCAATGCCTAAAGAAGGAAATGCAACGTCCCTCAGCTCTCCAGCTCAGCGAGAGGCTGTCTGAGCTAAAACAAGCCCCTCAGTACACAGAAAGCATGCATCAGGAACGGACCAGCAGTGAAATCCAACAACTTGAGCAGCAACTTCAGAGGCAGAGAACCTTGACAGAGGCTAAGATAAGGGAAGCTAGTGAACACCAGGCACGTAGCACACACTTACAGAGGATGGTGGAGGCCAAGGATAGACAGCTTCAAGAAAACCAGCAGACAATTGATGAAAACCAGCGTACTATATGGCAACCAAGCAGCATGCAATAGCCAAGGAGAGACAGTTACAGCAGACACAACAGCAGCTCCGAGACAGTCAGCAGTTAATGGAACAGTTTCAGCAGAGCCTGCAGCTCACAGACAAAACAATCAGTGATTTCCAGCAGACCATATCACACCATGAGAGTGAGAGGGAGATTCAACAGTTGAAGCAGCAAGACATTGCCAGCAGTATCCTACCACAACAGCTGCCAGTCACAGCAGAAAAAGCACAAACAGCTACAGCAGTATCAGTAGCTCAGAAAGATATCAGCAAGATGACATGGAGGGAGGGGAAGAAGGCACCAAAGAGAATGAGAAGAGGAGCAGCAGTAGTGTATGGGAACACAGCCTACTTCAGACCAGCTTGATCAGTCAAGGTATACTCATACCAGAACATTCTAGGCAATGAACAGTGGTCTAGGCTACCAGATAACCCTTATAAAGCCTTCAGCCTAGCTGTTATTGATGGTCTCCTCACTAGTGTGGGTGGTAGAGGTCCCACCAAAATTCTCCTCAGTCTCACAGGAGAAGGTGAGATGAAGCAGTGGTCTGAGGTCTTCCCTCCTATGCCCACACCACGCTATCATACAACTTGTATCACTACTGAGCAGGCTCTAGTTGTGGCAGGCGGTGATGCAAAAGATAAAGATTTGGCCACTGTTGAGGCAATGGACATCAACACAAAACAGTGGACCACAGTCTGTCCTCTACCACGGAAACTGTCGTCATTTTTAGGCATTGTCTGTGGGGAGTCACTTTACCTAGCAGGAGGCTACACTGGATATTCACAGTCAAAATCTGTTTTCACCTGCTCCCTTCCCGATCTCTGGCAACCTGAGACACTTGGATCCAGAAGACGACGGACACTTACTAGGTCAAATATATGGAAAGAAATTAGCAATTTACCAGTAACAGAGTCTACTCTTACCTCATTTGGTGGTCACCTGCTGGCTATTGGTGGGAGAGATGACTCACGGAGCCCCACCACTGATGTCTATAGATATGATTCCCATACTGACTCATGGCATGTCATTAGTCACATGAAGAACAAACGATCATGGTGCTTGGCAGTCATTCTACCTGAAGACCAACTTATTGTAGTGGGAGGATGGAAATATATACTCCAAACTACAGACAGTGTTGAGATTTTGGAGGACAAGTGACAATGGATATCTTTTCTCTCCACATGAACAGAACCTACACATTACATATATACCACATCCACTATATGCACTATGATCTACCAATGATTACTGTAAACATAGTAAATCCCATATTTTATGCGTGCCCCTAATTTGCACGAAATTTGCAAGATTGCACACGTGAAACCTGGTGTGTGATGCACAACTTTACTATGAGAATGAGACCAGACTGTCTCTCTCCCCGCATGAGACCGTGAGACTATACATTTTCAGGCAACAAATTGATTGCATTTTATGTTGTAAACTGCTGAATTATGGGCCAGGGGGGGTTACTGTATGTGTATAGCTGAAGTCAGCTTAGTATCCACCTCTGTTGAACACTACACTTAAAAATTCTCCTGTTATCTGTGGTTCTTGACACCTTTGAGTAGAGGCACCCTTAGTACTTCCAGTTTGGGGTCTACATTCTTGTGGGGGGAAATTCACCTTCAATTAATGTACTCTGACCTACCAATGATGAATGATGATGAGTATCATGGGAATATCGGAATGCTTGATCCAAGACAAGCAGTCAGTAGAGTGGGATGAAAAGGGGGTCGAAAGGAGGGAGGAAGGAGGGTAGGGAGGGATAGAGGGGTTGCTTACTGACAGCATACAGTGGGAGTTCTAATAATGACAGTGTTCACTGTACATGGAGTGGAACATCTCTAATCAGAACACTCTCATAGCAGAAGTGTCCTAATTTGCGCACATCAAGCGAGCTGACTTATTCAACGGAGCGCACACGCATTTGCAGGGACTGAATATCCGGATATCCGGATATGATTATAGCATCTGAGTACTGAGTGGATGTATGCACTCAATGGTAATCAGGCCTGTTTCCTCTTGATATGAGGCTAGTTCAGTGTTCAGTCCTGCAACAGAACACTGCTGTCCTCTACTGCTGATGGCTCTGTCATAATGTAGAGGGGAGACAGTACAACTCTATTATACCACACACATTACTACAATATAGTATCAAGTGAGGGAGGTGGGTCCCTATAACCTACATCACACCAGTCCTACTGTAGTACAGTGTGCAATTCTAGATTCCAATATTTCAATTCTCAATTGGTTCATACACATCCTCTTCTCCTGCTCCATCTCCATTCTCTGGAGTGGGTGTGGCCACAGGTGGGGATGGGAGAGGTGGATGGGAGAGGGGAGGTGGTGAGGGAACCATATATTCCCCTGGAGGGTTCCAAAGGGGCCTGGTGACTGGTCCATACTCGTCATCTGGTCTCTCTCCATGCTTTGTTGCTGTGTTAACAACAGTAGTTGTAATCGCCACACCCTTTTCAGCAGGTGAGCCTGGCAGTGTGGTCAACTCATGTCTATCAGGGAAAATGACATATCAAGAGACATAATTATTATGATAGTAGAGAAACAACTTCTAGCTAGACAACAGGGTTCTGAACAAAACTCACCCATCTCTCTTGATGGACTGATCTCTATGACGATACTTCAAAACAAGAGCCACTATTGTGACAACTGTGACAGAAATAGCCACAATGAGGACTATGATGATGGCCACTACTCCTCCACTGACAGTGACAGTGATGGAGCCTGAAACTGAGGAATAGATGTGTTCGACATGAGTAGGTGACAACTGCATGTGAAGGGACACAATAGCTTACTCTGTACAGTAACATTAGTGGCAATGGTGACAGAGGATCCATTGAGAGTGGCAGTACAGATGTACTGTCCAGCCTGAGATGTTGATATAGTACTGAGTGTGAGGACACTGGACACCTCCTGTCTATTAGTAGTGGGTTCAGCTGGGGTTACTTCATCAGGCCCCTCCCAGTGGAAGTCTGGAGTACCAGTTACTCCAGTAGGTAAAGTGACAGAGCAGGTGAGAGTAACGTTGTCTCCAGCCATGACAGAGGAGGATGGAAAGGAGGTGAGGGAGATGATGACTGTCTCTGTAGAAATTGAAATAGTTGGAATCCATGCATTTATCTCCCATACAATTACCTATAATGAATATTTTTGCAGCAGTCACAGTACTGGGTAGCATACTGGAGGTGGCCATCATAGTAATGGAGTAGGTAGCCCCTGGAATTAGTCCAGCAATTGTGGCAGTAGTGGCAGTAGCTCTAGCCATCACTGAGCCAGTGTGTCTTCCATCTTGCTGGTGGTAGTAGATGATGTAACCAGTCACAGGAGGTTCTCCTGATGGAGGTGTCCAGGAAACTTGTACACTGTCCACTCCATTCTGAGATACAATCACACCAGAGGGAGAGGAGGGAGCTGGAGGAAGATAATGTGGTATACATACTCCCCTTTGTGATAGTCCACATGCTATTTCCATTCGTGACATAATGTATTACCTTGCATTGTGAACTGTGATGAAGCATTAGATGGTTTATTGTTAGCCACAGTACATGTGTAGAGTCCTCCCAGTCTCCCAGTCACAGTCAGGGTATGGGTGTACTGTGAAGTAGTGTGATTATCTAACACAGTCTCAGTTCCTTCAGTGACAGTGACAGAGTCTCTGGTCCAAGTTACAGTGGTAGCAGGTCCATCATTGGAGATACAGGTGAGGGTGAACTGAGGACTGGCTCCATTGAGGTCAGAGTCCACAGTGAATATCATACCACCAGATATCATGACATCTCCTGGAGGGTTGAGTGGTGGTAGTAAAGTATTACATATAAAATATATACATGACACATACCTCCTCCTCCACTGTTGTACAGCCCCACATAGACTGTCTGATTTATGAATGTATCATCCTCTACCACACAGTAATATATCCCCTCAGATGGAGGATCACTAGCAGTCCTCCTCAGCAGTATTACCTTCATAGGACGTCTATTTCTCACAAATCCTGGAACATCATCGGTACCTATATTACCAACTGTAGTCCCATCTGGTGCAAACCAGTCGCCTCCAGAATGGAAGTAAGTGCTACCTGGGGTAGTAGTGCGATTACCGAAACGGTTAGTATTACAGATGAGAGCAGTGCCATCAGTGGAGCCAATATCACTGATCACCACATAGCCATGGTTAGGGATGAAGTCTCCATTCAGACTGAGAGTAACACCTACATGCACAGTAGATGGATGTGTATACAACAAACAATAATGATACTCAAGTGTAAAAATCTGTCTGTAAGTGTTTTTGTACCCTAAGTGTGTAAGTGTTTAGTCTGTAAGTGTTGTGTTTCTGTACCCTATGATACCCTTTAAAGTGTATACATGAGAGGCAGTTCATTTTCTGTGATCTGTGTTGTCTTTCTATTGTGTAAGTTGTCATGTACATTAACACCACACATAAAATAAATATTTACTTACTTTGAAGAGTTTCTGCAGTGATAGGATCACTGTATACTCCAGTACCAGCACTGTTCACTGCTGCCACTTCAACTGTATACACAGTAGCTGCAGACAGTCCAGAGATGGCGTACATTCCTCCACTGGAGTCTCCAGTAGCCATCTTAACAGTTCTGTCTCCTTCAGCAGTCCCCTGTACCCCATACCGCACTGAGTAGCTTGTTATGTCTCCATTGTGGTGGATGCAGTCCAGTTCTCCCCACCGGACAGTGATGTTGGAGGAGGTCACTGTAGATACTCTCACAGAAGTAGGGGCAGCAGATGGAGCTGAAAATTCAATATGCATGCTTAATGACAGTTACTTCATATCATTGTATACAGAGGTACACTATATCAGCCCATCTTTGATAAGTGTCTAAAAGTCAAAGTCAACACAGACAAGAGATATTGCTCTATCTGATCACTCACCATGTTCTCTAGTGTCTCTAGTCACAGAGAACATGGAGTTATTACCAGCTGAATTATAAGCAGTGACAATCATAGTGTATGTAGTGTCCCCTCGCAGGCCAGTTATGGTGTGGCTCACAGAGCTGCCACTAATGGTAGTACTGCCACTTAAAACCCCACCAGGACACTCTCCTGATGTCCACATCACCTCATAGCTGGTCACCACTGAGCCACTGGGAACACTCCAGGAGAGGGAGATGGAGATGGTTGACAGATTGATTGTATTGATACTAGGCTGGCCTGGAACTGGAATTAGACTACGGTAACTTTAAATCAACCAATCAGATTGCGTAGAGCGTGGACAATAAATCCCGTATTTTCCACGCTACGTGGAGTATATTGAGACTTGAGGCTATGGCAACACACGCGCGCGTGCGCTGCACGTGTAAAGTGACATTACGTGTACAGTGCAAAGTTTATTTGTAGCAGGGTGCAGAAGGTTATAAAGAATAGGTATTATACAGTAAATACGGAGAGCCAGTTTGTCCCAGTCAGAGTCGGAGTCGAGGATCGGCTCTTCGCTTCTAGTAGAAGCTGTCGACATCGCCACTGTCACTGTCATCCTTCCCGAAGCGACCTCAGTAGTTCATCTGGGCATTTGATGATCAAGCGTCTCTGTCTTACTTCAAACTCTTCCGTTACTATAGACGCTAGTTACTAAGCGTGTAGCCAATCTATAGTCTAAACCGGTTGACGCGTTTGCGTGAATTGCGTCTCTGAAGCCAACTGTTGCTAGGTATAGGCGCTAGTTGTTAAGTGTGTAGCCAATCAGAAATTCGCTGTAGTCTAAACCGGTTAGACGCACTCGTCATCGGGAAATACGGGATTTAGAAAGCCTCGGGCCCTTAGTAGCATCCTCGCTACGCTCGGACGCTGCAGCTCAGGGCCCTTGGCTTTCTAAATCCCGTATTTCCCTCGACTCGGCGTCTAACCTATATTTATAGACACAGAAATTAAAGTAGAAGAGGATAAAACAATTTCCTCATCTAATTAAGTGTACAAGGGCCTGTAAATAATTGTACACATATAATGTATAATGAATTGCAGCTTGTATATGCATGTACCTAGACCAATGTTCACCGTCATAGCAACACTACGGAAGTGTTGTGATATGGCTATAATGGATATGTTGTAGATGTATCCATTCTGAAGACCAATCAGTAGGTAGTTGTCTGTGGAGCCATCACTAACATCCTCACTGCCATTGCTGCTACCACTATAGTAGATCCTGTACCCACTTGTATCCCCCAGTGGAGTGGGTGGTCTCCAAGACACTCGGATACTAGTGGGACCTTCCTGGACTGCCGTCAGGTTAGTGGGAGCTGAAGCAACTGGAGGGAGGATAATGACCAACAGTTATGTTGTATATATCACACAATGCATGTTGTATATATCACACAATGCATGTCTATAGCTATATACTATCTGAAATGATAGTGCTACACATCATGTACATACAAGTTAAAATAGACATGCAGTTTTTCTAGGGACATGGAAAGGCAGTGGTTGACACACATGACGTAGTACTGCATCCTTCCATCACCTTGAACAGTGTAACTAGTTGAATCCTCAGATGGTTTATTGTTAGTCACAGTACATGTGTAGAGTCCTCCCAGTCTCCCAGTCACAGTCAGGGTGTGGGTGTACTGTGAAGTAGTGCAATTATCTAACACAGTCTCAGTTCCTTCAGTGACAGTGACAGAGTCTCTGGTCCAAGTAACAGTGGTAGCAGGTCCACCAGTGGAGATACAGGTGAGGGTGAACTGAGGACTGGTTCCATTGCGGTCAGAGTCCACAGTAAATATCATACCACCAGATATCATGATATCTCCTGGATTGAGGGTTGAGTGGTGATATAATATAGTATTTGACATATATACACATACATACCTCCTCTTCCACTGTTGTACAGTCCCACATAGACTGTCTGATTTATGAATGTATCATCCTCTACCACACAGTAATATATCCCCTCAGATGGAGTACCAGTAGCAGTGTACCTGTGCAGTTGTACCTTCATAGGATATCTATCTCTATCAAATCCTGGAACATCACCACTATTTCGATCACCAACTCTACTCCCATCTGGAGCAAACCAGTCTCCTCCAGAATGAATTCGCCCACCAGGACGGGAAGTGAGATTAGCAAAACGATTAGTATTACAGATGAGAGCCATGTCATCAGTGAAGCCAATATCACTAATCATCACATAGCCATGGTTAGGGGCGTAGACACCATTTAGAGTGATATATACACCTGGAATCGCAGAATAGCAGGCTATATAGCTCTATAATACTGTATACACATACCTAGGGTTCCTAGTGCCCGAGATGGTTTATTGTTAGTCACAGTACACATGTAGAATCCTTCCAGTCTCCCAGTCACAGTCAGGGTGTGGGTGTACTGTGAAGTAGTGCGATTATCTAACACAGTCTTAGTTCCTTCAATGACAGTGACAGAATCTCTGGTCCAAGTGACAGTAGTAGCAGGTCCACCAGTGGAGATACAGGTGAGAGTGAACTGAGGACTGGCTCCATTGAGGTCAGAGTCCACAGTGAATGTCATACCACCAGATATTGTGATGTCTCCTGGAAGTGATGACCACATCAATAGGACGGATGAGAGGGGGTGTAATACGTATGTAAGAGTGGGGGAGGGAGGGAAAGTATGCAACATGTGGGTGAGGTGGACGGCTGGCTGAGTAAGGAGGAAGAAGTGGAGCATGTAGCTATAGGTGTGAGCCAGCTGTGTTCTCAGGAGGATATCAGCAACTACTCTAAGACGCTTCATCCATGGAATCTACGCACATTAGAGAGCTTTGGGGGCCCTTAGTAGCATCTGTAGTGTTTGCATTAATCTGTGTGCTGAATACGTAAAATGACGTCATTCTCAATATATATATGTGTGTGCGCATGTTTTCATTTAGTCCATTCTGTAACCGAGCTCGTTAAAGAAAGAGAATTTATTGATAGCCAAGGGGAGTAGGCGCAAGCCTTGCGTGCTGTGAGCAAGTACATTACAATTGGCGACGAGGACGACATAGTCATGACGACCGAGGAAGGAGTAGACCCAGCTCCCCCGGCTGCTCGTGTATCGGCCGCGCTACCCCCTGTTTTTGGCCTCCACGGCTCTGTCGGTGTTTTCGACTCTTCGCAGGAGGAATGGAACGAGTACGCAGAGCGACTCATGCACTACTTTGTGGCCAACGACATCGTCGCAGAGGAGAAGAGACGAGCTATTCTGCTTACCGTTGTGGGACCCGGAACGTTCAGACTCCTCAAGACTCTCGCCTCTCCCAAGAAACTGGAAGAGTTCATGTTCACGGAACTAGTAGAGCTCGCAGGTGTTCATTTCAACCCGAAGCCATCACCTATTGTGAAACGGTTTGAGTTTAACTCGCGGTGCCAGAAGGAAGGCGAATCTGTAGCAGTGTTTGTAGCGGAGCTCAGAAAGATTGCTGAACATTGTGATTATGGGCCCGTGCTGAACGATATGTTAAGAGACAGGTTGGTTTGTGGGACGAACGCTACAGGAATACAGCGCCGACTACTCGTCGAGCCGTCGCTGACCTTCGAGAAGGCTCTGGAAATAGCCCTTGCGGCGGAGGCCGCGGAGAAAGACTCTAAGCGTCTGACTGGCGCCACCCCTGATTTGCAACCCACTGTACATAAGGTGGGGCACGTGAAACCACCTGTTGATACAAGGACAAAGGGGAAGCCTCGGAATAGCCCACCCGCCTCTCAGTCTGAGTGCTACAGGTGTGGTGGAGAGCACGCAGCTGCTACCTGTCGTTGTAAGGAGTTCCTGTGCCACTATTGTAAGAAGAAAGGCCACCTGGCCAAGGTGTGTCGGAAGAAGGCCAAGATGAAGGCAGAGCAGGCTAACTCAGTGACTGAGAAGGACACACCTGAAGGTGATCAACTCAGTGAGTACTCAGCTATGTTCCAAGTCTCCTCGCGAAGGAATAAACCATACCGGACCACTATCAATGTCAATGGTTATCCGTTACTCATGGAAATAGACACAGGAGCTTCGGTCTCTGTGGTCGGGGAGGATTCTTTTAAGAAGATCACGGAAGGGAGACTGACTGTGCAACTGCAGGAGACGTCAACCCAGCTGCAGACGTATACTAAGGAGTCAATAACTGTCCTGGGCTCAGCTCTGGTACCTGTGGAACACAATGGAGAGTCACTCACACTACCCCTGATTGTGACGGCAGGGAATGGGCCACCCCTGCTTGGCCGTGACTGGCTGGCTGCACTCCAGTTGGACTGGAAGTCTATTTTCTCAGTGGGGTCACCACTCTCTCTTCAACAAGTTCTTGAGAAACATAGTGCAGTGTTTAGTGGTGGTCTCGGGGAACTGCGTGACATGAAAGCCAAGATCTTTATTGACAAAGCGGAGCGCCCCCGGTTCTTCCCAGCTCGTCAGGTACCATTCGCCATTCGGGAGAGAGTGGAAGAGGAGTTGGAGAGACTGCAATCGCTTGGTGTCATTCGTCCAGTCCAGTTTGCCGACTGGGCAGCACCCATTGTCCCTGTCATGAAGAGGGATGGTCGTGTTCGTATCTGTGGGGACTACAAGATAACAGTGAACCGTGCAGCGAAGTTGGAGAAATACCCAATCCCACGGATTGAGGAGCTGTTTGCTTCCCTGGCGGGTGGGAAAGCATTTACAAAGCTAGACCTTTCTCATGCGTACCTGCAGATCCCACTGGATGAGGAATCGTGCCAGTATGTGACCATAAACACTCACAAAGGCCTCTTCGAATACAGACGACTCCCATTCGGAGTTGCATCTGCCCCTTCTATTTTCCAACGTACAATGGAGACTCTTTTGCAAGGGATCAGTGGTGTCTGCGTTTACATTGATGATATTCTCGTGACGGGCACTACAGAGGGAGAACACCTCCAAAACCTGGCACAGGTCCTGCAGAGACTGGAGTCTGCAGGAATGCGACTGAAGAAGCAGAAGTGTTCCTTTCTCTTACCTTCAGTTACCTACCTTGGCCATGTCATCAGTCAGCAGGGACTACACACTGAGGAAACAAAAGTCTGTGCCATTGTAGATGCCCCGGAGCCAAAGAATGTGGGTGAGCTACGATCCTTCTTGGGTATGGTGAACTATTATGCAAAGTTTTTGCCCGATCTTGCCACCACACTGGCTCCATTGTATCTCCTGTTGCAGAAGTTTTGCCGCTGGAGGTGGAGATCAAAGCAGAGGAAAGCGTTCCAACAAGTGAAAGATCTACTACGGTCCGGGAGAGTACTGACCCACTTCAATGACAGTTTGCCACTAGTCCTTGCATGTGACGCGTCCCCTTACGGACTTGGAGCTGTACTATCGCATAGAATGCCAAATGGAGGAGAGAAGCCAGTGGGGTTCGCGTCGCGCACACTGACAAAAGCTGAAGCCAACTACTCTCACCTGGACAAAGAAGGGCTAGCGATCATATTCGGTGTCAAGAAATTTCATCAGTACCTATATGGACGCAAGTTTGAAATCAAAACTGATCATAAGCCATTGACTCACATCTTCTCTGAAACTCGTGCTACGCCGACCATGGCCTCTGGCCGCATCCAGAGGTGGGCCCTCATTTTGGGTGGTTATGACTATTCCATACAGTACAAAGAGGGCAAGAGTATGGCTAATGCTGACGCGTTGAGCCGGTTACCCCTGAAGACATCCGAAGTGGAGGTTCCAAGGCCTCTGGAGCTACTGCATTTGGTGAAATACTTAGATTCCACACCACTCTCCTCCTCCCAAATCAGAGTCTGGACTGACCATGACCCAACTCTCTCTCGGGTCCGGAAATGGACACAGGAGGGGTGGCCAGTTAGGACTCAGAGAGATGTAGATCTGCAACCGTATTGTCATAGGAGAGACGAACTGAGTACGGAGGGAGGTTGCCTACTCTGGGGAAGCCGAGTTGTGATGCCACCTAAAGGGAGGAAGCGAGCACTGAGTCTACTTCACGAGGCACATCCAGGAATTGTCCGGATGAAGGCTCTGGCCAGAGGGTACGTATGGTGGCCGGGTATAGATAAAGACATTGAGTTCTGTGTCAAGGAGTGTGCAATCTGCCAGTCTTCGAGAAAGATGCCACCGGTAGCTCCACTACACCCTTGGGTTAGACCAGAGAAGCCCTGGATGAGAGTCCATCTAGATTACGCCGGACCATTTGAAGGAAAGATGTTCCTTTTAATCATCGATTCATACTCAAAGTGGCTGGACGTTCACCCTACCAGCTCTTCCACATCAGCAACTACAATTGAGCTGTTGAGAAAATCATTTTCGTACCTAGGCCTCCCAGAGGTAATTGTCTCTGACAATGCCGCAACATTCACCAGTGACGAATTCTCAGAGTTCGTAAAGCGGAATGGAATTCGACACATCCGTTCGCCGCCTTATCATCCGGCCTCAAATGGCCTTGTGGAACGAGTCGTGCAGACTTTTAAGGAAGGACTCAAACGGTTCAAGTCTGGGACCTTGAGCACGAGACTGTCACGGTTTCTCATGTGGTATCGAATTACTCCACACAGTACCACAGGATCATCGCCATCTGAGTTGATGTGGGGCCGGAGATTACGATCTCAATTGGATCTCCTGCTGCCTGATGCTGAGCGCAGATCTCAAGAAGCTCAGGATCGCCAGAAACAGGCACATGATTCTCACTCAGTGGATCGACACTTTGGCATAAATGACACTGTTTACGCCAGAAACTATGGTCAGGGACTGCCGTGGTTGCCGGGGTGTGTGGTTGGGTTCCAGGGATCAGCCATGTATCGAGTTCGACTCAGTAATGACTCTGTGATTGTTCGTCATGTCGACCAAATGCGTCATCGTGTATGTGCTGACGAGACCATCAGTTTGCCTGGAGACAGCGTACCTGAAACTGAAGTGAGTGCCGGAGTGGTGGAGCCAGAGTCATTTGAGACAGGTCAGAACAGTTCAGAGGCCTCCGTGGCTCCAGAGAGACAGACAGTAGCATCTCCAGTGCAGGCTCCAGACACTGGAGAGCAGACAGAGACTCCTTCCATTGAGACTGATACTACGGTTCCACTGCCAGAACCCCTTCCACCCGAACTGTCTGCTGGTGGGGAATCTGGAGTTCGTCGTTCATCTAGGGTGAGACACCCTCCAGAGCGTTTTGAAGACTTTGGTATGTTGCTTAATAGTTGATTTGTGTATCATCTTTTTCTTGAACTGTTTTGTAAACTAGAGAAGGAGGATTTGTAGTGTTTGCATTAATCTGTGTGCTGAATACGTAAAATGACGTCATTCTCAATATATATATGTGTGTGCGCATGTTTTCATTTAGTCCATTCTGTAACCGAGCTCGTTAAAGAAAGAGAATTTATTGATAGCCAAGGGGAGTAGGCGCAAGCCTTGCGTGCTGTGAGCAAGTACATTACAGCATCATCGCTGCACTTGAATGCTACAGTTCAGGGCCCCCACGGCTCTCTAATATGTGTAGTTTCCTGGACTCGGCATCTAACTAATATTTAATTTTTAAGTTTGATTCCTCATGCAGTAGAGGTACCAAGGAGAAGTCTCATGCAGATTCCCATGTATGCATGGCTTGATCCACCCATAAGGAGTGGTCAATGGCAATACTGCTATAGCAGCTTATTGAATATTATGTTTGATGTTAAATACCTTTTCCCCTTGCATACAGTCCCACATACACTGTCTCTCCAACTGATGGATCACTATCATTATGGGTAGCATTAGTTGGAATAACACAGCGATATATACCAGATGGTCCAGTAGCATTGTTCCTACGACGTATGTGGACTACTTGAGTTTGACGATCCTCGTGGATATCAGGTTGACCATTTTCATTACGGAATGGAAGTCTTGTTTCATTACCAGGAGCAAACCAGTCTCCGCGTCCAGGGATTCCATTAGGCTGTCTACGACAACATGCCACCAGGTCAGTGTGACACTGTACAGTATCACTATAACTGATAAATCGATCATCCCCCACTTGACTGAGGTCCACATAGGAATGGTTGGATAGAGTGGTTCCCAGGAAGGAGATGTAAGGATATTCAGTCTGAGACTGGACCTCCACCAGAGACCAGAGGACACACAGCACCACTGGAAGTATCCTCCTCATTGGAATGCCTATTTCATAATATTAAAAACAGTTTTTTGTTCCTAATTTGAAAATGGAAAAGAGTGAAATGCTAGAAGATGAATTTTATAATAGTCATCCAATTTGTAACTGACAGCAGGGGATGCAGTGTGTGTGTAATTCCATACATGTCACTACTAAGAACCTTTATGAATAATGCAGTCAGTGTATAGATATAGATATACATATTCCTGTTTTGCTCATCCCTCACTTGATTTGTTGTGCAATTTTCTAGAAGAAATTGTTTTCTAGTACTAGCTACCCATGCCATCCCCTGATGTGCAGTTAGTTATATATACAGACACAACTTTACATTCATTATACATACACCAGTTGTTGTACTGAAACTTACACTTGCACACTGTCACTGATGTGACACCACACAGCTCTCTACTGTCACTGATGTGACACTACACAACTCTCTACTGTCACTGATGTGACACCACACAACTCTCTACTGTCACTGATGTGACACCACAACTCTCTACTGTCACTGATGTGACACCACACAACTCTCTACTGTCACTGATGTGACACCACACAACTCTCTACTGTCACTGATGTGGCACCACACAACTCTCTACTGTCACTGATGTGACACCACACAACTCTCTACTGTCACTGATGTGGCACCACACAACTCTCTACTGTTATGTAGGACACTGTATTTATATTATTAATTTTCCATTAAGAGTAGAAAAACATGTCAAAATAAAGTGGGGGAGGTGACAAGCACTAAGTAGACAAAGAGTGAATGAGTCCTCTGATTGTTACTCAGTGTACTCCACACACTAAAACTCCTACAGTCATGACAGACCAGACTGGAGTGAGAAGAAGAGGACCCTAGCTGTCATTCCCCTGTAACACTGCAGAATGGCTGCTGAATGTGTTGTGCCCCTCACAATGGCAGAGTGTTGGTCTGCTTGTTGTTCTGAGACTCAGAGTGGTTCCTTGAGGAAACAAGAAAAACTGAGCCCCTGTAGGGTGGGGAGTGAGGGTACTGGTGGCTAGTTTATGTGTCAGGTGGCAAGGGGAGGTAGTTAAAATGCGTTCTGAGCTAGACCAGCCATGTATGGTGCAGTCTCTGAACACCTTGATCATATAGTGTGACATGAGATGTATGCATACTGATTGCACACCTCAAGATTATTGTGTGTGTACACTGCTAAGTGTTTTCAGTTTTGACACTTGGTGTATAGTGTCTTTAAAAGAACTGTTATTGTTTTTTGATGTGTACTACATAAATACATCCTATTTTCATCATCGACCTGGCCTCTCTATCTGCCACCTGCCACATTCACCAGCCACCAGTACAACCCTGCACGGGCACAGGCCCCCCTGCCCCCCCCCCCCTCTCGTTCCTACTCCTATGTCTTCCACCCCTAGAACTCCGGACAATTTCTTGAAAACATGTATACAATGGGTATTCAATGGTAATGCAGGAGGTCCTATTCTATGTCCACTGTAGAGGTGATGGACATCAACTCAAAGTTGTGAAAATCTGCGCTTTGAAAGTGTGATATTCTTCAAAAAAATATCTTAATTTTTTGGGTTCTAAAATATACTCCATAGGAAGTCACTGCAAAAAATAATAAGGTGTAGTGTTGACAAGTGTTTGTAGTTGTCTCGGTTGAATCATATTCTGTTAGGACTATAAATTCAATGCATGACTATTCTCTTAAGCTTGGTGTTCAAAGATTGTATGAAAGGTTCCCAGGGGATGATAATACTCTATGGAGCCATGTAGCATATATATAGGTATTACAGTATACAGTGGGGTTATGTATGTGGTCTTACTGTCACTTGAAATATATACAGAGGTATATGGGATATTGTACACATCTCATGGGAGGTAGTAGTCATCATAAGGGAATATGTTGTAACTTAGGTAAACACCTGTTTGTCAAAACAACCACTAATGTTAATTTAATTCCCAATACACAATGTAGTCACCATCAGTAGATGGTGGAAGGTTTCTAGAGCTAAGTAAGCCACTGATAAGGAGGAGGGAAGGAGGGAGGGAGGGAGGGAGGGAAGAGAGGGGGGGTGGGGGGGAGGAAGGGAGAGAGGGAAGAGAGGGGGGGTGGGGGAGGAAGGGAAAGAGGGAGGGAGGGAGGAAGGGAGGGGAGAGAGAAGGGCTACATGGTAATCCACTGAGATTTGACTGGAATGTGGCAACCAGCTATGAATAACATCACATACTAAATCACACCAAATTCTAATCAGTCCATTTCCTTGTCTAGTATCAAAGTATCCCAGCAGCAGAGTTGACCAAGAGGTGAGAGAACATACAAAGTAGCTACATCTACTGTGATATATATACTGGAGCTATTGCCTCTCTCATCTACAAATTAGTCTCACTACAGCCACACTCTTTTAGTGGCTACAGGGATATTGGGAGGGGCTTTTCTTAGAGTAGTGTACACTGTATATGACTTCGTACACTCTTTTATATAGCTCAGCCATGGCTGAAAAACAAATTGAGTTTGCCTACCACAACATTCAGCTCTACAAATCAGAGAATCTTGGTAGTGGATCATATGGAGGGGTGTGCAAGGCCAAGTGTGATGGGCTACTGTGTGCTGCCAAGATTATGCACCCCACACTCTTTGACCTCCGTGACCCTGGAACAGCCTCCTACCTACGCAAGTTCCAGGTAGAATGTCACCTACTTAGCTTAGCTAGGCACCCCGATGTTGTCCAGTACCTGGCTACCTACTATGATCCTGACACCCGACTGCCTGTTCTCCTCATGGAACTTTGTGATGAAAGTCTCACTGCATTCCTGGAGCGATCCCCAGGACCACTGTCCTACCACGTTCAGCTCAACATCTGCCTGGACATAGCACTGGCTCTGGTCTACCTCCACTCCAATGGTCTCATCCACAGAGACCTAACGGGAAACAATATCCTAATGATTGGCACTCGAGCCAAGATAACAGATTTTGGCATGTCCAAGCTTGCCACTGGCAATCCTCGCATGACAGCCTTGACCCTGTGCCCAGGTAATCTACTGTACATGTCACCTGAAGCTCTCGATGAAGCTAAATCCTACACAGCTAAGCTTGATATCTTCTCCTTTGGTGTAATAGTAATTCAGATCTTGACCAGGCAGTTCCCAAATCCAACTGATCGATTTCAAACTATAAATGCCCCTCAATTTGATAAAGAAGTTCGACTTGTAGTTTCAGAGACTGAGCGACGTCGGGCCCACCTCCAGTTGATCCCACACACTCACTCTCTGAAGCCACTTACCCTCCAATGCCTGAAGAAGGAAATGCAACGTCCCTCAGCTCTCCAGCTCAGTGAGAGGCTCTCTGAGCTGAAACAAGCGCCTCAGTACACAGAGAGCATGCATCAGGCACAGACCAGAGATGGAATGAAACAAATCAAACAGGTCCCTGTGCCAAAACCAAGAAGAGATAGTCCACACCAGATACGCATCACACAGCTAGAGAGGATGGTGGAGGCCAAGGACAGACAGCTTGAAGAAAACCAGCAGACAATTAAAGAAAAACAGTGTACAATTGCAACCAAGCAACATGCAATAGAAACCAAGGAGAGACAGTTACAGCAGACACAACAGCAGCTCCAAGATAGTCAGCAGTTAGTGGCACAGTTTCAGCAGAGCCTGCAGCACAAGGACAAGACCATCAGTGACCTTCAGCAGACCATATCACACCATGAGAGGGAGAGGGAGATTCAACAGTTGAAGCAGCAAGACATTGCCAGCAGTATCCTACCACAACAGCTGCCATTCACAGCAGAAAAAACTACACAAACAGATACAGCAGTATTAGTAGCTCAGAAGGATATCAGCAAGATGACATGGAGGGAGGGGAAGAAGGCACCAGAGACAATGAGTAGAGGAGCAGCAGTAGTGGATGGGAACATAGCCTACTTCACACCAGCCCTCTCATACACGGTATACTCATATCAGAACATTGTAGGGAATGAACAGTGGTCTAGGCTACCAGATAACCCTAATACAAGATTCAGCCTAGCTGTTATTGATGGTCTCCTCACAAGTGTGGGTGGTTGGAAGGGTAGAGGTCCAACCAACACTCTTCTCAGTCTCACAGTAAAAGGTGTGAGGAAAAAGTGGTCTGAGATCTTCCCTTCTATGCCCACACCACGTAATAGTACAGCTTGTATCACTACTGAGAAGGCTCTAGTTGTGGCAGGAGGTAGAGCATATGATGATCTGACCACTGTGGAGGTGATGGACATCAACACGAAACAGTGGATCACAGTTTGTCTTCTCCCACAAAAACAACATTCCTCATCAGTCATTGTCTGTGGGGACTCACTCTACCTAGCAGGAGGTTTTAGTGAAGGATATGGGTCAAAATCTGTTTTCACCTGCTCCCTTCCTGATCTCTGGCAACTGAAGGAACTTGGATCCAGAATACAACGGTCACTTACTAGGTCAAATGTATGGAAAGAAATCAGCAGTCTACCAGTAAAAGGCTTTACTCTTGCCTCATTTGGTGGTCACCTGCTAGCTATTGGTGGGAAAGATGACTCACTGAACCCCACCACTGATGTCTATAGATATGATTCCCACACTGACTCATGGCATCTTATTAGTCAGATGAAGAACAAACGATCGCTGTGCTTGGCAGTCACTCTTCCTGAAGACCAACTTATCGTAGTGGGAGGATGGACAGACAGTGTTGAGATTTTGGAGGATAAGTGACAATGGATATCTTTTCTCTCCACATGAAAACAACCTACACATTACATCCACTATACGTACAATGACCTACCTAGTCTCGTACCCAGACCCCACCTCCCAATTAAAAGTGCGCGAGGGAGGACGTTTTTCACGGATCCGCGCCGGAATGCAGACGCGCATTCCATTGCGTGTTTCTCGGCCGTTAATGAACCTCACATCTATGAATATTGCATGGATCTGAACGAAGTTCTGCCTGTACTGGACGTTACAGAAACTGAAAGTAGAACAGAGGGAAGCCATGGCATCAGGTCCTTTGTTAGTGTACCTCAGCGGCATTAAGGAATGGTCCAGAAATTGCGCGCGCATAACGTATACCGTATATCGCATAACCTGTTCTAATTTAGGGGTTGAGCAAACATTTACGTGTGGCACGGTGTGCGTTTGGCTCTTACGTGATAGAGGAAAAAACAGGGAACTGCAGGCAAAAAAGAGAACAGCAGCAAGTGTATCAATCGATCTCCCGCGAATTTAATCTTCCCGCGAAACTCCCGCGAGCTTATGCGCGTGCACGATTGACCTTTGACCCTCATAAGGTTTGTAGATGTGAAAACGATCCAACGGATTCTTCACGGCCGACGAAAGAGTTTGTTTTTAACTTTCTAAGATTGGTGTAGTTGACTACTCTTCGGAACTACGATGGGAGCAAGTCTTACTAGAATTTGAGTAAGTTATGCTTTCAAATGTAGGACTACACGAACGCTTGTTTGGATAAATAGTATGTTTTCTCGGATACCCGAGCACGGAGAAATTTCCCATCCTAGTTTGTATTAGTTCAGGACTAATATGTATAATCGTTCTAATCATAATGTCCTTTCCGCTTCTGAGCAGAATCCGTTCGGGACGTGTGTAGAACTACTTTAAACAGCATAGTTAACGCCCCCTCTGGAGTCACGTGACATATTTGTAGGCGTGGTCGAATACTGTTGTTGTTTACTAACAGTTTTTATGATTTGGTATGAATATCTCTTATGGTTAATGGTATATGCATTTCACCAGAGCTGCATGCCTGAGACATTACGTTTTTGCAGCGGTCCCGACGGTATAGGGTGAAAGCCTATGCTTTTTCCATTCTACCGCTCGTCTTTGATATTTTGCGTGGATATTCAACGTCTATCTCATATAGTCGATTCCCCGCTGCATTTCACCCTAATAGCCCTGATGGTTGACCAGAGGTTGCACCAAAGCACCAAGCTGGGCAAGACATGTTTAGATCTAATGACGAAGCTTTCGTCTCTGTTGTGATCTACAGTCGCTTTGGATTCGCACATAAAGCACAACTTCTTCATTCAGCAGCCGTAGTATAAAACACGCAGTAGAGAACATAGTTGCCAACTTTTCAAAATGGAATGTCGCGACAGACCACACCTACCAAGGCTAAAACTATCACCGCACCCATTTTTACATGATCCTGGGCAGTTATTAATGGATGCATTTTCGCAACCAGTCGACTCTACGTTCAAGATTTCAAACATTATTTCGCATAAAAACAAGCGTGTAATATCGACGCATGAGCACTGGCACGACGTATGAACAAGAAACCGAAAATTCGCCCATTCAGACCACATGTCGGGACAAAATCGGGACAGGAATCGAAGCGGGACGGGAGTCAAATAGTCGGGACTGTCCCGCCAAAATCGGGACGGTTGGCAAGTATGAGAGAATGACTTTCAATTAAAATTCCTACAGTCTGCGGGTCGATAGCCTCGTACCGGTAGGAGGGAGAGGGAGAGCCTGGTGCTGACTGCTCGCGCATGCGTCTCAAATATTTGTCGGTTAGTTTATAAGTAAGGCGAGGCCCAAACGTAATAACGCGCGCGCCGCGACACCAACCGTTAAGGTAAGCGGCGAACTTCAGAGAGGCGCTGCCTCTCTAACGAAAGGTAAGGGAGTCACCTACTAATTTCTGCCACTCAGTGCGGGGTAGAGATTTGTGGGAGAGTGACAACAACCTCACCGCCTCTCTCTGCCCAGTCTTCAGAACGAGGTCATGGCTATCCAGACATTGTAGAGCGAACGAAATGGCACTTTCCCTGACAATCGTTGTATTAGTAAGGGCGCGCTATAGCAAATGGGAGAAACGTGACGTCAGAGCCCATCCATGATACGGAAAGTGTACCAAAGTTATACGGAAATCGTGGAATGCTGGGATTTTTCATGCATGCGCAGCAGTCAGTACCAGGATCTCTTTCTTCGAGAGCCTGGGTACGAGGCTAGCGGGTCGATCGTCCAGACCCTGAGCCTCCTCCCGCGCGCGCGCTTTTAATTGGGAGGTGGGGTCTGGGCCCGAGACTATGACCTACTAATGATTACGTCACATGTATAGTAATAAATAATAATAATAATAAATTTTAATGACATTTACAGCCAGGGTGGCTATATGTCAACTGACAGAAAACAACAGCAACAACTACAACTACAACAACAATAACAACCAATACATAAATATCAATGGTGCAGTTTAAAAGCTCTGTACACAAAACTCCCTAGTGCTTTCAATATGCATGTATATTCTGTTTGTAGCAAAAATAAGAACTTTTCTCTTGAAATTAACATTGAGAACTCGGGGAAATATGGAATAGCTGCTGAAAACAAGTCCTCTCTTAGAAATGAGTAACGGACACAGTCACACAGAAAATGAGCTTCATCTTCTAGCACACCACACTCGGCACATAACCGTTGATCAACAGGAAGTGATATATAAATGAATGGGTGTGGTCCCCGCAAAGGGAGAGCCCCCCGGAGGGGTGTGTGGCGACGCTCCCGACCACTTTCTCCGGAGTGGCCTGCTGCGGCTCCTGTCCTCGCAGTCTCCGAGACTTGCGCGCGTGGGTCTCTGAGGTAACTCGGAGGTAGCCATGCGCAAAAACACCAGTCGAATACAGGGCAGGTAGGGCATTTGCCCTACCACTTTTTGGTGGTCCATGCAGGAAATGATGTGTGCTGTGATTTTTATCCGAGATAGTAAAGCAGGCTGGCTGCATTCGCAGTCACGCAAATTAAGCAAAGCTATTAAAAAGGCATATTACAAAGGAGCATAAAGCATCAAAAGTAGTTAAGAACGAGGACAATGTACATAAGGAAAAACAGCAAAACAAACGAAAGACAAAGCAAAAACAAAACAAAACAAACAGAGCAAAGTTAACAGACACCATCTACAGAAGGGGAAGGGAATTACCCCGCCACAATGAAATAGCACAACGCTGAAAAAGGTGGCGAGTAGAATCAGATGGTGGAATTCCGAGGCGTTGTCCTACGAGGCGACCTAAATAGGCCAAATTGCAGACAGCAGAGGAACTCAGCTATGGCGCGCCCAGGCTAGGGTCTCAAAAACAATGGGGATAAAAGAGACACCAACCTCATTGCAGGCGTCAGCGTGGGCAGATAGTTTCCGGGCTTCACCCACCAAAAGAGAGTGACCTCGAGTAGTAGCAGCACCTTGGATGGTGGCGGGCTGCATGGTTGAAATAACTGTGACTTCTATGGCAGCTGGGCGGCCTCTCTTCCAACTGGGGAGGAAAACATCAGCGGACGGCTCATGGATCCTGGGATAAGAGATGGAACCTCTCTCCGAGGCGCTAGACCTGCAGACTGGGCTGCTGTGTAAATTGCATCTCGGAGGGAGTTGTGTCTAAGGATCCTATCACCATTACTATCCTATCACCATTACCACCACAACCAACATGTACCGGTATAATAGCCTAGGCCGGAGTCGTCTGATTTCGCTTCGTACGCCCTTTGGGTTTGGTAAACACGTCCGCGCGCATGCGTGTTCTTTAGCCCGCCCTGCAGTTGCCCTACCACCCTTTGTGGAGCTGCTCCGGCCCTGGAATAAGAATAATACTTCTCTAGTACTTTCGGTGATCGGTGACTGCACGAAATGTCGCTGCAATACCCTCGTAGGGTGTCACGGTAAGCAAATGACGCCATAACTGTATGAATGCAGCTGTCGGTGTTTCTTTTCCAAGTCTTCAAAACCAGTTGCTAGTTTTTATTCAGAGTCACTGGAATGTAGAAGAATACAAAATAGGGCATCTCACACACACGCACGCACGCACGCACACACGCACACACACACAAAGCAAGTACCGTAACCCTCGCTGCGCATATGCGCTGAGTTAATGATTTGTGGGGATCATGAAAATATTGAATGTAGACACACACTAGTACCTACAGCCTGGGTCTAATTCCATACTTCTATGTCCCCTCTGGACAAATAACATTAATAATAATAACTCATGAAGCTACCATAGCATTACTGCCATCGACAAACGCACCCACAATCATGGGCGGAGCCACACACACATGCACATACAGACAAATCCTTACCATCTGTTCCTCCCTCACTTGAGGAACATAACTTACCATCCATTTGCCCCTCAACTCCAGTCAGCTGCAGATCCTCAGCCAAGGACTGAGGGCACGAGTCTTCACCGTACAGTTTTTGTTTACGCGCATCCCAGACACCTACAACATATTCCTTCACTAAGCTGAGTAAATCGTCAAAGTCGTATTCCCAAAGCTCACTTCCTAAAACATATGCAGTTTTCTCTATACTATTAAGCCTGTCAAACTCTGAGTTTGTGTTGATATTCTATACACAAAAGGGGGGGCAGAGGGGGGGGGGGGGCAATTGCCGGCAATTGCCACCCCCCCCAATAAAACAGGAGCTATGACGACGGAATGTGTGCTGCTGCATGCACTCGATAACTGTGACGTGCGCGCGCATGCAGATAACGGCAATATGTATAAGTAGCCCCACCCCCTTATTGCAGAGTGCGTAAGGCGTGCACGCACAGGTAACAAACTGCTTTGCTAAACACCTCACAGCTCCACAAGGCTATATAGAATATCCATGTGTTACGCTATACATGTGTGGGCAATATTCATACTCACACTTGAAGATTGCAAAGATAACTCACATACACTTCTATTCATAGATATATTAGGGCTGAATATCATTACACATAATAATACTCATGAAGCTACCATAGCATTACTGCCATCGACCACGCACCCACAATCATGGGCGGAGCCACACACACACGCACATGCAGACAAATCTGTTCCTCCCTCACCTGAGGAACATAACTTACCATCCATTTGCCCCTCAACTCCAGCCAGCTGCAGATCCTCAGCCAACGACTGAAGTTGACTAGGCACGAGTCATCACCGTACAGTTTTTGTTTACGCGCATCCCAGACACCTACAACATATTCCTTCACTAAGCTGAGTAAATCGTCAAAGTCGTATTCCCAAAGCTCACTTCCTAACACATATGCAGTTTTCTCTATACTATTAAGCTTGTCAAACTCCGCATATCCGTTACCTAAAAGCTCTCGAAGCTTTTCCACAAAGTTGCCTCTAATATTACTATAGGCTGAACACTCCCACAACACATGAACTACACTCTCACATTCAGCACCACACAACACACACTCTGATTTGCCTTCTCTACCTCTATGCCTTCCTAGCTCTTCATTCAAGCCATGTGTTCCTGACCTGAACTTAAACAAGAGTCTAGTTCCTGCATCACCAACCCCATGCAAATACCTCTTAAATTCTACTTCCTTCCCAAACCTTTTGTACATATCTAATTTTACTTTACTATTCAATCCTTCCTCAAACTGCTTACCCTCCCTTTCACCAATACTTTCCTCTATACAAGCCAAAAATGAAGCTAATGAACTCTCTCCCCTCTTAATATCCTCCACCCATTCATGCTTATCCAAACCTAAGGACACAAAGAGTTCATCAACCACTCTACCCCATGCTTTCCTTTGTTTACCTCTACGAGGCTTAATTTCCCACTCCCGACTAAATAATTGCTTTGGATATCTATCCTCAGGCATTGATACTAATTTATACCACCACTTTAATTTAGCTCTATCCCTTCTACCCCTCAATGATTCTAAACCTATATCACCCCTAACTTCTTCATTACACGTTTTAGACGAACAACTCAGTATCTTTTTAGCTCTCCCTAGAACAATGGACTCTAATCCAGCTACTTGACCTTTATTACCCTCCCAAATCTCCCCTCCATACTCTGTACTATAGGTCTAATCACAGAAAGAAGCAACAGCCTACGTGCAGTTGCGATTCTCGGGCGCAACCAACTTAGTCTTAGCTTCTGAGAATAACAGCAATAGGCACGATACAGCCACATACATACACACAGAGAAGGGGGAACGTTTATATACACGAAGGAATGGTGCCAGTGTTATACGTAGTGATCACACTATATGAACATCTGAACCTGGTATATGTGTAATGGTGATGTTGCTACAACTAGTGCAGACAGTTAGGTGCAGACAGTTAGGTGCCACAACTAGTGCAGACAGTTAGGTGCAGACAGTTAGGTGCCGGAAGTTAGGTACATCTGGCCTTGTCACACAGTCCCCCTCCTAAATGAAAAATGCGTCCCGAATTTTCTTCAGTGTTCAACGTACGGGAATAAACGGTCAGGAGGCGCCGATTGCGTTGAGGATAGCGTGGTTCCTGACTTCCTTGTGTATTTATATCATTTGGTACCGGTGTAATACAGTGGAACCTCTGAATAAAGGACACTTTGGGAGCAGAGGTTTTGTCCTCTTTTCGGAGGTTGTCCTCTGGTGGGAGGTTCAAGCCAATAGGTCATTTATATACGTAATATACCTAGATAACATGTTCTAAAAGCCCTTAAGTACATATCTACACTGTGTACTACAATTTCTGGACAAGATCACCAAAGATGAACTACAAAAACATGTCAGTTTCCATAACAACACTATACAAGTGCACATGCATGGGTAATAACATATGAATAAAGAACAGTTTAGCCACAAGCATGCACATGTCACAAGCGTTAACTCATTTAAATTGATAGGTCTGAGAGTTAAAAGTCTGACTACAATTGAGTACAATTTACACACTTCATAGACCTAAACCCAACATAGAAAGTTGAAAGAGCTAGTAGCTTCACTGAAAGCCAAAGGATTGGCCTAGTGTATCGCAGAACAATGATTATTGTACTAGTGAAATGCTAAGCATTGTTGGAGAGCGGGAGAGTGCGCACGCCAAATTAGAAGCATGTATATATGGCATTACGGTATGTACAGTGCGGGTTACATGAAAATCGCCCGTTCGGAGAGCTCGCTACGCTCGACAATTAAATTCACGCATGAAGGATGGGTGTGGTTTCCTGTTTGTCCGTTATAAGAGGCACTTTTGTACCGTGTTGATCAGCTGGGAGCACGTGTCTTGTCCGCTGTCCGGAATCAAGAGGCGTCCGCTCGTGGGAGGTTGGCTTAACACTAGTTGTATTGTAGTTTCAATCCGTGCCATAGCCAGTGTCCGTTATAGAGAGGTGGTCCGCTCGTGGGAGGGTCCGTTATGGGAGGTTCCACTGTAGTGAATATTGTCCCCCCCAAAAGTTGTCCCCCCGGACATTATTCACTAGTGAATACTGTCCCCCCGGACATTATTCACTAGTGAATAATGTCCCCCTAGGACAATATTTACTGGTGAATATTGTCACCCTTGGTGAATAATGTCCTCCATAAGATTCTTTGTTAAGGCAACCGTAGTTCATCTCCTGCGGCATTTCTGATAAGGGGGACATTATTCACCGGTGAATAATGTCCCCCCTAAAATGCAGCTGGCTGGCCGATAGCCTCGTACCCAGGACGCGTGGGGGAGGGGACGAGGCTGTAGCGGCTCACAGAGGTATGTAAACTCTAACCACTAGCCCTAAAATGATCATAGCTGTGCTTTTTAGGGCTAGTTAGAGTTTACATACCTCGGTCAGCTACTTGGCCCCGTCTCCTACCCAAGTGCCTTAGCTGTGCTTTTGTGTTGTTATACACACCAAGAGAGAGAATAAAATAATGCGCTGTTGCCGCCGATTCGCTTGCCAATTCGTGTGATTGCTGTGAATACTTTCGGGAGGGGACAGTAAGTTCATTAGTGAATACTGTCCCCCCACCATAAAATTACCACGTTTGATATCTTGGAAGGCTTTCAGAGCTTTCTACGATGGGGGACATTATTCACTGAGGGGGGACATTATTCACGGGGGGACAGTATTCACTCCGACACCGGTACCATTTCATTGCAATTGCGGAGGTTGACATTGGCTCGGTCATTGCTTCTGGCATTGCTATGGTCATTGCTTCTCTCATTGACATTGCTTTGGTCATTTGTACTGCTTTGATTGTTGACGTTGCTTTGGTCATATGTATTGCTTTGATTGCTGACATTGTCATCGAAATCAACTATTGTTAGCTCTGTGTGGCGAGGCAGGGGTTTTTTGTCAGTCGACATGACATTGTGACTGCGTTGCCGCTTGCCGCGAGTCTGCTGCAGGTGTGGGAGTTGTATATCAGGAGGGCAATACTTAAGTCGATCGAAATGCACCACAGGCCTGCGACGAGGTGCTTGGACATCCTGTATTCGGTAGTTAACGTCAGACAACTTGCGTAAGACTCTGTATGGACCAGTCCATGGTCTGTGTAACTTCCTCACCCTTCCTCTAGCGACTACTGTAGAGTGCAGTGCAGCCAAACAAGATCCCCCTCTTTGTAGGGTGCACCATGTGCTTTCCTGTCATAGTACGCCTTCTGTCTGTCTAACCTATGCCCCATTTTCACACGGACATTTTGGTAGGCATCCCCAAGTCTGCTCCGAAGGTCATTAGCAAATTGCGAGGCCGACGGCGTAGCCCCTGATGGCGGGGGTCCGTACATCAGGTCCACAAGTATATGTGCCTGCCTCCCAAACATCAGGAAGAAGGGTGAATAACCAGTAGTCGGGTGCACACTTGTGTTGTACGCCATGCAGAGAGGTCGCAGTTGACTCTCCCAATCAAACGGGTGGGTTTCTGCTACCGTAGACAGCATGGTAAGTAGCGTACGATTGAACCACTCAACTAGTCCGTCACCCTGTGGGTGGTAGGGTGTAGTGTGCGATTTTGGAACGCCCAACAGTTTGCATGTTTCCGCAATCAATTCAGCTCAAATTGCTTCCCTTGATCTGAATGCAATTGGCGGGGAATGGTAGCCTGGCCAATAGTATCGTTCCTTTAGTCGACTTAGGGTTTTTTCTTGACCCAACCGCCGGCAGCTTGGGTACTTGGGTACTGCCGGTCTGGTTTGCTTTTCCCTTCTAACTTTGCCTGAAGTACTGGGCCAATGTGTGGGTCCTTCAATTGCAATTGATTCATGTTTTCTGGTGGTACGAGTACAGCCAATGCTATAGTACCAGCCTTCACGGTCTCTTCGTGACTGACTCTTCCACATTGCTGGCATGGTAGCTGTGAAAGTGCGTCGGCATTGGTATGTTTTGGCCCTCTTCTGTGCTCAATTTGGAAATTGAAAGCTTGTAACTAGCCATCTTGCCAATTGCCCAGTGGGCTCTTTAAAGTTAGAAAGCCAGGTTAAAGAGCCATGGTCTGTGCGAAGGGTGAACGGCTGACCCAACAGGTAATGTCTGAAGTGTTCTGTAAATGCTACAACAGCCAGCAATTCTCGCCGAGTCACACAATACTGACGTTCCGGCTTGCTTAAGGTACGGCTGCCATAGGCAATAACACGTTCACGTCCATTGGCATCCATTTGTGAAAGTACCCCACCAATCCCACAGTCGCTGGCGTCAGTGTCGAGTATGAATTCTCGGGAAAAGTCAGGAAATGCTAGGACTGGGGGTGTACTGGGGGTGTACACAAACATTTCGCTTTGTTCCACAGATACCCCCGCTTCTATCACCACGGGTTCACTTTGGAGTCGCTCCAAAGTCGCTACAAGGGTATCTTTAGCAATGGTAACGGATTTGTTATGTATATTTAATAACCGAATTGGAATTTCCCGGGCAGTAGGGTTTACCAATGCCCTGGCTACTATTACTTCTTTCTGTTTCCGGGGTGCTGTCACTGCGAGGCCTTCTAGTAGCCAGTTTCCTGAGTCTGCTGGTCCCTGCACACGTGCCAGTACCTCCATCTGACAATTTGGGGGGATAGTGGTGTCTTCCTTCACTCGGGCTGTTGCACTGTGAGCGCTGAGAAAATCAAGGCCCAGTATGGCCTCAGTAGTCAGGGGGCTTACCACAACCATTCCCACCTGGAATTCTCTTCCACCCAACTCCACTGAGGCTGTGGTGTGTCCATGGACTTGCAGCGGAGATCCATCAACGCCGACCAGTTTGTGTTGAATCCATGGATGCAACTCTCCTCTCTTCTTGACCTTCCCTCGAAGCCATGTGTCTTCTCGCAGCAGGGAGATTGCCGCTCCAGTGTCTAATAGCAAGGAAGTCTTGGATCCGTTGACAAGGGCTTCAATCTGGTAGCCACCTATAGTGGGACAGTTTGAGAAACAGCAATGACTGGAGGGGAATAGGCCATGTTCTTACCACCCTCGTGCGCCTGGCCACGCGCAGCGAGGGTCCTTAGTTTCCCGGATCCTGTTTACAGTTCCGGGCAATGTGGCCCGCTAGGCCACAGCTCCAGCACACAGGACCAGTTGGGCCTCCAGTGTAAGTCCGACTAGCTCCACCTCGACTCCGACCTCTCCATTCGTAGGTCCTCCGGTTAGGCCATACAAACTAGATTCCTTGTTTCGCATCAGCCTATTTCTAAATTTAGGCGCGGGCGGGCGGTCATTTTTCATTATTCATTATTATGCGCTTCCGCCCGCGCGGTGACCGGAAGTTAATTTTTACATCGCGCGAGACGCACTCGGTAACGCGATGTCGTTGTTTCTTACACTGCAGGGCCACAGCAGGGTTGCTCAGCATCATACATATAAAAGAGAAGGAACAGAACTTTGAAAACTGAAATGACTATAGACTATGATGCATGTCGTTTTCGAATGGGTTCTTTTTCAGATCTGCAAGTGTCACAGATAGGATAAATATCACTGGGTTCTTGTTGCACATCGGCCGCACAATAGATGCATATAGGATCGAGGTTCGCTGAGTAGTAGAGTTTTTCGATTGGATCAAAGCAATTATGCTCACGAACAAAAACACAGGAAAAGGTCTCTGGGAGGTCCAGTTCCTGTAAGGTAGCACCACAAGTATAACTTATGTCATTCATGTATGCTTGTAGATGGGTTTTCTCCTGAATTGAGAGTTTTCTCTTAGAATATAAGAGCCTCCAAAGATCGCACTCCTCACATTGGAGCATTAGCTTGATATTGTTAACGTGTTGCACACTAGGTGTGAATGGAAGTGTTTTTCTCCTCTTGATCGGCTTGGTCAAAGAGGGCCTATCCTTTTCACTGGTCTCCTTCTGGAAAGCTATATCAAAAGGTAAGTAGTGGTCTTCATCCCCAATCATTGGATCTGGCAGATGTTTGATATTTGCAAACTCTTCCTTTGGCATTCGAAGTGGCTTACAAATGTCACAACTTTCTTCTCCACACTTCTTGATTGAGAAAAAGTAATGCCTTGATCGACAGCAGTGCTCATAAAATGCCTTCAGCTTCAACTTGTTCTCGATATCCTTCTTCTTTGTATCTTCCCTTGTTAGTGATGGATCAACAAGCTCCAATACTTCCCAAAATGCGTGAATATCTTCATTGGAAGAACTTTCATACACTTGAAACTTTTTCTGTTTGAGTTCTAGGCGACAGATCACATCTGAAAGCAAGGAAACGGTTGGCTTCAACGACTTCAAAATATCCTCCTTAAATGGAGTACCTGCTTTTCGTAGTAGTGAGATTTTATTGCAGTTTTTTAGTGCAGCTTCAGCCCCATCATTCATTTTCTCTCTCATTAGACCAATACTCTGAAACCCTAGGTTAAGTATTGACATCATCCTTTCAACAGGGTTTCTCCATGAATGGTGAGGGGCAGTACGTGCTGCACAAAGGTAGTCAAGATTAAAATTCAAGAATAGGGCTATCAGTGATAATTGAGTTGAAACATAGGTAGTCCGATGATCTGGTCCACCATCGGTGTAGAGAAACAAAACTGATCTAGTTCCGATTTCATGCATCAGCAGATTGTGTAACTCAGTTGCATGCCTTAGAGAGCCAGACGGTTCAAATACAGCTTCTTTCAACCCAACATGCACTTGCCCATCATACCAAGAGCCATCTATCGTGGGTGGAATGTTAACATGCAGAACGACTGTGGGAATGAGACTAAATCTCGTAAAGTCATGGTCACACACTTCAAAACTTTGGTCCGTGGATACGAGTACTTGGCGTCCCCTTTCAGCAGCAGCCACTGGTGTGCCAGGTTCACCAACTTTCACACGGTGTTTGTCATCCATGCAAATAAACACTGACAAGTCACGAATCATGACTGCATACTCCCGACTTTGTGTCTACTTTGCTTGCAGCTCCTTGCTTCAACTCCAGTTTCTCTACTCTCTCGGCCAATTTCTCCACGAGGGTAGTGAGTCTACCAGTCACATTAGTGGTTACCACCACAGCTGAGGCCTCCGAGTCCTCCGTAGTAACCGGGGCAACGATCCCAATCTGTCTCGGCTGAATAAGAAAGCTTTCCATCTCCAATGTTGCGCTGACCACCTCGTCCATTGTCTTCGGTCGTTTCTGCTTCACTCCGAACGCTACCTGCAGGTGGTCGAGTTGCTGCAAATAGCTGTTGATGGCCAACTGGGTTCTTCCTTCTTCTTGCAACTCGGGGAAAGCTTTAGAGGAAAAGATCAATTATCGGACGGCATGTACGTCGGACACTTTTTGTGCGAAGCTTGTACGAGCTACGTCAGTAAGAGTACTACCAAAATTTAGACTACGGTAACTTTAAATTGACCAATCAGGTAGCGAGAAACGCGGGATCTATTTTTCATAGTCACCTCGTTAGCGGGATCTATAGTTGGCCGCTGGCCCCTAGTACCGGGATCTATTTGCACGCTTGTTGCTAACGGTTTGAATAGTCATTGTCCAATCAGTTTCTCCGCTGTAGTCTAAAATAGTTAGACGCACTCGTCGTCGGGAACTACGCGATTTAGAAAGCCTCGGGCCCTTGGTAGCGCCCTCGCTACGCTCGGGACGCTACATCGGGCCCTCAGCTTTCTAAATCGCGTAGTTCCCTCGACTCGGCGTCTAACTTATATGTAGGCCAATGATAGTGTACAAAAAAGAAAAATTGCCACATTTTTTCGAGCTTCACTCGTGAAGCGGCGCATCGCGGAACGTAGCGTCCGAAGTAATCAATGATCGACCTTTTTTATCTATCGTCGGACACCTCGCTAAAATGACTGATATGTCTGTGTACTAGAACGAAAATGTGTTTTATATTTACTGTTATCTAGTACCACTTAGTATATACAGTGCAGAAATGGATGCCTTCTCGGTTTTGCATGCACAGATGGGACGAAGTGCAGCGGTTACGCGATCAATGTTCGGCCACGCAAAACGGTTTTTTGATCATAAAAGCTGCTGTGAACATATTTATTTAGTTTTATAAATTTTACAGGGTTATACTAGTGTTCTACTGTCTACCAACGACAATGTTTTTACTGAAGCTCGTTGTCTATTCTTTAATCCCAATAATTAATTTTAGGATTAAAAATGGACAACGAGCTTCAGTGAAAACATTCTTATTGGTAGACAGTAGAACACTAGTATAACCCTGTAAAATTTATAAGAATAAATAAATATGTTCACAGCAGCTTTTATGATCAAAAAACCGTTTTGCGTGGCCGAACATTGATCGCGTAACCGCTGCACTTCGTCCCATCTGTGCATGCAAAACCGAGAAGGCATCCATTTCTGCACTGTATATACTAAGTGGTACTAGATAACAGTAAATATACGTAGTGATCACACTATATGAACATCTGAACATGGTATATGTGTAATGGTGATGTTGCTACAACTAGTGCAGACAGTTAGGTGCCACAACTAGTGCAGACAGTTAGGTGCCACAACTAGTGCAGACAGTTAGGTGCAGACAGTTAGGTGCCGGAGGTTAGGTGATGTACATCTGGCCTTGTCACATTAGTATCTCGATTACTAATAACACTATGCAACTGATTTACCTTTTTTCTGCCATTATTAATCACCTTTTTAATATGCACATCCCATGCTCCATTACTTGCAAAATCTATGCCTAAATAACAGTAACTTGAAACCTTAGGAAGCTCATGTTCTTCCCACTTCCACCTACCCTCTACTCTATCCTTAGAAAACTCCATCACTGCACATTAGCCTTTAGTCTCCATCTGTTACAGTACCTATATACAACATCAATAAGCTTCTGTAGGCTTTCCCTCGACTCACTAACACCTACAAAATCATCAGCAAACAACATTCCTCCCATCCTCTTACCACTACTAATCTCTATCCCAAACCCAGCCTCTTCTACATCCTTTAAGCCATTTATACAATACTGAAAATAAAATTGGCAATAAACTACAGCCTTGTGCCACGCCCTGCTCCACTTTAAATGCAGCCGACTTCTCCCCCTCTAACAATATGGCACTTCTAGATGCTTTGTACATATTCTTAATTACACGCCACATCCCATACCCATATCCCATAGCTTTACCCACAAACCATCATGCCACACAGTATCATAGGCCTTACGTACATCTAAAAAGAAAGCATATGTATGTTTACCCTCCCTCAACCTGCCTTGCACCATCTCATTCAAAGAGTAAACATTATCCATGCAACTCTTGTTAACTCTAAATCCAGCCTGACCTTCATGCAATACCCCTCCCTTATCTAAACACTGCACCAACCTGTTATTAAGCACTTTACAAAACACTTTCCCTACAACACTCAGTAATGTAATACCTCTGTAGTTCCCTGGATCCTCCCTATCCCCTTTCTTACAATAAGGCCCTCCCTCCATTGCCTAGGGACAGCCTCCTCATGCCAAACAACCGAAAATAACTGCTCTAACAAACTAACCATTCCAGAACCACCATACTTTAGCAACTCACCCACTAACCCATTACTACCACCTGTCTTATTATTCTTTAGTTTCCTAAGGCATTTGGTAATTTCGGCCTTTTCTATCCCCTTATCTAAAAAGGCATCCTCACATGACCCTGACATCCTACCACAAGCTTCTACTTTACTCTCAACCTCCTCTTTCCAATCAACATCAAAATCACTATCTTCACTAACCATACCCAAATGCTGATAATGCTTCTGTAACACCTCCAGCTTGCCTTTTGTACTAGTTACAGACACTCCCTCAACACCCTTCAAGGAAGCAATACCTCTGTTCTTAGCCTTTGTTCTCCTACCAACAAAAGCCCAAAATTCTTTCCTACTCCCCTCAAAATCTACATTCACTTTTCAAGTACTTCCTTCCACACTGTAAGCTTCTTTTGCCTTACTAATTCCTTAACCTCCTTACGCAATCTACAGTATTCGTCCCATAAGTCCTCCCTACCCCTGATAACCTTCTTATTAACCTCTCGCCTCAAACTAATCTTATCCTTAAGGTCACTATCCCACCATCTAGCCGCTCTGCCACAAACAATCATTTTTTCCCCAACTTCATTTCTCACAATACTCTTTCACTCATGCAAAACCCCACTCACTAGGTCGTGTCCTTTAATGCCCTTTTGCACCATATTTTTAATGCTCTCTGAAAAGCTGTCTACTTCAGCCTTTAATGCCTCCTGATACCTTACTTTTACCTACTCATTTGTAAACCTATCTAATCTCCACCTTCTAATTACACACTTCTCCTTTCTAGACCTGTTGACTATCCTCCCTAATTCCATCCATACAAGAAAGTGATCCGAACATTCAATATCAGTATTAACTACCTGTACATTCCCAGAAGATGCCATAAGCTGAGCATCAGTTATAACATAATCTATTATAGACATCAGTTAAAGTAGGCCTAACTCTTGTCCATTCAGGCTCCACTACCAAGCTTCTACCATTACAAACCACTAACTCCACCTCATTCAAGAAAGAAATCAGTCTATTACCACTAGCATTACATGTATCCTCTCCAAACATGCCAATGACATCATCCATTTCTACAGACTTACCAACCCTGGCATTAAAATCTCCAAGTAAGACCACCCTTCCCTTTTCCTTAAAGCTAAGCACATCCTCTTTAAGCTTTTCATAACAACCTTCAATGCTAGCACTACTCGTACAATCAGTAGGCATATACACACACCCAATGTAAAAGGCTGAACTTCCCCTTCCACCCCTTACTTTCATCCACACACTCTCCTCATAATGCACATCAGTAATAAACTCAACCTCATCTACCAGGCATTCCCGCACTAAAAAGCCAACCCCACCCTCACCTCTCTGACTATTTTGATTCCCACGGGGTTTTCCAAACTACTCATACCCCTCAACAGCAATTTTAGTATCCTCCTTTTCCCAAGATTCCTGCCCTGCTACCACATCTATACTATTCTTTAACTAATACCTCCCCAATTTGCTTTTGTTTACGCTCGCTACCTAATCCTGAAAAATTCCATGTAGCTACCTCAATCTCCTATCTCTAACACTCCCACCTAAGGCTCTTACCCTGTCACCCACAAGCAGTGGCGTAGCTACGGTAGGACCAGGTAGGGCCTGTGCCCTACCAAACATAGGTGCAGAACAATGATCGAGTTTCGTGCGCACCGTACTCATGCGAAATGCGCTGTCACGCGATAATTGGTCCGGGGTAAAAAGTGGACCCCCCGGTCAAATTTTTGCCTGCGAAATATGGACCGCCTTGGCGAAAAGTGGTCCGTGCATACAAAAGCCTGCAGCGGTAGGCGAATAGCCACTGTCTATGCCAGTGTGATCACAAACAAGGGCAGTACGCCAGAATTAACACAACAAGGGTGGTAATTCTCAAACAAGGGTGGTAATTCTCAAACAACACAAGTAGAACGCTGTATGTGGAGCCCACTTTTGTTCAACAAAACTCCACTCGAACCAGGTCCACTTTTGGCTGAACGAAACTAGACAGGTCCACTTTTGGCTGAGCGAAAACTGGACCGGGCCCACCATTGGCGAAGTGAAAACTGGACTGGGTCCACTTTTGGCCGAGCAAAAACTGGACCGGGTCCATTTTTGGCAGAGCGAAAACTGGACCGGGGCCACTTTTGTTCGACGAAAACTGGACGAGTGTGTATTTTACTCAGACGAAAGTCAGCAAGCCATAACTGCAGATATATAGTGCTTCAAGCATTTCAAGGTAGAGGGAGAATACCATTTTTACTGGTAATGCAGCGAATCAGTATAGCAGTAACGTGCACGTGGCCACGAACCTGGTTGGTGATGTGAATAGCAGAAAAGCCTAAACTCTCCGTCGTGGCACAGTACAATCATCATTAGTAATGCTTTTTATACCCCCACAAACGGGCTAATGATTTAAAACTACACCCGGTCCACTTTTCGCTAGGGTGGACCGCTTTTTGCAACGAAAAGTAGACCGGGGGGCCAATTATGGCAACCAAAAGTGGACCTATATCTGCATGGAAAAATCATGTCAGCTATATGTATATAATAAAAAATGTCTTCACTACCTAAATCAACAACTTCTTCAATAGGAATGTTGAAGCTTCTTTTTTCACACGAGACAACATTTAGGTCACCCTCCTGACCTCCAGCTTTCAAGATAGGTGAGAGTGATAATTCAAACTCCCCTCCAGATTCTGTGAGGCTACTCGACAATGGCTGAGCAGCACTAGAGACCTGAGATGATGGCTTGAAGTATCCTCCTGGGCCCAATTCTGCTAGGCTAGCATTAGGGTCCTGAGCAGCATTAGGGTCCTCCAGTGGTGGCTTGAATACATCATCTGAGGAAAGAGTAGCTATGTAACTCATAATTTTAATGGATATGACTTTCTTACCCTCAAAATTGCTGAAATCATCATGAGAAGCTGCTAAAACCTCAGGACTGTGACTTAGGTTGTCAGCTGCTACGTTAATAGTGGTTTTCTCATCTTCCAAGTTAGAGGTCATTGTGTTTGTGGCATCACATAAAGGCTAATAGATATATACAAAGTACAAAAGTAATAATGTATCTCTGCAAGTATACCTCTCTGGTGATATATTGCTTCAAGTGCACACTGTTAACTCTGGTGACAGTATTCTTACTGTCCTCCACACTTTCAAGACTGTAGAGGCCTCTCCCAAGTGACTTTATGATTCTGTAGGGACCAGTCCACTTGGAGTCCAACTTCCCTCCAGCACGCTTCTTACGAGTAAAGTCTCTCTTTAGGACTATAGCACCCACTGTGAAGATGTCAGGGTTTGCATGCTTGCGGTCATATTGCTCCTTCTGTCTCTGTTGAGCAACAAGGATGTTTTCTTTCACTGACTCTAGCCGTTGTCTCCTTTCCTCCATAATTCTTTCTATCTGCTCCTCAACATTATAAGATATTGTGTGACTGACTTCCTATTTTTAGAAAGACGAATATTTTACACACTGTAAATATATAATATTACCATACCTTTACTTCAGCAAGGTCAATAGGCAAAACAGCTCTTCTCCCAAACATCACTTTGAAGGGAGTATGTTTAGATGATTCATGCCTGAAATGTATCCTATATATAACTACATCAGAAGAGAACATTTCATTTAAACTAACCTTGACGAATTATAGGTATATAATGGCAGATGTGAATAAGTAGCCCCACCCCCTATTGCTGAGTGGGGGTTAAGGATTTCGAATTCATTGCGTGCGTGCGCGCGCAGGTAGCAAACGTCTTTGCTAAACAGCACCTTCTCACAGCTCCACAATGCAAGGCTATATAGGAATATCCATGTGTCACCATTCTAGGCTGTACATGTGTGGGCAAATCCGTAATGCATGGATAAAATATTCATACTCACACTTGAAAATTGCAAAGATAACTCACATACACTTCTATTCATAGATATCATTACACAGTATTATACTAGCTATATATACTGGGAGGTGAGTATGTTGTAGTCACCATCAGCAGATGGTGTTGACTGTAGTCATCATCTCTCTGACTTTCTGTGCCAGACTTCTCTCCTCTAGCAGTGGATTCTCAAGAACATTTATCACTGTCTCCCACGAGAACTCTGGACTCCCCTTCCCTTCCCAAGTGTCAAACACACGAGCAAAGCAGTCCATACAGCTGTGGGCTGGGTAGGTCTCCAGCTCTGACCAGGGGATGTCCAGAAGTATTCCAAATGTCCGCCATTTGTTGGGCATTTGGCTTCCTATGTGGGTGAGGAAGACTGGAAGAGACAGTGGTGACTGAGGCATTGTATCATAACGAGAACCTGAAGAAAGAGAAATTAATTAATGTAAAAATCTCTGTTCTTTGCAAGTATTAACATGCATACAGTATTCCAAACTCTGAAATGATGGATATTCACTATCACATGATGGTCATGTGACAGTCATGTGAGATGACTTTCAAATGAGATTCATGTTAGGGACTGTTGCTTACTGGTCATGTGACAGTCATGTGACAGGACTGTTAAATGAGATTCATTACATGTAGGTACATATTTACTTGTAGAAATGTCAGTCTGCAGAGGATTAAGAGGAATATCAAAAACCATTTCCTTTACAGCTCCCACAAACTGAACTCTGGTCTGGCTCTGTCTGGCAGTCGGGGAACAGCTGATGACCAGGTTGAATCTTGGAGGGTACATGCCTTCTTCTTCTTTGATCTTTAGCAGCTCCTTCGAGTTGTCCCCACTGACAAAGAAGTCAATATCACTCAGCAGAATCTGTGGACAATGAATTGTGCATGCTCTCCAGGTTTAACACACTAATGGGATAGAGTCCAACACAACAATATGAGTGAGGTTGGCAACCTCATCTGGTTTTGATCAATTAATCTGTGCTCCAAAGATTATCACATGCATGCTTTCTATACTAAAGGGATATAATTAGGGGTCTTCCAAGGTGCTTTAATAAAAATATTGGCCCCCAAACCTACTACTTTCTGAGGTACAATGTGTACACAAGATCCATTTTGTGTACCAACCAACCAACCTCTTTGTTAAACTGCAGTCCAACAGTCCAGCCAGGGGCTGATGACTCTGGAAGGACAATCCCAAGTGCAGGATTACGACAACGTTTGAAAAATTGAAAGTCATGTTTCTTCACAATGTGGTCATGTAATTCTGGAATTTGGCTAATCTGCTTCTTCAGTGTTTCAAGGCAGGTTGAGAGGAGGAATGTGACAAAGAAGTAGACATAGGCAGGCTCTCTGGGGGACATGGTGCGAGGAATAGCAGCGTACACACAGAACATTGCCTTCTGAATGGCCTTCCGAGATATTTTACTGGAAATGCACAGGTAGCAGAAGTGAGTGGTTTGAAACTTGCCATACCTCTTATGGGGGTTGAAAAGTGTGCCTCCTTCTGCTGGTTGGAACTGATACATTTGCTGTGGGTTCATTTCATGGTCTCCCTTCAGAAAGGTTAGACCTAGAGACTCAATGTCGTCATGACTCTCAAGATTAAGGCAGTGTGGGATGGTGACTTTGACAGGCTTCAAAAACCGAAAATGATTCTGGTCACGGACACAGACCCAGAACACAGGAGACACAGGTCTGAGACCTTCAGGATACTGGAATGGGCCATACAGAGCCACACCAATGTCAATGGTGATACTCTCTCCCTCTGAAATGGCTCCTGCTGGGATCTCCAGGCCAAATTCATTGATCTTGTCAAAATACTTTACTCCTTCACTCGTACAGTGAGAGAGAGTTGCAGTTGGTGTCACATATTCTGGAGTAATTCTTGAACGGAACATATCACACATCATGTGATAGTTGGACACATCAGTCAAGCACGAGGTAGGAGACCATGCCCTATGTTGCCTGCTGCTTGAGGCATGAACCAGTTCCTTGGGCAGTGCAAGGTAACGTGGCCGGGAAGATGATGTTGTTTCAACACGTGAAGTAGGCACACCACTTCCTGTGTAGTCAGAGTCAATCCCTGTATACTGTGACATGTGGTATTGAGAGATTTGAGTGTCCTTTTCAAATTTACTTGATGCAGGAGTGTGAGATGTGGTCATATTTTGATGAGACATTGATTGATCCTCAATATCAGAGTTATCACTGACATGCATACGTTGGTTTGAAAATTCTTCCACATCAGGAATACTGGAAACAGCAGGAGATGGAGGGCAGGATAACGAACCATCTTCAGACAGTCCACTTATACCAGAGTAATCACTGTCCATTAATTCATTATAAATCGGTTCCAGGGGATCCAGCTGAGATCTTGTCCCATTGGGAAAGCCATTTTGTCGACTATATTCAGGAACGTCCCCTGCATGGAATTGCTCATTCTGTGACACATGTATGGAAGGTGGATCATAAGGTTCCTTAGATGGTCCAGTGTAATAGGCCATCACTACATCTTCATGTACATGTGTCTGTGGTCTTGTCAGGCTCCTTCCTTGAATACCAATAAGGGACAGTACCACAACGATCGCTGCCACAGCTACTAAAACTCCCAGGGAGGCACCTATACCAGCTATGACAGCGACAGGGCTAGAAGTGGTGTCACTAGGTGGAGTTACAGTTGGAGATACAGATGGTGTGGGTGGTACAGTGGTGGAGGTAACAGTTGTAGATACTGGAGAGGAAATGCAAAACAGAGAATGGTTTTACACAAGATATGTGATATGCGCATGTACACACGACCCCTCCCCAAAAGGAAAGATACCTCTATAGAATGGACAACTGGATTAATATGACAGTGATTACAGCATCTGGATATGGAAACATTCTCCAATACACAGGAGAAGGGTAGTACCCAGTTCATGCAAGTAACAACCTTATATGTAGTCTACATACCACAGTGACTGGATATGGGAGTTGGGTAATTCCATACTTAGTATACTGCCTAATGAGGCGTACGTGTGGACTGTTCATTTAGCAGCCACTTACAATGTACATGTAGTCAAAAACAAGTTAATGTTTTGTTTCAATTCTAATCGATACACTTCTAGTTATACTACTTAAAGCTTTTAGATGCTTTTTAAAGTCATCAGGAATATTTGCCATACGATACATTGTACTGGATAGCTGCCTGGGGTGTCATTGTATAACATCCATTGATGCATCTTTCTCCATTGAGCCACACTCATCAAATACATATAGCTCATTATTAACTGTCCACTCAACATACATAGCAATCCAGATCACTGGAATGACGTTCCAGATCACTAACCCTGACACCACAGGGAGGAAGTGGCCTGATTAGTGAGATGTCCTGATTAGTGAGGTGTCCCGATTAGTGAGGCATCCCGATTAGGGAGAATGTCCTGATTTGAAGGTTAACTAACATAAGTGATATGTACCACTGCTAATACAGCTAGTGGAATGATGTCCTGTTTATTTTTAACAACTTACCACTTTTTATAAATATTGTGAGAGATGCACTTCTCGTTATTTTCTTGAAGTTTTCTTGGAAGGAAGGGTCATTTTTAAAGTCTACAGGAACATTTTGATGCAAGATACACTGTACTGGATAGCTGCCTGGGGCTAATGTGTTTATTACCAACACACTATGAGTGTCATTGGTATAACATCCATTGCTGTCTGATGCTATGTCATCCTTGCACTTATCAAACATCATATCACCCACACCCCAGTTGATGGCAATATACGGCATGTTCCCTTTCCTGAACTCGCAGGTAAATGTCGCTCTCTCTCCTTCAAGTACAGACATACTCTGGATATCATTCTCTATAGTGGCCAGTACTGCAATGAGGAAATACATGTAACCATGTGATACCTTCTGACCAACTACATGGTACAATCTTACCTAGTTTATTTAAAATGATCATTGGACCATTATAAGTTTCACTTTCAGTGTTGCTGTGTTGTATAGTAACTTTACACTGATACTGATGAAGAGATGTTGAATGAATAACTTCAGTAATAGTATAATTTCCAGTATCTACTATTGTGATTCCAGGAACTCCAGGTATACTTGACTCCCATTGAACACTATAGCTGTCACTCAGGGCTCCTGGTCTAATGGGACAATTTAGGTTGACCTCACGAGAGCTGTCACCAGTTGGAAATGTGATGTTGCGATGAATTTCAGTGCCATCATAGTTTTTATCAGGTTCAGCTAAACAGAAAGAATTAGCTAGATTTATTCACTTCAGTTGCATACACTAGTACAACTTACCTGCAAGGCCTATCTCATCAGATGGAACACTAGCACTCCTACAACTGAAGTAGCCCTCTTCTTCTTGAGTTAAAGTGATGGTGATTTCACCATTTGTTGGGGAGCCTTCGAGTGGGCGCCGGGAGCTTTGTCCAGGAGCACGTCTTAGAAACTCTGCATCATTCAACCTGGCTCCGAAGTTATCATTGCAGGTCAACGTCACCAGACTGTAGTTTCCTGTCTCTGGGTAGTCTACAGCTAGATTGACCTGTGCTTCAACAGAGCACACAACGGCCAGTACACATATCACCTTCACAGCTTTCATTGTAGACTACTGCAGCTGCGAAATCCCTTGCCAATAATATGTTTGTAATGACCAGTCGTACCGCCAAGTAACAGAATACGGAGATTTATTGAAAAACGGAAAATAGATACGTGCAGAAATTCCACCATTTAATTAACGGCGGCTAGATTTCCGGTAAGTTTCTAGAGCTCCCCCCTGAGAAGTGAGCCGCTCCCAGCACAAACTGTGCTAGCGACAGTATAGAACTATGCATGGAGTCTACATATACTAAGAAGTAAGCTGAAGTGATGTCGCGTTTCGCTGGTAGAGCTCGTCAAGTGCGAGAGGTCTTCTCGCAGCCCGTGCGAGGTAGGTGCGGTTAACCGTAGAGCACTTTCGTGCCCCCCTCTGAGCGCCACGAAACCAATACCAGTCTGTAGCATAGGAATAGGGCTACAATATATGTAGTACTGCTCTGGGATCCAGATCCGTACACGGAGATATGCGCTTTGGTATGCGAACAATAATTTCATCATAAAACGCATACATGCACGTGTATTCTATATACACGAGTGGTATATACAACACACGACACTGCATAGACAATGCCTTCTATATGTATACCCTCCAGTCTTGTAAACCATAGTCATGAGAGAAGAGACTAGGGTTATTCACATGACATAAAGGCTGGTGTATGTCTATCATTGTATACGTAGGGAGTGGAGCTCAGAGGGCAGCTCACAGGTCATCCTCATCAATGTCGGCATCACTGAGAGAGGAGCCACCCTCTTCATCACTCACACGCACTTCCCCATATTCCTTTCTCAGTGAGTCATCATACAGCAGCTCCTCCTCTTCTGTCTGTACTAACTCATCTGAGCCTTGCTGCTGTGTACCTGTGACACTGGGAGCATTACTGCAATTCTCACATCTACAACCAGGACCACACTTGTTTTTGTTGCCTTTCTTGACACAACTGCATCGTCGTGTACTACAAGCAGCAACACTTGGAACATGAGTACCTCGAAATAATAGGTCCAGTTGGCATCTCACAGCCTCGCTGTTTTCTACTGACTAACAATCACACTCAAGTTTCCCAACTATGATTTTCCAACTGTACTGGGTGAGGTCTAACAATCTCGTGTGAGTACTGGCAGCCTGATTCCGCATACCCACCATGTTTGCTGCCAGTGGCGCCACAGGGCATCAAATGATGGGAGTAATTCATCTTCAAACTCAATCGTACTCTACACACTCCCTCTGATCGCTTCAATGAATCTCTTGTGTTGCCGTGCAGGGCCTACATTATCCTGTGAGAGTGACATATACAGTCAATGAGGTGTATCTACAGCAGGTGCATTTGGAAGTACACTGTGCCAATGAGTCTAACAAAAGAGAGGAATCCTTCATCCTCTCTAACATGACTGACTAGTGTTCCAGGTATATCCTGGGAACCTGTAATAAACCATGCATTCTGAAAGAAAAATACTTCATTATTGTAGCCTTTCCTAGTCCAACAAAAATCATCACATCCACTGGATATGAACAATGTCTGTAGGACAAGAGGTCTGCTGCGTTCACATGCCACATGACATAGTGAAGCTGGTATTTCAGTGTACAGGAGGAACTGCTGTAACTCACTTTTCCACTGCCCAAAATGAGTAAGTTGGGATCTAAGACGCTCCTTGTACAGAGAACAACGGCTCTGCTCTCCAGAAAACCCGCTCTCACATTCATGTTCACTGCTCAGTCTGGCTAAGCCACACCCCAATCGCACGCGGATGGTGACAAGCCTATACTATACCGCGTTTGTACCGTGCTGCAGAAATATTGCAGTCCAATCAGATTTCAGAACAGCTAATTAGTAAATTCCAAATTTAACCCTGTATGTTTGCAAAGCCAGGACAGTACCACGCTACCCTTCCCAGGAAGCTACTAGAAGTGCTGTTTGGGAATTGGGATACCAAGATGTAAAGCCTGAACAAATGAAAGTGGTAGAGGCTTACGTTCAGGGACGCGACGTGTTTGCCGTTTTGCCGACTGGCTACGGAAAGAGCTTGGGCTACAGTTGCCTTCCTATCGTATTCAACACTGAGCTCACTGAAGGCCACGACGGGAAACCATTCGATAGTAGTAGTCGATAACGGCAGTTATGGAAGATCAGGTAAGCATAGTACTACTGAAGCTCCCTGTAGCATAATACTAAAGCTCTGCAGAAAACTAAGTAGCCACACGTACCGTACACACAAGCAAGCCATTTGTTCCTACAAAACATGAGGAATACAACAAAGCAGTAATTTGTGGACCTTTGACCTCTGACGTAATACGCAACTAATTTACATTCCAACAGTACAAACGCGGTATAGGCTTGTCGCCAGACCCCTTCCGCGTGCGATTGGGGTGTGGCTTAGCCAGACTAGTGGCAATGTGGATATATAAGCCGCATACCAAAGCGCATATCTCCGCGTACGGATCTGGATCCCAGAGCAGTACTACATGTATTGTAGCCCTATTCCTATGCTACAGACTGGTATAGGTTTCGTGGCGCTCAGAGTGGGGCACAAAAAGTGCTCTACGGTTAATCGCACCTACCTCGCGCGGGCTGCGAGAAGACCTCTCGCACTTGACGAGCTCTACCAGCGAAACGCGACATCACTTCAGCTTACTTCTTAGTATATGTAGACTCCATGCATAGCACAGTTTGTGCTGGAAGCGGCTCACTTCTCAGGGGGGAGCTCTAGAAACTTACAGGAAATCGAGCTGCCGTTAATTACATGATGGAATGCAGCACGTAGACTACTTCCGATTTTTCAATAAATCTCCGTATTCTGTTACTTGGCGGTACGACTGTGACGTCATGAGCTGATCTTGCAATTAATGAGCATCGGTGGGCGGAGTTTCTAGTGACGCGGAAAATGGCGAGTATGAGCGGGCAGGTGGTTCCTAAAAAGGCGTATGACCTTCTCTTCAAGTTGCTACTGATAGGTGACAGTGGCGTGGGGAAGACGTGCGTGTTGTTCAGATATGCCGACGATACCTTCAACACAACCTTCATTTCCACCATAGGTAGGCTGGTCGTTGTTCTGCATGTCGTACAGTGAAACGTCTCTAGCGTGGCTCCCTGAAATGAGGACGCCTCGATATTACGAGGCAGGTTTTGTTGTTACAAATTCCGTATGAGTCTACATTTTATCCCTTACAATCAGGACACCTCGCTAATTAGGACACTGTCTTTATGCCGTACTGATGTCCTGCCATTTCCTTACTTTGATGTGTGTGTGTTAGGAATAGTACAGTAGGTGTGAGGCTAACACAGAAACACTTGGTACCATCTCTCCTGTCCTGAATTTCCACGAACCAATACCTACATACATGTACATGTAGACTGATGGAAGATTTCTACAGATTTAGGACAGAATGAAGTGTCCTGATTAGTGTGGTGTTTTCAAGGAGTTGTGATTAGAGGGGTTCCTGCTGTCCTGTTTATTGAGGTGTCTTCATTTCAGGGAGTCCTAATTAGAGGGGTTCCTGCTGTCCTGTTTATTGAGGTGTCCTCATTTCAGGGAGTCCTAATTAGAGGGGTTCCTGCTGTCCTGTTTATTGAGGTGTCCTCATTTCAGACACTCACTCTCTCTTCCTCCCTCCCCCCTCCCTTCCTCCCTCCCTCCCTTTCTCCCTCCCTCCCTCCCTCCCCCCCCTCCCCCCTCTCAGGAATTGATTTCAACTATTGAGTTGGAGGGTAAGAAGATAAAACTCCAAATATGGTAAGACGCTGACTGGCAGTAACTGTAGCTACTGATAACAGAACTAAAATATTTATATATGTGTGTTATGATACATCTCATGGAGTTGATTGTAGCATACATATCTTGTGTTTCTCTTTCCCTCCCTCCCTCCCTCCCTCCCTCCCTCCCTCCCTCACTCACTCACTCTCTCCCTCCCTCCCTCCCTCCCTGTCTCCCTCCCTTCCTTCACCTCCTTATTACTCCCTCTCCTGCCTCCAATGTTCCCCTCCCCCTTCTCCCCCTCCCCTCCCTCTGTGCTACTCATACCTTCCTCCCTCACGCTCTCTCCTTCCTCCCCCCTCTCTCCCCTCCTTCCTTCCCTCTCTTCCCTCTGTTAGGGACACAGCTGGTCAGGAGAGATTCCACACTATCCCAACCTCCTACTACAGAGGAGCCATGGTAACCAATAAACAATAATGTACATGTAGTCCCAATATAGCCCCTACTTCCCCTGTACCATGGCCACAATAGTGAGAGGTACTCACTTAGAGGTGTCCTCACCAGTAGTGGTAATACCTAAGGAGCTGCCTCACATACCACTGGAGGCCACACACCCACTGATAGTCAATATCCATTACTTTACAACGACGTATGTACATATGTATATAGAAAAATCCCCCCTTGCGTGCTTCGCTCACCAAGCACCAGGTGCCAACCAGTATTCTAAATTACGTCATAGTTTAACTTTCCCGAAAATTCCCAGAATTATTCTTATTCCCTCGAAAGCCTATTATTCTCAATATTATTCCGGAATAATGTGCGCACCCCTAGAGCCACACACACACACACACACACACACACACACACACACACACACACACACACACACACACACACACACACACACACAGTCAATATCCATTACTTTACAATGTGACCAGAGGAGGTTGTGCACAATTAGTAATTGCATCACATGTGCCATAGAGTTAAGTGTACACCCACTCAACCACTCAACCCACTGAGTCAGCAGTTACAGCACTTAGAGTTGCAATCTGTGGCTAAGGCATCCTCCTTGAAGCGTCCTAGAAAGCGTGGTAGAACTTGACAAGTCCATTTCTTTTGCTGCCAATGTAGTATACATGCACACACGCAGTCTTTTGTATGTGCGGAATATTTTAATGTGCGAAACCTCCTCTGGAACATGACCGACCCAATCTACATGTACATGTTTTCACCTGAGTGAGCTGTTGCTGTGAGTTATCCACATTCGGGGTTGATTGTGTGTCTCTGTGTATTTGTCTGTTAGTGGGCCACAGTTTGTTGGTGAGAGTTTGGGCACTGGATGTGTGGGGAGAGTTGGTATCATCAAAGATCTTTAACCCACCATTCCCAGTTCTCAAGAATTTGCAGACTTCATGAAGAAGAATGGAATCAAACACAATCCAACATGCACCTTACCACCCAGCTTCAAATGGTACAGTGGAAAGATTTATTCAAACTTTCAAACAAGCAATGAAAGCTAGTGAACACAACGGACGAAGTGTAACCCATCGAATAGCCAATTTTTCCTGAGTTTTCGTGCAACTCCTCATCCCACCACTAATCAAGCTCCTCCAAGTTCTCTCTTTCTCAATCGAACTCTCCGTACTCGACTCTCCCTTGTTCGTCCCGACATTGGACAACATGTCCTCAAGAAACAAGCAGACCAAGTAGTGCAACATGATCAACATGCCAAGGAGCGTCAGTTTATAGTTGGACAGCGAGTCATGGTCTGAAACCTACGACCTGGGGACAAATGGGTTCCGGGAGTCATAACAAAACAACTGGGACCAGTGACATTCCTAGTGGAAACTGCATATGGAATTGCTTGGAAACGCACCTCCAGGACAATACAGCTGCTCAAGAGCAAAATGCAGATATGGAGACAAATGTTGAAAATGATACAGACAGTTTCTTACCATCATTCCCAGCTGCGAATACTACTGAAGAAACCGCTGAAGAAACTGATACTATACAATATCCATCTCGTACAAGAAACCCTCCAGACAGATATATGTAAGAACAATTTTTAATTTTTATTTAGTGAGGGAGGAGTGTAGTAAAGTTATATTTGTACACTTCTATATTTAGTAGTCCTTATTTATAGTGTTGTATGATTTCAATTTTACTCCTCACACCTCATTATCAACCATTCACTGTGTAGACTCATTTCTGTACTTAGAGGATATTGATGTTAGGTCATCTTCATTCACCTCACTCTAGAACATTCTATATGCATGTACCCATTGCTATATAAGATGTATGCTTACTGTAAACTATCAGAGTTTTAACCAGAGATTCAAGGTTGTCTTACTTAGCATAGTTACGATACTACAGGCGAACACGTAATGTAGTATTTTGTCGTGTTTGGTGCCCCATAAGCTAAGGCCTCCTCTGCTCCGTGCGTGCGTGCACAATCTCTGATCTGCATGTACGTCATTCAACGGAGCGTGCGCGTGCAGGGATGGAAATCCGGATATGCGGAAGGTTCATAACAAACTAAAAAAAATATGTGCTGATTTGCTGCACCTCAGAGGGGAATTGTGTCCCCAGAAAACCTAGTCACTACAGTCCATGTATTTCAGGGGATCACTTGTCACCAGGAATGGGCTCATACACTGCTCCACCTATATTCACTGGAGTGGGTGTGGCCACAGGTAGAGGGAGCTCATAGGCTGCATTGGCGGTAGTTGTAATGGCCACATCCTTTTCATCTGGTGAGCCTGGCAATATGGTTATGTCATGTCTGTCAGGGGAAATGGTATAATCTGTTAGTCTAGTTGTTCTCTCCAACCAAAGTCTGTTACTGGTAGTTCAAACTTGAGTTGCAAACACAATATCAATTTCTACTAGCAACGTTTTGGCCCCGAGGGCACACAGACTAAATGTAATGTATATATACACTACAGGGCATCAGTGTTGTTGTCTGACATCAAATAACAAATGACTTTTATTTGTTATTCGTTATTTGTTATTTGATGTCAGACAACAACACTGACGTCCTGTAGCATATAGATTTAGTGCACTTGTTTTCAGTGTGCCCTTGGGGCCTAAATGCTGCTATAGCTATAGTAGACATTGCTATTATGTTTGCAACTGGAAGTTTGAACTATCTCACGATAGCCAGCAACAGGGAAAATGGTATAGTGAGAGACACGTGGTGTCACCCATGGATAGAGATGTAAGTGTTGTAAAGAGAAACAGCTTCTAGCTGGAAGGCTGTGTGTGAGTGAACAAAACTCACCCATCTCTCTTGATGGACTGATCTCTATGACGATACTTCAAAACAAGAGCCACTATTATGACAACTGTGACAGAAATAGCCACAATGAGGACTATGATGACAGCTACTGCTCCTCCACTGACAGTGGCAGTGGTGGATGGAGTGCACGTGGAGCCTGGGACTGAGGAAAGGATGTGTTCAACATTTTAAGACACTGTGAAGTGACACAACAACTTACTATCGATCTGCACAGTAACATTAGTGGCAATGACATTGACGATGGTGACAGAGGATCCATTTAGAGTGGCAGTACAGATGTACTGTCCAGCCTGAGATGTTGATATACTACTGAGTGTGAGGACACTGGACACCTCCTGTCCATTAGTAGTATGGTCAGCTGGGGTAGGAGTTACTCCAGGCCCCTCCCAGTGGAAGTCTGGTGTACCAGTTACTCCAGTAGGCAGAGTGGCAGAGCAGGTGAGAGTGACATTGTCTCCAGCCATGACAGAGGAGGAGGGAGAGGAGGTGAGGGAGATGATGACTGGCTCTGTGGAAATAGAGTAAGGTTTGATCCAGTCGTAACTATGGTGATAGCTAGTCTCTGCGCCAATCACAACCTTAAATGTAGGCTACTTAGTAGGGTATTTTGCAAATGCTCATGCTACTATCCTTATGCTGTTCAGATTAGAAAGGTTAATTGAGGTGCTTTGGTTGCTTTGTCTTGTATATGTGATTCAAGCCCAGTGAGCTGAGCTGCCTCGGTAGCTCTGTTGGTAAGAGCATCTCCTAGAAGCAAATGGTCGTGGTACACACACACACACACACACACACACACACACACACACACACACACACACACACACACACACACACACACACACACACACACACAGTGAGTGGAGGAAGGGAGGGAGGTGGGGATTTCGAGTGCCACCCGAGGCAGCTAATTTTTCTTTGGGAAAAATATCAAGTTGTGTTACTTTTGTCCTTCTGTTGTGTTGGTGCACACACACACACACACACACACACACACACACACACACACACACACACACACACACACACACACACACACACACACACACACACACACACACACACACACACACACACACACACACACACACACACACACACACACACACACACACAAGTTGTGTTGCTTTTGTCCTTCTGTTGTGTTGTTTTGCCTTGCCTTATCTTTCTAAGCATCTCATGGATGATTAAAGTCATGTAGACAAAAAATTACTTAGTTTAACTTGAATTGTGAGTGATGCACTTCTTGTTATACTGCTGAAGGTTTCTTGGAAGGAAGGGTCATTCTTAAAGTCTTCAGGAATATTTTGTTGCAAGATACACTGTACTGGATAGGTGCTTGGGGCTAATGTGTTTATTACCAACACACTATGAGTGTCATTGGTATAACATCCATTGCTATTGGGTGCTATGTCATCCTTGCACTTGTCAAATAAAATGTCACCCACACTCCAGTTAATGTCAATATATGATATGCTCCCTTTCCTGAACTCGCAGGTAAATGTCGCTCTCTCTCCTTCAAGTACAGGCATACTCGGGATATCATTCTCTATAGTGGCCAGTACTGCAATGAGGAAATACGTATACATAACTACTTAACTACATGGGTACAATCTTACCTAATTTATTTAAAATGATCATTGGACCATTATAAGTTTCACTTTCAGTGTTGCTGTGTTGTATAGTAACTTTACACTGATACTGATGAAGAGATGTTGAATGAATATCTTTAGTAATAGTATAATTTCCAGTATCTACTATTGTGATTCCAGGAACTCCAGGTATACTTGACTCCCATTGAACACTATAGCTGTCACTCAGGGCTCCTGGTCTAATGGGACAAGATAGGTTGACCTCACGAGAACTGTCATCAGTTGGAAATGTGATGTAGCGATGTGTTGTAGTGCCATCATAGTTTTCATTGGGTTCAGCTAAACAGAAAGAATTAGCTAGATCTATTCACTTCAGTTGTACACACTAGTACAACTTACCTGCAAGGCCTATCTCATCGGATGGAACACTAGCACTTCTACAACTGAAGTAGCCCTCTTCTTCTTGAGTAAATGTGATGGTGATTTCACCATTTGTTGGGGAGCCTGGGAGTTGGACCGGGGAGTCTTGTCCGGGAGCACGTCTTAGAAACTCTGCATCATTCAACCTGGTTCCGAAGTTATCATTGCAGGTCAACGTCACCAGATTGTAGTTTCCTGTCTCTGGGTAGTCTACAGCTAGATTGACCTGTGCTTCACCAGAACACACAACGGCCAGTAAACAAATCACCTTCACAGCTTTCATTGTAGACTACTGCAGCTGCGAAATCCTTGCTTTGTAATGACGTCATGAGCTGATCTTGCAATTAATGAGCATCGGTGGGCGGAGTTTCTAGTGACACGGAAAATGGCGAGTATGAGCGGGCAGGTGGTTCCTAAAAAGGCGTATGACCTTCTCTTCAAGTTGCTACTGATAGGAGACAGTGGCGTGGGGAAGACGTGTGTGTTGTTCAGATATGCCGACGACACCTTCAACACAACCTTCATTTCCACCATAGGTAGGCTGGTCGCTGTTCTGCATGTCGTACAGTGAAACCTCTCTAGCCTGGCTCCCTGAAATGAGGACGCCTCGATATTACGGGGCAGGTTTTGTTGTTCCAAATTCCATATGTGTCTACATTTTATCCCCTACAATCAGGACACCTCGCTAATTAGGACACTGTCTTTATGCCGTACTGATGTCCGGGTTAGGTTAGTGCACAGTGAACTCTCCTTTTGTGTTTCCTAGATGTCCTAATATGAAGTGTCCTGATTACACTTACTGTCCTGTAGTCACATGACATCCAAGGCCCTACTCAACATATTCCTAGTGGAAACTGCACATGGAATTGGTTGGAAACGCCACGTTGACCACCTCCAGGACAATACAGCTGCTCAAGAGCAAAAATGGAGACAAATGTTGAAAATGATAGAAAGTTTCTTACCATCATTCCCAGCTGTGAATACTACTGAAGAAACCGCTGAAGAAACTGCTGAAGAAACTGATACTATACAATATCCATCTCGTACAAGAAACCCACCAGACAGATATATGTAAGAACAATTTTTCATTTTTATGTAGTGAGGGAGGAGTGGAATAAAGTTATATTGGTACACTTCTATATTTAGTAGTCCTTATTTATAGTGCTATATGATTTCAATATTTACTCCTCACACCTCATTATTAACCATTCACTGTGTAGACTGATTCCTGTACTTAGAAGATATTGATGTTAGGTCATCTTCATTCACCTCACTCTGATCTAGAACATTCTATGTGCATGTACCCATTGCTGTATAAGATGTATGCTTACTGTAAACTATCAGAGTTTTAACCAGAGATTCAAGGTTGTCTTACTTAGCGTAGTTACGATACTACAGTATTGTGATGTCTCCTGAAATAAAACCAGAACAATATTGTGCTAATCGATATGTGTGTGGCTCCACCCATGAGGTGTGGTCAATGGCAGTACTGCTATGGCAGCTAGAGTATTATGTAACATTAATTTTTATGTTAATTTTTCTCAATACCATGTGGTGTAACCGTGAATCCGGTCTCAAAGCTGGACAAGTATCCTATTCCTAAAGTCGAGGACCTATTTGTGAGACTGAGCTAGGGGAAGTACTTTTCTAAACTCGACCTCAGTTGTGCTTACCAGCAATTGCCCTTGGACGAGGAGTCCAGGAAATTTATGGTGATAAACACCCATCGTGGGTTGTTTCAGTATACACGGCTACCGTTTGGGATCTCCTCAGCCCCTGGAATTTTTCAGCTTGCGATCGAGAGTCTGTTACAGGGCATTGAGGGAGTAGTTGTGTATCTGGATGACATCCTCATTACTAGCAGCACCGAGGATGCACACCTCAGGACACTCGACGAGGTGCTAAGTCGATTGGATCATGCAGGGTTGCGTGTGAAGCAGAGCAAATGTGCTTTCATGAGGCCTTCAGTCACCTACCTGGGACACAAAATTGACGCTGAAGGGCTCCACCTTCTAGAAGATCGAGTTTGAGCTATCAGAGATGCCCCAGTTTCAAAATCTGTTGCTGAGCTCAAGTCATGGCATGCTCTCATACTAGAGTAAGTTATCAAACTTCGCCAGGCATCTAATTTCGACAGTCTAAACAGCGTATTCAACAGTGCCCTGCTAAATCTAACTACATGCTCTTACAGACAGGTACGAGGGCACTAAGATTTCGAAGTTTGAAGAGACTCAGCCTAATACAAGCGAAGCGATAGACGTGAGAAGTGACCTGCCGAATACTTCGATTTTCGTCAGCCCGACATCTATTTTCGTTTTTGCCTGAAAAACAGAACTAGAGCCTAGCTAATACACGCTAAATTAACTCTATATAGAGCGTACTGTAGAGTGGAGCAATCGCTGCAACAAGAGAACCTGGCAACGGCCCGCTACAGCTTACTCCTGACGAATTAATGTGCTGAATCAGCAAAAATAGCTTCAGCATAGAATACGTACTGAAGTTACTGTTGAGACTTGTATTCAATTGCATTAATGTATTACAGTGTATGTTCAGCTGAGAACATTGTTTAATCAAATTTTAATGTGTGATTTCAGTGTGTGTTCTCAGTGTGATTAGTTAATCACAGATTAAAGTTTGATAAAGCAATGTTCTCAGCTGAATATACACTGCAATACATCAACACAATTGAATACAAGTCTCTGCAGTAACTTCCGTATCTGTTCCATGCAGAAGCTAATTTTGCTGATTCAGCACATTAATTCGTCAGGAGTAAGCTGTAGCGGGCCGTTGCCAGGTTCTCTTGTTGCAGCGATTGCTCCACTTCAGAGTACGCTCTATATAGAGTTAATTCAGTGTGTATTAGCTAGGCTCTAGTTCTGTTTTTCAGGCAAAAACGAAAATAGATGTCGGGCTGACGAAAATCGAAGTATTCGGCAGGTCACTTCTCACGTTCATCGCTTCGCCTCTATTAGGCTGAATCTCTTCAAACTTCGAAATCTTAGTGCCCTCGTACCTGTCTGTAAGAGCATGTAGTTAGATTTAGCAGGGCACTGTTGAATACGCTGTTTAGACTGTCGAAATTAGATGCCTGGCGAAGTTTGATAACTTACTCTATAGCAAGTTTTGGCCAAACCTCACATCAACTCCTCACCCACTTTATCATCTTCTTAAGAAAAACACCTCGTGGGTATGGGGGGCAGATCGGGCCAAGGTGTTTTCTGCCTCTAAGGAGCTCCTAACCTCATCTAACTGTCTCACTCATTTTAATTCTTCATTGGAGCTAACTCTGGCATGTGACGCATCAAACTACGGTGTGGAAGTGGTATTGTCTCACAAGATGACAGATGGCTCTGAGCGACTGATCGCTTATGCTTCCCGCACACTTAATTCGTCAGACGTAACTATTCACAGTTAGAAAAGGAAGGGCTATCGTGCATTTTCAGAATCAAGCGATTTCACAATTACCTCAGTTGGTTATATAGCAACACAACTTTACATTCATTATACATACACCAGTTATTGTACTGAAACTTACACTTGGACACTGTCACTGATGTGACACCACACAACTCTCTACTGTCACTGATGTGACACCACACAACTCTCTACTGTCACTGATGTGACACCACACAACTCTCTACTGTCACTGATGTGACACCTGACACATTCACCAGCCACCAGTACCACCCTGTACAGGCACAGGTCACTCCCCACCCTGAGTCTTTCTTGTTTCCTCAAGGAACCACTCTGGGTCTCAGAACAACAAACAGACCAACACTCTGCCATTGTGAGGGGCACAGCACATTCAGCAGCCATTGTGCAGTGTTACAGGGGCTAGGGTCCTCTTCCTCTCACTCCAGTCTGGGCTGTCATGACTGTAGGAGGTTTAGTGTGTGCAGTACACTGAGTAACAATCAGAGGACATCCCAGGATTGTCAGAGGACATCTCAGGACAGTCAGAGAACATCCCAGGACAGTCAGAGGACATCCCAGGACACATCACTGTATGACAGCTATATAGCATTGCTGACTCAGAATATCAACAACTCTACTAATGTATTAATTCACTCTTTGTCTACTTAGTGCTTGTCACCTCCCCCACTTTATTTTGACATGTTTTTCTACTCCTAATGGAAATAATTATAAATATAGTGTCCTACGTGACAGTAGATAGTTGTGTGGTGTCACATCAGTGACAGTAGAGAGTTGTGTGGTGGCAGGGGGAGGAGCCAGGTGGATGATGAAAATAGGATAATGTATATAGTACACATCAAAAAACAATAACAGTTCTTTAGAGACACTATACACCAAGTGTCAAAACTGAAAACACTTAGCAGTGTACACACACAATAATCTTGAGGTGTGCAATCAGTGAGCATACACATCTCATGTCACATTATATAATCAAGGTGTTCAGAGACTGCACCATACATGGCTAGGCTGGTCTAGCTCAGAACGCATTTTAACTACCTACTCCAGACAATTTCCTGAGTACATGAACACATGAATGAGTATTCAATGGTATTGTATTAACAGAGGTGGGGCAATTGCCCCCCCCCCTCCCCCCCCCCCCCCCCAATAAAACAGGAGCTATGACAACGGAATGTGTGCTACTGCATGCACTCAATATCTGTTCGTGCGCAGATAACGGCAATATGTATAAGTAGCCTCAGCCCCTTATTGCAGAGTGGCAAATTGCGTAAGGCATGCATGCACACAGGCAACAAACTACATTGCTAAACAACACCTTCTCACAGCTCCACAAGGCTATATAGAAATATCCATATGCCACCACTTCAGGCTATACATGTGTGGGCAATATTAATAATAATAATATATTTTATAGACAGAAAAATAAAAGCCGGGATGGCTTATCAGTCATTAGTCAGTATGTATTTAAATGCTTTATGAGTATAACACGCTAAAGCTCTAATGATAACTGGGTGAGTTGACTGCATGATACATTTAAACATCTCAGGAGGAGAAAGAGCAAAGAGAGAGGGGACAAAAACATGGATAGACTGGAGAAGCTCTGTTCTTAAATCGTTATATCTCTTGCATTCCAATACAAAGTGTATCTCATCATCAACCTTCTGACAAACAATGCATAACCGATGGTCGGGAGGAATTGGTGCAGGTTTGTGATATCTTCCCACTTCTATCTGCAAGCAGTGGCAGCTCGTCCTCAATCTTGTAAGAGCAATACGGTGATTTACTTTTTTAATGGTAGTTAGATATGGTTCAAGGCCAAAGACATATTTGAACAAACGGTAGGTTCTTAACTTATTCCCGGCTGTCCCACGCTTGCTAGATGTACAATTGAGCTGTTCCATCCATTGTTGTACAAACTGGTCCCGGTACCTTGACATTACAATATTTATTTCAATATGCTCAAAACCATTCTCATTAAAAGCAGATGGGAAACCTGCCCTGTTGTATATTTCTCGTAGCTTAGACATCCAACATGCTTGATAGCCACTTTGGCTCATTACTTCAGACACTGAGACTGCATGTAAAAGTATTGTTGGTATATTCCCTTCACAGATTCTCTTCCAATATTTTAGAATCCTTTCCTTCCAATATAAATGAAGTGGCAACTGACCCAGTTCTCCACGAACTGCTGCATTGGTAGCATTTGGGGGCAAACCGAGAATAAACTTCAAAAAAGATAGTTCAGTAGATTCTAGTTCCTGACTTTCTTTAAAACCCCAAATTTCACATCCATAACAAAGTATAGGTTTTACCATAACATCATATAGTTTCAATGTAACCAGAGGTGATGGAGTTTGGAGCTTGGATAATGTTGTTTTCAAGGAAAATATTGCTTTCTTTGATTGACTGGATAGGTACTTCTTGGCCTTACTATATGAGCCATTAGTAGATAACCAAACTCCAAGATATTTGTAAGAATTCACTCTCTCTAGACATACATCTGCCAATTTGAAAGAACATCTGTTGAAGCATTTGCCAAACACACTAACTTTTGTCTTGTCTGTATTCACTTCCAGCTGCCACTTTTTGCAAAAGTTTTGTAGAGAATTTAATTGTTTTCTCATACCCTCAGCACAAGATGAGAAAAGTACTATATCATCAGCATACATTAAAACATCCAGAGGTTCGTCGTTCAACATAATACCTGCATGATTCTCCGCAAGTTGTGGTATAAGACCACCTATGAAGAGACTGAAGAGAAGTGGACTCAGTACACAACCCTGTCTTACCCCTATTTTGCAAGGGAATGATTCTGTGGCCTCCCATCTAGACACTTTCACTCGTGCTGAGGCCTTGTTATACATTGCTTGCAGTATATGGAGCATCTGACTACTAATACCTAACTGTGAAAGTCTTAGCCATAGTAATTCATGTTGGACACGGTCAAATGCTTTCTTAAAATCCACATAGCAGATAAAGAGTGGGCATTTCCTCCTCTTAGAATCCTCAATAATTGAATTTAAAATAAAAACACAATCAAGCGCTCTCCTATTTTTGCGGAATCCAAATTGTTCCTCAGGCAACAAATTTCTCTTTTCGGCCCATTCACTGATTCTCTTGTGCAATACCATCGCAAATATCTTTCCCATTACATTCAGGAGTGTTATACCTCGATAATTGTTAGGATTTGTTTTATGAATTGGACAGATTAAGCCATTTGACCATGGTGTGGGATATTCCCCATTCCTCAGCACTCGATTAAAGAGTTTTGTGAGTAGAGTAATCAATTTGTCGTTAAAAGCCCTATAAACTTCAATAGGAATTCCATCTTCACCGGGTGATTTATTAGATTTCACACTGCCGATGGCAACTGCAACTTCCTCCCTAGTTATTTCATCATCTAACTCAGACACAGGTCCATTCACAGGAACATATTCTAACAAATGTGCGCACTCAGCTTTGTTTAGTAATTTGAAATGCTCAAATAGAACATTAGGGTCAATAGGGATGGTATTGTCCTTGCATTGTTTTGTTTTATTGACCAACTTCCAGAAATCACTCGGCTTTTTATTCCTAGTGCGAATTAGTTCCATCTGAAGTTGAAATTGTGCTGACTGTTTCTTTCTTTTTAGTAGTTTTTTAAACACTCGCTTTTGGAAAAAATACTCTTCTCTTAGGTGGCAATCTGTTGGTAATGCATTAAAAAGTTTTTTAGCATCATTTACGATACGTTTCTGACTCTTACATTCTCCATCAAACCACTTGTTCCTAGGGAATGCTCTGGTTTTCTCTACGCAAGTATTTGTTACACACTCTTTATTCATTTTTCTTACACCTCCACACTCTTTTACTAGAGTAATCAGAAAATCAGAAAATTGATTCACACAACTGGCAACACTATTTCTCTCTCTCTCAAATTTGCATTCCAGCTCTGTTATATTTTCTAAACAGGTTCTATTCTTGAATTTCCTTCTGAAATTAGTAGAAATTTGATCATTCCAAAGCAGGCTACCTGGTAATCTATATTTCGGTACACTTGATAATTTCTTCTCCAACTGAACTACTAAGGGGTGTTCAATTTTGAACTGGATAGGGCAGTGGTCAGAATATGATTTTAGTTCTGCAATCTGAAAACTCATTATATGTTGTTGGAGCTCAGCTGATACAATCAAGTAATCAACTACGCTACACCCTCTAGGTGTATAGCATGTAAATTTCCCTTTTGAATCTCCTCCATGTCGTCCATTAACTATGCGCATCCTTGAACCAATACAGAGGTCAAGAAGATGTCTACCTTGAGTATTAACAAAATCATCACTAGATATCCGTATGCTCTCTTTATCAATGGTGTATGTTAATGGTATATCCAACGGAAGTATTGAGTCATCGGGAATAAAGTCAGAACAATTTCCAGTACGTGCATTCATTAATACTCACACTTGAAGATTGCAAAAATAACTTACATACACTTCTAGCTAGATATAGATTAGGGCTGAATATCATTACACTAGCTACATCATGTTGTAGTCACCATCAGCAGATGGTGGTGACAGTAGTCATCATCTCTCTGACTTTGTGTGCCAGACTTCTCTCCTCTAGCAGTGGATTCTCAAGAACATTTATCACTGTCTCCCACGAGAACTCCGGACTCCCCTTCCCCTCCCAAGTGTCGAACACACGAGCAAAGCAGTCCATACAGCTGTGGGCTGGGTAGGTCTCCAGCTCTGACCAGGGGATCTCCAGAAGTATTCCAAATGTCCGCCATTTGTTGGGCATTTGGCTTCCAATGTGAGTGAGGAAGACTGGAAGAGACATAGGTGACTGAGGTATTGCATCATAACGAGAACCTGAAGAAAGACAATTAATTAATGTAAAAATCTCTGTTCTTTGCAAGTATTAACATGCATACAGTATTCCAAACTCTGAAATGATTGATATTCACTATCACATGATGGTCATGTGACAGTCATGTGACAGTCATGTGAGATAACTTTCAAATGAGATTCACGTTAGGGACTGTCACTTAAAGGTCATATGGCAGTCATGTGACATGACTTTCAAACAAGATTCAGTACATGTAGGTACATATTTACTTGTAGCGATGTCAGCCTGCAGAGGATTAAGAGGAATATCAAAAACCATTTCCTTTACAGCTCCCACAAACTGAACTCTGGTCTGGCTCTGTCTGGCAGTTGGGGAACAGCTGATGACCAGGTTGAATCTTGGAGGGTACATGCCTTCTTCTTCTTTGATCTTTAGCAGCTCCTTCGAGTTGTCCCCACTGACAAAGAAGTCAATATCACTCAGCAGAATCTGTGGACAATGATTATGCATGCTCTCCAGGTTTAACACACTAATGGGATAGAGTCCAACACAATGAATGCACTATACTAAAGTGCAGAACCCTCGGCGTCCACGCGTGCGTGAATCCTGCATAACATGCGTGCATAGAACAGGAAAACCTGATTGCGGGTAAGCCAGAGTAGGCTAGATCTAATTAGCACATTGGCTCTTTCGCTTGCGTTTCACACCATAACTCTTGAACAGAGCAGTTTTAAAGAAAACCCCACAAATTATTTGGCCTCCGTTCCCCGCTGAGTACGTGACAGTATTTTCAGGACGAACAAGACGCTCCAGAGGTGAGATGTGACTTAACAGACAAACAGATACACTCACAGACCCAACTACAGTAACCCTCCTGCGCATGCGCGCCGAGGGTTAACAATATGAGTGAGGTTGGCTCATCTGGTTTAGATGTATTAATCTGTGCTCCACAGATTATCACATACTATCTATGTATAAAAAAGTAAGGGGATATAATTAGGGGTCTTGAATCAATAAGGTGCTATAATACAAAATATTGGCCCCAACTTACTGAATGCCAATACAAGATCTATTTTTTTGTACCAACCAACTAACCTCTTTGTTAAACTGCAGTCCAACAGTCCAGCCAGGGGCTGATGACTCTGGAAGGACAATCCCAAGTGCAGGATTACGACAACGTTTGAAAAATTGAAAGTCATGTTTCTTCACAATGTGGTCATGTAATTCTGCAATTTGGCCAATTTGCTTCTTCAGTGTTTCAAGGCAGGTTGAGAGGAGGAATGTGACAAAAAAGTAGACATAGGCAGGCTCTCTGGGGGACATGGTGCGGGGAATGGCAGCATACACACAGAACATTGCCTTCTGAATGGCCCTCCGAGATATTTTACTGGAGATGCACAGGTAGCAGAAGTGAGCGGTTTGAAACTTGCCATACCTCTTGTGGGGGTTGAAAAGTGTGCCTCCTTCTGCTTGTTGGAACTGATATACTTGCTGTGGGTTCATTTCATGGTCTCCCTTCAGAAAGGTCAGACCTAGAGACTCAATGTCGTCATGACTCTCAAGATTGAGGCAGTGTGGGATGGTGACTTTGACAGGCTTCAAAAACCGAAAATGATTCTGGTCACGGACACAGACCCAGAACACAGGAGACACAGGCCTGAGACCTTCAGGATACTGGAATGGGCCATACAGAGCCACACCAATGTCAATGGTGATACTCTCTCCCTCTGAAATGGCTCCTGCTGGAATCTCCAGGCCAAATTCATTGATCTTGTCAAAATACTTCACTCCTTCACATGTACAGTGAGAGAGAGTTGCAGTTGGTGTCACATATTCTGGAGTAATTCTTGAACGGAACATATCACACATCATGTGATAGTTGGACACGTCAGTCAAGCACGAGGTAGGAGACCATGCCCTATGTTGCCTGCTGCTTGAGGCATGAACCAGTTCCTTAGGCAGTGCAAGGTAACGTGGCCGGGAAGATGAGGATGTTGTTTCAACACGTGAAGTAGGCACACCACTTCCTGTGTAGCCAGAGTCACTCCCTGTATACTGTGATGTGTGGTATTGAGAGATTTGAGTGTCCTTTTCAAATTTACTTGATGCAGGAGTGTGAGATGTGGTCATATTTTGATGAGACATTGATTGATCCGCAATATCAGAGCTATCACTAACATGGATACGTTGGTTTGAAAATTCTTCATCTTCAATACTGGAAACAGCAGGAGATGGAGGACAGGATAATGAACCATCTTCAGACAGTCCACTTATACCAGGGTTACTGCTGATCATTGATACATTATATATCTGCTTCAGGGGTACCAGATTGCTAATATGAGATCTTTCACCATTGGTATTTTGTTGATTATTTTCAGGAGAACCAAATGAATGCAAATGATCTCTTTGTGAAACATGTACTGAAATTTGGCACTGTTCATTAACCATTTCTAGATGCACAGAACTCCTTATTGATTTCTTTTTAAAATGAGAGAAAGATATGACCAACAGCAGCACAAGTACCACAATTACTACAATTCCTGTAGCAGTACCTACTACTGCAGCTATGAGACTGGTAGGGCTAAAATTGGATTGAGGTAGAGTTGGGTCAGGGGAGCTATGGTCTGAAGAGGACACACAAAACAGATCAACTCACAAACATGTAAACTCTAATCTGGACCCCTAAAATAAGGACACCTTTTGCTATCCTAACAGTTAATGCTATATTTGTGAAATCAGGACATCTACTAATTAGTCCCAGACTCCCATACTTCACGTTGAAGATTTCACTGAGGAGTCCCTCTTCAAAGAATAATGAGCAGTGAAATAATATATATCACAATTGTTTTATCATATATACAAGTTGGGACAACACTGCATTAATAGGAGAGTGATTACATGCAGACTCCGGGTATGGAAACATTCTCCAACTTAGATATGTACACAGCAGAAGGGTAGTACCCAGGTAACCTCCAAATGTAGGCTTTATATAGTACAGTGACTAGATATGGAATAAGGTATTTTGCAAATACAATTAATGGTGCTATCCTTATGGTCATGAAGTGTTGATTGTTCAGATTGGAAAGGCTCCACTGCATCCATGCATTTACATGTAGCCAAAAAACTTACATATTACTACTGTGAGTGATGAATTTCTTGTTATATTGTTGAAGTTTTCTTGGAAGGAAGGGTCATTCTTAAAGTTCTCAGGAATATTTTGCTGCAAGATACACTGTACTGGATAGCTACCAAATTGAATGTTAATGTTCCTTAGTACCAACACACTACGAGTGTCATTGGTATAACATCCATTGCTATCAGATGCTATGTCATCCACTGTAGAGCCACACTCATCAAATAGATCACCATCAACAGTCCAGTCAATGTCAATATCTGATATGTCTCCTTTGGAGAATTTACTTGTAAATGTCGCTCTCTCTTCTTCAAGTACAAACACAATCTGAATATTATTCTCTATAGAGGCCAGTACTGCAATGAGGAAATACATGTCACCACGTGATACCACCTGATCAACTATACACAATCTTACCTAGTTCATTTAAAACAATCATTGAACTATTATAGGTTTCTGTCCCACTCTGATCACTTCTGTGTTGTATAGTAACTTTACACTGATACTGATGACGAGATGTTGAATTGATATCCTCTGTTATATCATAATGTTCATTATCTACTATTGAGAAACCCGGAGCTCCAGGTATACTTGACTCCCATTGAACACTATAGCTGTCACTCAAGGCTCCTGGTCTAATGGGACAAGTTAGGTTGACCTCACGAGAGCTGTCACCAGTTGGAAATGTGATGTGGCGATGAATTTCAGTGTCATCGTAGTTTTCATCAGGTTCAGCTAAACAGAAAGAATTAGCTAGATCTATTCACTTCAGTTGTACACACTAGTACAACTTACCTGCAAGGCCTATCTCATCAGATGGAACACTAGCACTCCTACAACTGAAGTAGCCCTCTTCTTCTTGAGTTAAAGTGATGGTGATTTCACCATTTGTTGGGGAGCCTGGGAGTTGGACCGGGGAGTCTTGTCCGGGAGCACGTCTTAGAAACTCTGCATCATTCAACCTGGCTCCGAAGTTATCATTGCAGGTCAACGTCACCCGATTGTAGTTTCCTGGCTCTGGGTAGTCTACAGCTAGATTGACCTGTGCTTCACCAGAGCACACAACGGCCAGTAGACAAATCATCTTCACAGCTTTCATTGTAGAGAATACTACACAACTTGCAGCTAACTTAGTCTATCAAGCTAGACCTGTCTCTCCCCCGCAAGCGTACATTTGAGCTGGCGTTAATCGGGTGGGGCGCGGCGGGGGCTATACCGAATGCGATTTTTTATCTGACGTACACTTTTCGAACTTAGTCTGTGGCCGCTAGTGAGTATACTGGGCGTGGCGTGCAAATTATTTGAGCAAGCTAGGGAGGAAAAATGCACACTTAAGATAAGTCACGAAGAACTTCTAGATCTGACATGTGACGAGACAAAGAGAAGCCCAGCCTGGGTCTGGCAACACTATTCCTCTGGACTTTGCTTATTCCTGGATCCAGAATCGGCCTAGATGGCTCGAACCTACACACGACCACCAACAGAACTAGCAGCAATCTTCTGAAGAGCACAGTAAACGTTTGAAGCTCATTACTAATGTTAACCAAACGCGCCACATGAATTATTGCACAAACATGTACAAAAACACATCTCCTGAGCGTATGGAGTCAGAGAGGGTCAGCTTTGCACTGTTATCTCCTGTTACTACGCAGCCTGGAGCATATTGACACCGTCATCACTTCAGCCTAAATACTCATATTTGTGATACAGCCCCTGAGCTCCACCCGAGAAGTGTACGTTGTAAGACTGCACGAGCACCCGAGAGTTGATTACAAGCAATCACTGCAGTCTGTAAACGCGCATACCACCAATAGTTGGTCGATCAACAACAACTAGACTGGGCATATGGCCTTGGGGACCTTAGAAGGAGTAGGGAACGAAGCCGTCAGCTCGAACTTTGAACTTTTGAACTTTGCCTTTCCGAGACTAAGTTCGAAAAGTGTACGTCAAATAAAAAATCGCATACCGAATAGGTTTGTAATGACGTCATGAGCTGATCTTACTATTATTATTATTACTAGGAGAATGCAAAGCATTGTGGGCGCAACGAGCGGAAGAGGCAAGGTCGGCTACGTTTGCGCGTTGCGCGGGGACGCATGCGCACTGACCGCGGTCGGTTGATGACATAAACATACAAACAAAATTGCCATTGAGTTCACTAGTATGCGCTCGCCCAATTACTAGGAGAATGCAAAGCATTTGTGGGCGAGCACCACGAGCGGAGCGGAAGAGGCAAGGCCGGCTACGTTTGCGCGTTGCGCGGGGACGCATGCGCACTGACCGCGGTCGGTTGATGACATATAAACATACATACATACATACATACAAACAAAATTGCCATTGAGTTCACTAGTACGGGCTCGCTGCGCTCGCCCAATTATTACTAGGAGAATGCAAAGCATTTGTGGGCGAGCGCAACGAGCGGAAGAGGCAAGGCCGGCTACGTTTGCGCGTTGCGCGGGGACGCATGCGCACTGACCCCGGTCGGTTGATGACATATAAACATACATACATACATACATACAAACAAAATTGTCATTGAGTTCACTAGTACGGGCTCGCTGCGCTCGCCCAATTATTACTAGGAGAATGCAAAGCATTTGTGGGCGAGCGCAACGACCGGAAAAGGCAAGGCCGGCTACGTTTGCGCGTTGCGCTGGGACGCATGCGCACTGACCGCGGTCGGTTGATGACATATAAACATACATACATACACAAACAAAATTGCCATTGAGTTCACTAGTACGGGCTCGCTGCGCTCGCCCAATTATTATTATTACTAGGAGAATGCAAAGCATTTGTGGGCGAGCGCAACGACCGGAAGAGGCAAGGCCGGCTACGTTTGCGCGTTGCGCGGGGACGCATGCGCACTGACCGCGGTCGGTTGATGACATATAAACATACATACATACATACATACATACATACATACATACATACATACATACATACATACATACATACATACATACATACATACATACATACATACATACATACATACATACATACATACATACATACATACATACATACATACATACATACATACATACATACATACATACATACATACATACATACATACATACATACATACATACATACATACATACATACATACATACATACATACATACATACATACATACATACATACATACATACATACATACATACATACATACATACATACATACATACATACATACATACATACATACATACATACATACATACATACATACATACATACATACATACATACATACATACATACATACATACATACATACATACATACATACATACATACATACATACATACATACAAACAAAATTGCCATTGAGTTCACTAGTACGGGCTCGCTGCGCTCGCCCAATTATTATTATTACTAATTATTACTAGGAGAATGCAAAGCATTTGTGGGCGAGCGCAACGACCGGAAGAGGCAAGGCCGGCTACGTTTGCGCGTTGCGCTGGGACGTACATACATACATACATACAAACAAAATTGCCATTGAGTTCACTAGTACGGGCTCGCTGCGCTCGCCCAATTATTACTAGGAGAATGCAAAGCATTTGTGGGCGAGCGCAACGACCGGAAGAGGCAAGGCCGGCTACGTTTGCGCGTTGCGCTGGGACGTACATACATACATACATACAAACAAAATTGCCATTGAGTTCACTAGTACGGGCTCGCTGCGCTCGCCCAATTATTACTAGGAGAATGCAAAGCATTTGTGGGCGAGCGCAACGACCGGAAGAGGCAAGGCCGGCTACGTTTGCGCGTTGCGCTGGGACGTACATACATACATACATACAAACAAAATTGCCATTGAGTTCACTAGTACGGGCTCGCTGCGCTCGCCCAATTATTACTAGGAGAATGCAAAGCATTTGTGGGCGAGCGCGATAACTTACATACACTTCTAGCTAGATATAGATTAGGGCTGAATATCATTACACAATATTATACTAGCTACATGAGAGGTGAGCATGTTGTAGTCACCATCAGCAGATGGTGGTGACTGTAGTCATCATCTCTCTGACTTTCTGTGCCAGACTTCTCTCCTCTAGCAGTGGATTCTCAAGAACATTTATCACTGTCTCCCACGAGAACTCCGGACTCCCCTTCCCTTCCCAAGTGTCAAACACACGAGCAAAGCAGTCCATACAGCTGTGGGCTGGGTAGGTCTCCAGCTCTGACCAGGGGATGTCCAGAAGTATTCCAAATATCTGCCATTTGTTGGGCATTTGGCTTCCAATGTGAGTGAGGAAGACTGGAAGAGACAGAGGTGACTGAGGCATTGTATCATAATGAGAACCTGAAGAAAGATTTTAAAATCTCTGTTTTCTGCAAGTTTTTATTAGAAACTACATGTAAAATGCATATCAAACCCTTACTATCACATGATGGTCATGTGACAGTCATGTGACATGAATTTCAAATGAGATTCAGACTAATATGTCAGAGAATCTCACTTAATGATCATGTAACTGTCATGTTACAGGACTGTTAAATGAGATTCAGTGCATGTAGGTACACATTTACTTATAGCGATGTCAGTCTGCAGAGGATTAAGAGGAATATCAAAAACCATTTCCTTTACAGCTCCCACAAACTGAACTCTGGTCTGGCTCTGTCTGGCAAGATAACGTGGCCGGGAAGATGATGATGTAGTTTCAACATGTGAAGTAGGCACACCACTTCCTGTGTAGCCAGAGTCAATCCCTGTATACTGTGACATGTGGTATTGAGAGATTGGAGTGTCCTTTTCAAATTTACTTGATGCAGGAGTGTGAGATGTGGTCATATTTTGATGAGACACATCAGAGGTATCACTGATATGCATACATTGGTTCGAAAATTCTTCATCTTGGATATTGGAAACAACACCTATGGAACCAGTAGGAGATGGAGGGCAGGATACCGAACCATCTTCAGACAGTCCACTTATACCATAGTGACCACTGTCCATTAATTCATTATAAATCGGCTCCAGGGGATACAGCTGAGATCTTGCCCCATTGGTCTTTGGTCCCCACTTAAAGCACAGTATTCTCTTTCTCTCAGGGTCATCTTGGTTCCTTCCTCGAATACAGCAGAAAAATGCAAGAAACAGCAGCACAACAATCACTGCCACAACTGCAAGAACTAGCAGCGAGACACCTACACCAGCTATGAGAGTGACAGGGACAGAATTGGGGTCACTAGTTGGAGCTACAGGTGGAGATACAGATGGTGTGGGTGGTACAGCAGTGGAGGTAACAGTTGTAGATACTGGAGAGGAAACACAAAACAGAGGATGGTATTAAGATCAGGTCACTCAAGATATGTGATATGTGCATGCATACACACTCCACAAAAGTTCTATAAAGGAAAAAGGCCATATTTCAACCTGAAATCAGGACACCACATTGTGTGACCTGTTGCAAGGCATTGGTGCATTTGGTAGCAGGATATTTTTCGATTGTTATCTAACTTGAGGAGCTGTAATATTGAGTGATATGGCTTGTATGTATGCACGACGCCTGAGGGCGTACAGCGAGCGAGGGCTGAGTGTGTATAGTACCAGATCATTTCAGCTCTATTGCACATTACATGTATGATTGCAGCTGTGCATGAACAATAATCATTGGCCATTCTACAGATATTTTGAGTAGTATCTAGTTGTGCATGTGCTATGCATGTGCAAACCTAGGGATGTCTGGGGGCATGCTCCCCCAGGAAAATTTTGATTTTTAGACGCTCTGAGACCACTTCTAGTGCATTTTCAGGCATGATGAACAGCATATGGGAAAAACCATATTATGCTTATTCACAGAACAATATACAACACATTCTGGCTTGTAAAAGCATTATGAATCCAAAATGTTACATAACTTCATACGACATGGCTCATCTCCGTCAGATCTGCTATAATAATAGCTACGTAGACTAATACACGCGTCCACGTTGCATGTATGCTCCGCCCACTTAGTTGTGTGATCGATCGTGTAGTGCTAGTGATACAATCGTGTAGTGCTAGTGATACTAGTCAAGTCGATAGATTTATCTACTACGCGAGTTTCGGGAATGCTTGAGACACCTAGCTAGAAAGCCCTAGCTAGCCCTAGCCCCAGCCCAATTCTGACTAGTTTCTGGAAACCTTAGAAACCCCATTAGACATGCCATTGATGAGATGTATGACGCACGATTTATAATAATATGCTACGCTCACGTGGTCACGTGTATTGCACAATTGCGCAATTAGAGAAGTTGTGGTCATGCGTGGATCCTAAGGAGTGTGCGACTGTGATATACTACGATGAGCGAGTGTAAAAGTGGACTTTTCCTGTTGTGGGGGGGGGGTTCATCCGAACCCTCCGAACCCCTCCTGGGAACGGGCATGTGCTTTTATGGAACAGTGAACAGTGTGTTTTTGCACAATCTTCTTTGGTACACAAGCCTGAAACATCTCTGAGGCATCCGTTGCTCGGTGACTATGATTCATCTTACCCTCAATTCCGATCATGCCAAACATATCCTTGACCATCATTGAGAGCTTATTCTCCCCACACGGCTGACAGGCATACCAATGCTCAGATGGGTCAGTTGTCACATATGTGACAAGTGGTTTCATGTAAAACCAATCCTTTTCAAATGTGATCGGTGATAGTTTGCTAAGACACTTGTCTAGGATGATGACTAATACCTGCTTCCGTACAAGCAAACACATGAACAGTCTTGTTCTCAAGACGTAATTGGTTTAACCCTCGCTTCTATTTTTGGATCCGTTTTCTGTGTAGATGTAATGGAGAGGATCTTCCTTGCGAACAATCTGGGAGATCTTCAGAGCACGATTAAACAAAAGTTTGTTGTATTGTAGTAGAACACTGCACGAAGAAGAGGTTCTGGTGTATCAACTCCCAAGACACCATGTTCCCATAGAGCATTATCCTCCTCCTTGGTTATAAGGTTTGTGTGCTTCACTTCAGCACCTACTCCAGGATTCCTTAGTTGACGGAAATATGTATAAATAATTGAATGCATATCTCAGAATCGAGGGTTCTTAACATTAAGGAAGTTTAGGACAGTCAGGATCTCTATGATGCGGCATTCGCACACATGTCCAATGTTGCCATGGATTGTCCCTTGTCATCCATGAATGTCATTGATAATGGAAATTTATACCGCAGTGGCCATACACACACTATCCCTGGTTGACATAGTGACATCCCTGGTCCATCCCCGAATGGCCACACACACACTACCTACCTCCTTGTCAGAGTATCCCTGGATGACATAAGTTACCTTGTCAGAGTATCCCTGGATGACATAGTAACTATGTCATCCAGGGATACTCTGACAAGGGGGTAGGTAGTGTGTGTATGGCCATTCGTGGGTGGACTAGGGATGTCATAGTAACTATGTCATCCAGGGTAGGTAATGTTTGACCATCTGTGGATGAACTAGGTTATATATAGGATATAACTGACATCCACAGATGGCAAGGGAAAGTACATGGCAACACTGGACATCCCTGTTCAGGGATGTCCAGTGTTGCCATGTACTTTCCCTTGCCATCTGTGGATGCCCTGAGATTTTTAGTTGCCAGCGGGCTTGAGGTTTATCACACATATCATCATACAAGCCAGTTATCAGTTCACTTGGGCTATGCCCTCGTGGTCTATCTAAACTGAGCTACTCATGCACACCCCACAAACCACTCACTGCTATCATCTTAATAACTATAACATACAGCAGAAGGGTAGTACATACAAGTGACAACCTAAAATGTAGGATACATACCACAGTGACTGGAAATGGGAGTAGGGTATTTTTAAATCAATACTTAGTACAATATTGCCTTAATGTTAATGAGGCGTACATGTATGCACATGTAGACAAAAATAAGCTTAAGTGATGAACTTCTAGTTAACTCTCCACACATACGCAGGAGGGTTACTGTAGTTGGGTCTGCGTGTGTGTGTGTGTGTGTGTGTGTGTGTGTGTGTGTGTGTGTGTGTGTGTGTCTGTGTGTCCGTGTGTCTGTGTGTTTGTTAAGTCACATCTCATCTCTGGAGCATCTGTTAGTCCTGAAAATCCTGTCACGTACTCAGCGGACAACGGAAATCAAATAATTTGTTGGGTTTTCTATGAAACCACCTGGTTGCAGAGATCCAGCACTCTTCCATTGAAAGCCTTACGTACAGTCGGCCATTTTCTTGCGGAAAGTCCGCATGCATACATGTATTTAACCACGCGTATGTGTAAGCGGCCTGTGTGGAAGTTGTTGTGAGTTGAGTTGACTTGCCATTGGTCATGCCTCCAAGCAAGCTATGTCCAAAATGGCATGAACTCATGGCACGGAGGGTTCTGCACTTTAGTGTATTATGGTTGAAGATTTTTTGGAAGGAAGGGTCATCCTTAAAGTCTTGATACACTGTACCGGATAGCTGCTCTAACCCTGGACACCACAGGGAGGAAGTGTCCTGATTAGTGAGGTGTCCTGAATAGAGAGGTGTCCTGATTAGTGAGGTGTCCTGATTAGAGAGGTGTCCTGATTAGAGAGGTGTCCTGATTAGTGAGGTGTCCTGATTAGAGAGGTGTCCTGATTAGTGAGTTGTCCTGATTAGTGAGGTGTCCTGATTAAAGAGGTGTCCTGATTAGTGAGGTGTCCTGATTAGAGAGGTGTCCTGATTAGAGAGGTGTCCTGATTAGTGAGGTGTCCTGATTAGAGAGGTGTCCAGATTTGAAGGTTACACTACAACTATACATAAGTGATGTGTACCTCTGCTAATGAAATGCACTTGTAAAGTGCATAACCCTCGCGCAGTTATGACTACCAAGTAAATGTATAAGAGCTCCTGACTCTCTTCATGCTCTGCATACGTGTAGCTAATGCAAAACTATATCTAATGGCAAGTCGTGCTTGTTGCGCACCTTCAGGCATAAACCGCTGCCTAAAACTGATACACTTCTGACAATACAGCTCCAGACTTACTATTACGAAGTAGCAATACTGCTTGTCAATATATCCATGTTTGGCAATCGCAACAATCATGGTTAACGGAAATCGGCAATTTATCGCTTTTCTTCAACAACGCAGGTCTGGTCTCTTCTTTCCGCTCCAGACGTTAACTGTGGCGAGCACTAATGATGCTTCTTCATATCTCCATGTTTGGTACTCATAGGAGTCACGGTTTACGAGAAAACTTGTTTACAGACAGACAGACAGAGACACACACACACACTCACACACACACACACACACACACACACACACACACACACACACACACACACACACACAGACTGACTACAATAACCCTTCCACGCATGCGAGGGTTAATAAAAATATAATACCTACATGTAATAGTACAGGATATCCTGTTTTAAATTAGAAAAAAAGATTTTTAACAACTTACCACTTTTCATAAAAACTGTGAGTGATGCATTTCTTGATATATTGTTGAAGTTTTCTTGGAAGGAAGGGTCATTCTTAAAGTCTTCAGGAATATTTTGTATCTTTCAGTGAATGAGAAAATCTGCAGCCACGAATGAATCCATTTGGATAACCACCCAGAAAAAGGTGTTGTTACGTTCTTTCCAGAGGGAATCAAATTTCATCTTTTGTCTGCTCTTGTACCATTTTACATCCCTCCAGGAATTCTGTTCCACAAGCGGTCAGCATGTGAAAATGAGGTATAAGAGCAGACAAAAGATGAAATTTGATTCCCTCTGGAAAGAACGTAACAACACCTCTGTTCCCCCTCCTTCTAGCAGACATCGGTGGGTGGTTAATGTTTCTTCTAAGACCCTTAGTGAATCACAACAGTCAGTTCTTGCCAAAGGTTTGAACTTTGCTCCTACTCCCAATAAATGTGATATTCCTTCTATAATTACACCAGTGGAAGAGGCCATCGGTAGGTGTGAGGAGATGAGTTCTGAAACTGCTGGTTTTCTTAGATCCAGAGTTGTTGGTGTTCTAGGAAAACCTTTTTTCTGCTTCCTGCAACCTAACCCCAGCTGAGTTGAGAGCCATACGACAACTTAAGGTTGACACATCAATCATTATTCTACCTGCTGACAAAGGACGGACAACTGTAGTCATGGACAGAGTTGAATATGATGCCAGGTTGTTATCTGTGTTACAGGACACAGCTACATACAAAGAGCTTAAGCGTGATCCTGCACCTAGTCTACGTACGAAAATGAACTCACTTCTCCTCTCATTGAAACGACAGGGTGAATTGTCTGTCCCACAGTACAATCGACTTAGAGACTCTAGTGGGACCACTCCCCTTCTGTACGGACTTCCAAAGATCCACAAGACTGGTTCACCTCTCCGCCCAATAGCTTCGTTTTTCACTTCTCCAACTTACCATCTTTCGAAGTATCTTTGCCACATCCTTTCTCCACTTGTGGGGAATAGCGATTCTCATGTTAAGAACTCTTCATCCTTTGCTGAGTTTATCAAATCACAACATGTTGGAGATGGGATCTTTGTGTCCTTTGATGTTGTCTCGTTATTCACCAGGGTTCCTGTACACCTTGCTGTTTCGGTTGCCAGGGAGAGACTGCTGTCTGATGATACATTCAGTGACCGAACCCATCTCTCAATTGATAACATCATCCTTCTGCTGAAGTTCTTCTGTCTTGATGCCACCTATCTCTGCTTCAGGGGGAAGTTCTACCAGCAAATCTTTGGCACAGCAATGGGCTCCCCAGTGTCGGTCACTATTGCCAACATGGTTATGGAGTATGTAGAGGAGAAAGCACTGTCTACCTTTCCGTCTAGACCTATCTTTTGGAAGAGATATGTTGATGACACCTTTACGGTCCTTCCTGAGGATATGGTTTACAGATTCCTTGAACATCTGAACCAAGTCGAACCATCCATTCGTTTTACAGTTGAGAAGGAGGTGGATGGTCAGCTTCCGTTCCTCGATCTCCTCATTTCCAGAGACTCAGATGGTTCTATATCCACCTCGGTGTATCGAAAACCAACACACACTGACTACATTTTTCCTCGCATCACCCCACTTCTCATAAGCGATCTGTTGTTCGTACATTGTTCTCAAGGGCGTCCACGCACTGCAGCTCCCTCCTTGAACGAACTGAGGAAGAATCCCATTTACATCAGGCCCTATGCAAGAATGGATATCCAAATGGATTCATTCGTGGCTGCAGATTTTCTCATTCACTGAAAGATAGTGACTCTACGCCACCCATTAGAGTTTGTATACCTTATTACCAGGACCATTCAGACGCTATCAGAAGAATCCTGGCCCCTTACAATATCCAGGTAACCTTCCGTCCTCCGCCATCCTTACGCAACATTTTATCCCACCCGAAGGACCCTACCTCTCTTCTAGATCACTCGGGTGTGGTTTATAAGATTTGTTGCTCTGTCTGTGATGCCTGCTACATTGGTCAGACTGGTCGTACACTGACACAACGACTTAAAGAGCACCAGAGATCCGTAAAGAACAATGACACCCAGTCCAGTGCTTTAGCTGAACATTCAAGTCAGACGGGACACCGCATCGATTGGGATGGAGTTTCTGTCCTCGGTCGTCAGCCGAACTTACGCCAACGTTGTCTCCTCGAATCATGGTTTATCCATCTGTACAGTGGTCGTTCGATCAACCGTGAGCGAGGTTCTTTACCACATTCGTACATTTTACTGCAACGCTCTTCTGGAGGCGGGGCTCCACGCTTGACGCCTGCGCAATCGTCATTGACAACCCAGTCACCCGCATAATATGAACATTACATTCTCCTAACACTATAAACTGCACTGCATTCTGTCACTGTTATTGTATGCCACTGATGAAGATAGTTGTACGAACTATCGAAACGTTTGGTTATATTACTTTACTGTCTGGTGTTTATTCATGATGTTCTCTCAAGATACGTTGCTAGCATGTTTGCTCAGCCAATAGGTCGTTGCTAGCAGGTTTGCTCAGCCAATAGTACGTTGCTAGCAGGTTTGCTCATTGTTCGTGTACGCAGCTGCTTGTAGCCACTCCCTACTAATCATACATCTCAGAGTGTGATTATTAGGGCCTCTAGCAATAATGGGCCAGATGTTTTATGGATATGGTGAGCAGGAATTATTGCTTACAATTGTAAAAAAATGATTAGAGACAAGTAAATAAAAAATTTAGGAAATTTGAAGTGTATATAGGGATTGCATAAAAATGAACAAAGACAAGATTGGGACACAGACATGCTATGTACATCAATGTACTAAAAGGTATGTTGATGTACATAGCATGTCTGTGTCCCAATCTTGTCTCTGTTCATTTTTATGCAATCCCTATATACACTTCAAATTTCCTAAATTTTTTATTTACTTGTATATAGATGGATGTGTATATAACAAACAACAATAACAATATACAAGTGTAAAAAATTGGGTTGGTGTAAAACCTGGACCATGGACTATGGACTGCACCATGGACTGGACCATGGACTGGACTATGGACTGAACCATGGACTGAACTATGCTAATGTGTTCTAGATTGACAAGTTAGCTATGTAGCTTTGGAGGCCTGGATAAGACTGAAGACCTGCTACCTACTGCTTAGCTTTATATACACGCACATAAATCACAAGACGAGAACAAACTCATGAGGCAGTACCAGCCACAGCTACAATGGATTGTCTGAGGGTGCCCAAGAAAACAAGTGCTGGAATTCGAAATGCCAGTGGAAAATATTTATAATGAGGTAGATGAGCAGTGTAATCAACACTAGAGCCAGATAGCTGTGAGGTGGTGAAGAGGAGGGCCTTTAATGGGCGTGGGAGCTACTTGCATCTGCCAGTGATAAAATGAAGAATAGCTACTGTACACACACTGCAGTGTATGGCCCCTAAAACAAACCACATGTTGGACTAGCTGGACCACATTTATTTCAGGGATGGCGGAAGCAAATTTCGATTGGTCAGGCAAAACAGCGCGTAAGTTCTAGCGCATGCGCGCGTCCTTCAACTGCTAATTATTGGCCAGGCAACTGCCGGGTCTGCCGGATCTGTTCCTGCATTTGCTGCATGGGCATAAACATCACTAGGCTTTTCAATACATGCACTTAAAAATAGAGTGGCAGAAGGGTACACCCTAGCTGAGTGTGCGCAGGAAACAGGTACATTAACATGTACATCAACTTCAAGAAGCGGCTACTACTACTACCTCACGAGTTTGTTGTCGTCTGTGAATATTAGTGCATAGCGTACATAACTTCCTGTGCAAGCTAAACAGTAGGTATCACGTCTTTGGTCTTATCCCTGTACCCTAAGTGTGTAAGTGTTCAGTCTGTAAGAGTTTCTGTACCCTATGATACCCTCAAAGCTATACAGTTAATTTTCTGTGAGCTGTATTGTCTTTCTGTTGTGCAAGTTGTACATTAACACCTCACATAAAAAATATTTACTTACTTTGAGGAGTTTCTGCAGTGATAGCATCACTGTATACTCCAGTGTCAGCACTGTTCACTGCTGCCACTTCAACTGTATACACAGTAGCTGCAGATAGTCCAGAGATGGTGTACATTCCTCCACTGGAGTCTCCAGAAGCCATCTTAACAGTTCTGTCTCCCTCAGCAGTCCCCTGTACCCCATACCGCATTGAGTAGCCTGTTATGTCTCCATTGTGGTGGATGCAGTCCAGTTCTCCCCACCGGACAGTGATGTCGGAGGAGGTCACTGTAGATACTCTCACAGAAGTAGGAGCAGCAGATGGAGCTGAAAATTCAATATGCTTAGTGACAGTTACTTCATATTATGTACACAGAGGTACACTATACTAGCCCATCTTTGACAAAGTCTGAAAGTCAAAGTTAATACAGACAAGAGATATTGCTCTATCTGATCACTCACCATGTTCTCTAGTGTCTCTAGTCACAGATTTAATGGAGTTATTACCAGCTGAATTATAAGCAGTGACAATGATAGTGTAAGTAGTGTCCCCTCGCAGGCCAGTTATGGTGTGGTTCACAGAGCTGCCACTAATGGTAGTACTGTCGTTTAAAACCCCACCAGGACACTCTCCTGATGTCCACATCACCTCATAGCTGGTCACCACTGAGCCACTGGGAACACTCCAGGAGAGGGAGATGGAGGTGGATGACAGGTTGATTGTATTGATACTAGGCTGGCCTGGAACTGGAATTATAGACACAGAAGTGTACTATGGAACATGCAGTATCTACATATTTCAAAATTATCAACACATGCTATATATGTAGAGTAGAAGGGAGATAAGGCTAGTACACCAAAACAATTTCCTGGTCAAATTAAGTGCGCAAGGGCCTGTAAATAATTGTACATGTATAATGAGTAATGGACTATAGTGTTATAGAGTTGCAGCTCTTATGTACATGTACCTAGACCAATGGTCACTGTCATAGTGTCACTATGGAAGTGTTGTGATGTGGCTACAATGGATATGGTGTAGATGTATCCATTCTGAAGACCAATCAGTAGGTAGTTGTCTGTGGAGCCATCACTAACTTCCTCACTGCCACTGCTGCCACCACTATAGTAGATCCTGTACCTAGTTGTATCCCCAAGTGGAGTGGGTGGGCTCCAAGACACTCGTATACTAATGGGACCTTCCTGGACTGCCGTCAGGTTAGTGGGAGCTGAGGCAACTGGAGGGAGGATAATGACCAACACTTATATTAGTACCATCTGAAATGATAGTGCTACGCATCACGTACATACAAGTTAAAATATACTGCAGTTATTCTAGGTACATGGAAAGGCAGTGGTTGACACACATGACGTAGTATATACTGCATCCTTCCATTACCATGAACAGTGTAACTAGTTGAATCCTCAGATGGTTTATTGTTAGCCACAGTACATGTGTAGAGTCCTCCCAGTCTCCCAGTCACAGTCAGGGTGTGGGTGTACTGTGAAGTAGTGCGATTATCTAACACAGTCTCATTTCCATCAGTGACAGTGACAGAGTCTCTGGTCCAAGTGACAGTGGTAGCAGGTCCACCAGTGGAGATACAGGTGAGGGTGAACTGAGGACTGGCTCCATTGAGGTCAGAGTCCACCGTGAATTTCATATTACCAGGTATTGTGATGTGTCCTGGAAGTGAAATGAAAACATGACAATATCAATTGGACAGATATGAGGGATGCATGTAAGAGTGGGGGAGGGAGGGAATGTATGTGTGGATAGTGTAAAGGATTGGGGGAGGGAAGGAGGGTATAGGATTTTATGGGTAAGGTGTCTGGCTGAGAAGAAGTGGAGCATGAGCCAGCTATGTTGTCAGGAGGACATTAGCTACTACTCTATGTGATATTTTACCAAGAAGTCTCAGATATCCCAATGTGTACGTGTGGCTCCACCCATGAGGTGTGGTCTATGGCAGTACTGCTATATGGCAGCTAGAGTATTATGCAACATTTGATGTTAATATCTCAATACCTTTTCCCCTGGCATACAGTCCCACATAGACTGTCTCTCCAACTGATGGGTCACTATCATTATGGACAGCATTAGTTGGAATAACACAGCGATATATACCAGATGGTCCATTAGCATTGTTCCTATGTAGCAGGTGAACTACTTGAAGTTGACGATCTTCAATAATATCACCTCCTCCACTAAAAAATGGAAGTCTCGTTTCGTTACCAGGAGCAAACCAGTCTCCCCGTCCAGGGATACCATTAGGCTGTCTACGACAACATGTGGCCAGGTCAGTGTGACACTGTACTGTATTATTATTACTGTCAGTCAGATTTTGAACATCCCCCACTTGACTGAGGTCCACATAGGAATGGTTGGGTAGAGTGATTCCCCTGAAGGAGATGTAAGGATATTCAGTCTGAGACTGGACCTCCACCAGAGACCAGAAGAGACACAGCACCACTGGAAGTATCCTCCTCATTGGAAATATATACCTATATACATTGTGCCTATACATTAAAATTCCTGAGTGACTAGCTAAGCACTGACATAATTCAGTAGTTAAATAAATACTTTATTTGCCAAACAGTTTCTCAAACAGTAGTCTTCATCAGTGTCATAGTGATACAAAAGCAAAAGCAACAGTTTATAAAGTAGAGTCTCAGACTAAAAGGTGGATAAGGCAGACTGACAAATGAATATTCATAACCATACAAAAACCCCATGCAGACAGTAAGTGTACTTCATTTCGTTTGAGCGAAGCGAATTAGACAGAAAATAGGCTCCCATTGTTTGCGTGTGGGCACATGCGCATGGTGTAACGCACGGGACATATAAATACGTGGTCATTCAGTCAACAACTGGCTGCATGGCAGGTTCACGGAATTTTTTCGTTCTCACTGTGCATATGTGAAAATGTGTTGGGCTAATGTTGGCCTGTACACATTGCATGTGAAGAGTGGTAGCTAAGTGAGCTACTACTAGTACAGTGTCTGCATGGGCAGTTTATTTTTCTAGGTTTTTCTTACAGTGTAGGACAGTCTGAGTGCAATTGTCAGGCATTTTTCCATTAGGTGAGGATAATGCCAGGGCAGTCTTTGAGAGAGAAGCAAAATTGTAGCTGGTGTGGCAGAAATCCACTCTTTCTGATACCAGTCTAGGGTTATGTGTCATCATTTTGTAAAATAGTGGGATTTTTCTCACTCAGAATGTTTTTCCTTCATGAAGGTTTTTAGCTGAGTGAGGTTTTTTTCTTCCTGAGCAATTGCTCTAAATAAATAGTGTGGGGATGTTATATTTATACAGAGGATGTTAGTTGCTTATTGTACTGAATACTATATATGAACCTTGCCGGCAGATCTCACGGTTGCACAGTCATTCCTATCACACAGTACGGTAGTACTGTGTATATAGGGATTGCTATGGTCTATCCCCATTGAAAACCATAAATAAGCATTTTGTTCATTTTCACTTTCAATTTGAAGTTGATTTCACTTTTAATGATATCAAGGTGAAGAATAGGTGAAAAATAACCATGAAACAAAAATTGGTTGATCTGTGACGTAAAATATGCGTAATATCTCAAAAAGTGCTTTTCACATTTTTGCCATGTTCTTCATCTTCTTCTTCTTCTTCTTCTCCTTATTATTATTATTCTTGAAGAAGCGTAACTCAATAACCATAAAATCAATGGAATTGAATCTTTGCATGTGGAAATATATCAATACGTACTGGGGAATAGAGGTATAATTGTTAACCCTTGTAGTTCATGTACTACTGATCGTTATCTCTCCCAGCAATGTATTATGAATGAGGATAACTAATGAGCAAAACTCAGCAACCGTGGTAACTATCAACCTGAAAGTTAGCATGTGTAGAGATATCATCGCTAATAGCAACACGACAAAAGCATATGTTATTAACCCTTGTGATTCTTGAAATAATGATGTTAACACTCCTCTCAATGCAATACATGTACATAGATGACGTAATTCATTTTGAATGTACGTGCATATTACATACGTTTTACGTATATAGTTAGCTTGCGTCATACAATAAAACGATTACGTCATGAGACAAGACTCATTAATGACGTCATTTACACCAGCCGCGCATGCGCAAAAGCTTAGCAAAAGCTTAGCAACTAGCGCGTAACAACTAGGCACGGAGCATGGCCGTACCCAGGGGGGGTTCGGAGGGTTCGGACGAACCCCCCCCGCAACAGGTAAAGGTCCGCTTTTACATTCGCTCGTCGTAGTATATCACAGTCGCACACTCCATGGGGTCCACGCATGACCACACCTTCTCTAATCGCGCGCAATTGTGTAAAACACGCGACCACGTGAGCGTAGCATATTATTATAAATCGTGCGTTATTCATCTCATCAATGGCGTGTCTAGTCGGGTTTCCAGAAACTAGTCAGAATCGGGCTGGGGCTAGGGCTAGGGCTTCTAGCTAGGCGTCTCAAGCGTTCCTGAAACTCCCGTAGTAGATAAATCTATAGACTTTACTAACGGTTGCCTTCCTCGAGTCGCATCACTAGCACTACACGATCGATCACAAAACTAAGTGGGCGGAGCATACATGCAACGTGGACAGGTGTATTAGTGTATGTAGCTATTATTATAGCAGATCTGACGGAGATGAGCCACCTCGTACGAAGTTTTGGATTCATAATGCCTTTACAAGTCAGAATGTGTTGTATATTGTTCTGTGAATATGCATAATCAGTATTTTTTCCCGTATGCTGTTCATCATGCCTGAAAATGCACTAGAAGTGGTCTCAGAGCATCTAAAAATCAAAATTTTCCTGGGGGCATGCTCCCCCAGGAAAATTTTGATTTTTAGATGAAAATGCACTAGAAGTGGTCTCAGAGCATCTAAAAATCAAAATTTTCCTGGGGAAGCATGCCCCCAGACCCCCCTAGGTTTGCACATGCAGAACTAGAAACTACTCAAAAATATCTCAAGAATCACCCATGATTATTGTTCACGCACAGCTACAATCACATGTACTGGTGCTAATGCTAAAGGCATTCACCCGTAGGAGTCCATATTTTTGCAAAAAGAACCCCCCCCCATAAAAATCCTGGGAACGGCCCTGCGGAGTGAACTGGCTGATAGAAAACGTGTTGACGATTTGTATAGCAACTAGCACTTAGTACTACATAAGCAAAACAGAGATGTGTTGACGATTCTTGTGCTACTCTCACCGTCAGAACACTGCACACGCGTACAGTGTGTTGGCTACGTATGTACCTCGGTAAGCTTATATCGTAGATACAATATAGTATCTATGCTTATATACCGTCTGCTGGAGAAACGGCACACTATTCTACCACTATACTATATACCACCAAGCCAAAGCGCTGGTGACTGATAGTACGTTGCTAGCAGGTTTGCTTATAGACCAAAGTGTACGCAGCTGCTGCTTGCAAGCAAACCACGCCCCTCAGTACTAATCACACATTTATACAGTAGCTCAACACTTGGTCAGATGTTTATGGATATGGAGAGCACATGCTAGAGAGAATTATTGCTTACAATAGTAAAAAATGACAAGAGACAAGTAAATAAAAAATTTAGGAAATTTGAAGTGTAATATAGGAATTGCATAAAAATGAACAGAGACAAGATTGGGACACAGACATGCTATATACATCAATGTACTACAAGGTATGTTGATCTACATAGCATGTCTGTGTCCCAATCTTGTCTCTGTTCATTTTTATGCAATCCCTATATTACACTTCAAATTTCCTAAATTTTTTATTTACTTGTAATAGTATGTTTTGCAATGCTCATGCAGCTGGGGGCTTGAAATGGGAGGTCATGATGGCTTGTGTGTACAGCAACCATAAAATGCAAATTACACACAAGTAATGAAACAACAACTGGTTACTGTATCCGTTTTATGGTTGCTGTACAAGCGATCCATCATGACTTACTGTCTGTGTTTTTTGTATGGTGTGTATATTCACAGTTTATTGTATTGAAAGCATCTACCATTAAGTCTGAGTCTCTACTTTATAATCATTATGCCACTGAAGAAGACTATACTGTATGGTGGCTAAAACTGTTTGGCAATTATTTGACTAGTCTAGTAAGTGTTCTATCTAAAAAATATGGTACTTTTCTTCCTGATTTAAAAATGGAAAGAGTGCTAACAACTGATATAATTTGTGTTCTGTATTCAGGCCCGTTCCCAGGGGGGGTTCGGAGGGTTCGGACGACCCCCCCCCCCGCAGCAGGAAAGGGTCCGCTTTTACACTCGCTCGTCGTAGTCACACTCCATGGGATCCACGCATGACCACACCTTCTCTAATAGCGCAATTGTGCAAAACACGCGCCACGTCAGCGTAGCATATTATTATAAATCGTGCGTCATACATCTCAAAATAATTATCAATGGCGTGTCTAGTGGGTTTTCTAAGGTTTCCAGAAACTAGTCAGAATCCGGCTGGGGCTAGGGCTAGGGCTTCTAGCTAGGCGTCTCAAGCGTTCCCGAAACTCGCGTACTAGATAAATCTATCGACTTGACAAACGGTTGCCTTCCTCGAGTCGTATCACTAGCTTGCAAGACACGATCACACAACTAAGTGGACAGAGCATACATGCTACGTGGACGCGTGTATTAGTCTACGTAGCTATTATTATGGCAGATCTGACGGAGATGGGCAACATCGTATGAAGTTATGTAACATTTTGGATTTATAATGCTTTTACAAATCAGAATGTGTTGTATATTGTTCTGTGAATATCCATATTATAGTTTTCCCCATATGCTGTTCATCATGATGAAATTGCACTAGAAATGGTCTCAGAGCATCTTAAAATCGAAATTTTCCTGGGGGACCATGCCCCCAGACCCTCCTAGGTTTGCACATGCATAGCACATACATAACTAGAAACTACTCAAAAATATCTCCACAATTGTCCATGATTATTGTTCATCCACAGCTACAATCATACAGCTGGTGCTAATGCTATATAAAGGCACTCACTTAAAATCACCTGTAGGAGTCAATATTTTTGTAAAAAGAAACTCCCCCATAAAAATCCTGGGGACAGCCTTGATATTATGACTAGCCATAAACTGATACTACCTGACAGCAGGTACTAGCTATAGAGCAACATGCATTGGCCCAGTACAAATATTGTGTTCTTATTATATATTGATCCTGGGTATGGCAATAGATCTACTATTAGTATTACTACTGGTACTACTGAATTTCCAATCAAAAAAAAACATGCTGGCCTGTGCATATGAGTTCGATTACTTCAGCAACTTATAGAATCCAATTGCACGTACACTGCACTAAATTAAATGCTGTCCCAGTGTAGGTAGGTAAGCTTACACTCAGTAGCAACATTTTGTGCTCTGCCATATTATACAGATATAGCAAACCGGTTTTATTGTACTGCAACTTACACTTGCTCTGCGGTCAATGTTGTGGATCTGCCGCTACCATCAATGAACAGCACTGAAGTGCAAAAACCCTCGGCGTGTATCTATAACGCGTGAGTGGGCGAATCCTTGAAAGTGCACGCGTTATTGAAACACATCTAATAACGTGTAACCGGAAGTATACGGACGATTTTAGGCAAAACACGGAGACTATTAAAAGGGAAAGAGTCGTATTCCAGGTAGCTCTTAGCCTATTGTTAGCCTATTTTAGGACCTTCAGAAGGTTCTGTGGTCGAAAAAATGCGCGGAAACGGCAGAATCTGGTCGAGGTAACCCAGTGCTCATTTGCAATTGGCTCGTTCGCTTGGTTTTCACGCCATAACTTTAGAACGACTTTACAAAAATCGCCAGTGATAAAATCAAGCCCGTGTAGCCTTGAACCTGTTAATATCGCTATTTTGTCGCTTTGTTGCGCGCTGTTGAGGGAAGAGACACACAGAAACACAGCTGTAATCCTCTCGGAGTATTCTGTACTACCGCATTTTGCAATCTTGTAATCTCGTGCGCAGAGCGTCTTTCTTTGATGTTTCGTAGTGCGCATGTGCAGATTTCAGGAACGCACGCATGCGCGTGTCGGTTTACACACAAAAGCGCTGCACACCGCGTATAGAATAAACGATCAACTTTCCAACGGATCACCCTTATTTCTACGTTACTGAAGGACTGGAGAGTGTGAAATCGCTTGTTACACGAGCTCTACAGCCTGAATGAAAGAGCGCTAAATTCACCGTTCGAAGACCGCAAATTTCGGATGTAACTACCAATATTCGGACTTATCGGCCCGAGCACAGTATAGTTGGTGAAAGAGAATTGAGATCCCCATGAAAAGTACTATCTCTTGCTTATTCTCCAAGCATGGCGTCGTGACACGTCTAAAGTTCGCTGTAAAAACAGACCCGTAGTCAAACTGTCCCTAATGCCAGGTGACATTTTAGGCTCATTTCATGCATAGGAGAATGTCACATGACTCTGTAGTTTAACTGCTCCTAAGGTTAGATGAAATGCTCTACTCTTTTCTTCTGTCAAATTAACCTGTAGTCAAACTGTCCCAAATGCCAGGTGACATTTTAGGCTCATTTCATGGAGAATGTTACATGACTCTGTAGTTTAACTGCTCCTAAAGGGTAGATAAAATACCATTTTCATTCCCTTCTGCAGGTTATATGAAATTAACCTGTAGTCAAACTACACCAAAAGCCAGGTGAAATTTGGGAACTACTTTCAGAACATGCATGTCCATACAGCCATGGAGGCTGTAAAAGGCCCTGTATAGTACAACCTTAGTCAATGCACCTCATGCCACTGTACCTCAATGGTGGCACATGATCCTTGTGGCTTACAGTGCATTGGGGCCATTCTATTCCAGCCAATTCCAGCTGCTTCTTGTACCTTGCCTTGCTTCACTGTCCAAAACTCTCATGGTACTCACTCATTTTGCCACAGAATCTATCAGAAAGACTGCCGCTTCATCAACAATAACGACACATTTTTGCCATCCAGTGGGCGTATACGTAAAGACATTAATTGACATGTATACCACACACATCACTACAATATAATGTGTATTGTATGTACTTGTATCAAGTGAGGGGAAGTCCAGACAACCTACAGTCACTACATCACACCAGTCCATATATTGCAGTGGATTACTTGTCCCCAGGAATGGGCTCATACACTGCCTCTTCTCCTGCTCCAGCTACATTCCCTGGAGTGGGTATGGCCACAGGTGGGGGTGGGAGAGGTTGATGAGAGGAGGGAGGGGGTGGTGATGGAACCACATTGACATATCCCCCTGGGGGGCTCTCAGGGGGGCTGACCAGGTCACACTCATCCTCTAGTCCCCCTCCATGTTTTATCAGCTCATAGGCCCTGTTGGTAGTGGTTGTAATGGCCACACCCTTCACATCTGGTGATCCTGGCAGTGTGGTCATCTCATGTCTGTCAGGGAGGGTGGTATAGTGATATAAAGAGGCATGTGTAGATAGCATCAAGGGAACTGGAACTTACTCAGCTTTCTTGATAGACAGATCTCCACAACGATTCTTTAAAACAAGTCTAAGAGCTACTATTATCACAAGAGTAATGGCCACAATGAGGACTATGACAACAGCTACTGTTCCTCCAATGATGGTGGCATTGTCAGAGGACCCCTGTGAGCTGGTGGAAGATGATTGACTGTCATCATTAACGGTGGCCTCAGTGGTAGGTGAGAGGCACTCTCCTTCACTGAGAGATGAGATGGCTACTGAACACTCTGAGTCCACTGTCATCAGTACTCCAGTCACAATGATACTGGCCCCACCCCTCACCCAGTCCTCTATCAGAGAGATGAGGGAGCCACTGTCAGTCTCAGAGGTACCCTCTAGTCTGGCACGATATGTCACATATGTAGGGGACTCGGGGTAACAAGCAAATGACTGTGTCTCTCTATCAATGATGTCACTGGTAATGCCACAATCACTACAGGAGGCAGTCAATTGATCCACTACTGCACTAGTGATATCCTCCAACTTCTGCTCTGTTGAAGTGACCTAAAAATAAGCTATATTTCATACACACTGTCAGTGATGGTAGAAATAATTGTACTTACAATTAATTCAGAACAGGCAACAACTCCACCAAGACGTAATTGAAAGTATAAATCTATGTAGAGAAGTCAGCATGGATAATACTAGCACCATCTCATGTTGGACTTGAGCTTACAGTCTTGTAGTGTCATGAAGGTGATGTGTGCAGGAGGTCCTGAGCCCTGACTGTTAGTGGCCACTACTGAACAGGAGTAGGAGGAGTCGGGGAAGAACCCTGCTACGGTGAGAGGTCCTGCCTGGGAGGGGGACTGGGGGAGGGAGGAGGGGGAGGGGGAGCAGGAGAGAGTGTAGTTGGTGAGGACTCCATTACGCTGGGTCACAGGAGGTGGAGACCAGGAGAAGTTGACTTGTCTCTGTCCAGCCTCTGCTACAAACATCTCAGGAGAACCAGTTGGAGCTGGGAACAATGAAGACTTACTATATATGAGGTGGCTGAGACAGAGAGTATGAACATCACATATGTACCAATGGTAATGGTAGTATGTTCCACAGATCTTGGCAGTGAGGACCCCTCGTGGCTGACAGTGACAATACTACAGTTGTAGGTCACACCAGAGTAGAGTCCTGTCACATTAGCTGTGGTGGCTGCTGGTCCTAACATGAGGTCTTCTGGGGTAGGGATTCCTTCCAGTAAAGGACTGCATGTCAGTCTGTATCCAGTGGTGAGTTTAGCAGCAATACTGGGAGGCCTCCAGGAGAAGGTGAGAGAAGTAGATGATGTCATCTCTGCCTCAAATGCTCCCACTGGGTAGGCAGCTGTAATTGCACATACACAAGGACTCAATGGTCCTATGTAGTAAGGTCATGGTTCATGAGCTGCTTACCTACAACAGTGATAGTACCCACTGCTGAGCTTTGCAGGTCTGTTATTCCAGCCTGAGGGATGTTAACAGTGGCTGTACAGGTGTACTGACCTCCATCAGATGTTCCCAGTGGAGAGAACACATAGTCCACAGAACTACTGTTCACTGATGACACCTCAGTTGAATTAGGAGACACTATCTTCAAGTCAGGCAGTGCCACCAGACCAGCCACCACACTAGCTGAACAGTGCATGGAATAGTTCTGACCAATAATAGAATGACCAGAGAATGAGATAGTGACATTAGGAGCAGGCAGAGCTGAATGAACAAGACAACACACACTATCATGTCCAGTGGTTAACTATAAGGCATATACCTACATCCGTAATATTAGGGATAGTGATTACTTACCCAATACAGTGATAGTGACATCATCACTAGCAGTAACCTGTTGGACATTACTTCCTCCAGTGACTCTCACAGTACATGTGTATGTACCATTGTCCAGGTCAGCTAGAGGACTAATGGTGAGACTGTCTGTGTAGGTACTGCCAGAGCCACTGGCACTAGTGACTGAGTATCTATCACCAGAAATATCTCTTGGGCCACTCAATTCAGTCAGGACCCTCTCTCCATTGTCCACATTAGGATCCAGTATCACAGTACATGTGAGAGTGAGGCCAGTACCAGCATACAGAGGAGGAGTGGAGTTGAGAGTGACAGTCACATCAGGTGGAGGAACTGGAAACACAGGCAGTATACACACTATACAGTACAATATCAGTCACTGACTCACTCTTCACAGTGAGGATGGAGCTGTTCTGAACACTGACATTCACACTAACTGAGGCTATCACCACTGAGGCTCTGCAGGTGTACTGGCCAGCATATGATGTCCTCACTGGGTCCAGAGTGAGGTCCACCATTAGGTCCATGATAGTAGTGGCTAACACACTGCCATCTGGTCCCAGCAGCTCCACTGTAGGTTGTACTGCTAGATATGGAATGACTGTCATTGTACACTGCACAGTGAGAGGGTCTCCAGCAGTGACTGTGGTGTCTACGGGAGAGATCATCACTACAGGATCTGGGAGGGCTGGAGGGAGAGAATACTAAAAAAGACACAATTATATCCATACCTGTGATTACCTTCCACAGTAATCACTTTCTCTGCACTTTCCATTGGTCCCTGTACAGTGACATGTGTCTGGGATGTAGTGACAATCAGTTGGCATGTGTATCTGCCACTGTCTGAGGTAGCCACAGGAGAGAAACTGAGAGTGGCTCCACCAGTAGAGATCCGATCAGGAGAGGGGACTACTGCTGTACCATCCACCATCCAGGTCACTGCTATGTGTGGACTAGTGTCCACTGATGGACTCAGGGTATAGTCACATGTCAGACTGAGGGTAGTCCCAGCAGTGGCAGTACCAGTGACAGTGATGGATGGAATGGGGACTGGGACTGAAGAATATATTCAATGTATATTCATCACTATAAAAATGGTGGGGTTATTTTAACCCTCGTGGGCTTATTTCCGTTGCCTACAAAATGTTGTTGATGGATCTGACCATGAGACAACCATGCAAAGGGCTAAAGTAACCATAACATTTTAGTGTGTATAGGTATGCTTATGCAATAACTCACTCTGTACAGTAACATTAGTGGCAATGGTGACAGAGGATCCATTGACAGTGGCAGTACAGATGTACTGTCCAGCCTGAGATGTTGATATAGTACTGAGTGTGAGGACACTGGACACCTCCTGTCCATTAGTAGTGGGGTCAGGTGGGGTAGGAGTTACTCCAGTTCCCTCCCAGTTGAAGTCTGGAGTACCAGTTACTCCAGTAGGCAGAGTGACAGAGCAGGTGAGAGTGACAGTGTCTCCAGCCATGACAGAGGAGGAGGGAGAGGAGGTGAGGGAGATGATGACTGGCTCTGGGGAAATTGAATTGGTTGGAATCCATGCATTTACATTTACCTATAATGACAAAACACACATAATAGTATTGTATCACTAGCATCTTAACTCATGTTTCCCAAAATCATCACATCATAATATATACCTATAGTGATAGTCACTGCAGCAGTCACATTACTAGGCAGTGCACTGGAGGTAGACACCATGGTAATGGAGTAGGTAGCCCCTGTCATTAGTCCAGTGATAGTGGCAGTAGTGGCAGTAGCTCCACCCATCTCTGAGCCAGTTTGTCCTCCAGCTTGCTGCTGGTAGTAGATGATGTAACCAGTCACAGCAGATTCTCCTGATGGACGTGTCCAGGAGACTTGTACACTGCCCACTCCATTCTGAGACACAGTCAAACCAGAGGGAGGGGAGGGAGCTGGAGGGAAAGAGAGTTATTGAATGGAGTAATAGAAGATGGCATTAGGTGACGGTTGGTGGATGTTGTGGAGGTCTCAATAATTCTTGGTTGGACTGGAACTAGTATTACAATTGTAAACATGGACACTTAGTTGTACAGCAGTGGAATTGACTTACCTAAACCTATGTTCATTACTACGATACTCTCACTAGGGAGGTGTTGTGATGTGGCCACAATGGATATGGTGTACATGTATCCATTCCTAAGACCAATCAGTAGGTAGTTGTCTGTGGAGCCATCACTAACATCCTCACTGCCACTGCCGCCACCACTATAGTAGATCCTGTACCCAGTTGTATCCCCCAGTGGAGTGGGTGGGCTCCAAGACACTCGGATATTAGTGAGACCTTTCTGGACTGCCATCAGGTTAGTGGGAGCTGAGGCAACTGGAATAAAGTTTTAGTGACAGTATTAGTATCCACTGTCATATCTCCTGTATACCTTCTGCAGTGAACTGTGCTGAATCATTGGATGGTTTGTGATTAGCCACAGTACATGTGTAGAGTCCTCCCAGTCTCCGAGTCACAGTCAGGGTGTGGGTGTACTGTGCAGTCATATGATTATCTAACACAGTCTCAGTTCCTTCAGTGACAGTGACAGAGTCTCTGGTCCAAGTGACAGTGGTAGCAGGTCCACCAGTGGAGATACAGGTGAGGGTGAACTGAGGACTGGCTCCATTGAGGTCAGAGTCCACAGTGAATGTCATACCACCAGATATCATGACATCTCCTGAAATTGAGGGTTGAGTGGTGCATAGTAGTATCTGACAAAATATATCATGTACATATACCTCCTCCTCCACTGTTGTACAGTCCCACATAGACTGTCTGATTTATGAATGTATCATCCTCTACCACACAGTAATATATCCCCTCAGATGGAGGATCACTAGCAGTGTTCCTAAGCAGTTGTACCATCACAGGATATCTCTCTCTCACGAATCCTGGAACGTCATAAGTATATCGATCACCAACTCTACTCCCATCTGGTGCAAACCAGTCTCCTCTGGAATGGATTTGCAATTGCCCACCAGGACGAGAAGTGAGATTACCAAAACGGTTAGTATTACAGATGAGAGCAGTGTCATCAGTGGAGCCAATATCACTGATCACCACATAGCCATGGTTAGGGATGTAGTTACCATTCAGAGTAAGATACAAACCTATATAGAATGGCAGAATAGAAGGCCAGCTCTAAAATACTGTATCACTAGCACTGTGAGGTAATTTGTGTCTCAAGGTGTGTATTAAGGTATGTACATACTAGTAGCCTGGTTACAGGTAGATTCTATATAGTAAAACACTCCTGGAGCTGATACATAAACATACCTTCTAATTCAACATTGAGGGTTGCTAGAGTCTGAGATGGTTTATTGTTAGCCACAGTACATGTGTAGAGTCCTCCCAGTCTCCCAGTCACAGTCAGGGTGTGGGTGTACTGTGAAGTAGTGCGATTATCTAACACAGTCTCAGTTCCTTCAGTGACAGTGGCAGAGTCTCTGGTCCAAGTGACAGTGGTAGCAGGTCCACCAGTGGAGATACAGGTGAGGGTGAACTGAGGACTGGTTCCATTGAGGTCAGAGTCCACAGTGAATGTCATACCACCAGATATTGTGATGTCTCCTGAAAAGTAAAACCAGAACACACCATATCAATATTAAGACAGACATGCTAATCGATATGTGTGTGACTCCACCCATGAGGTGTGGTCAATGGTAATACTGCTTGAGTATTATAGGCTGTAATATTTGATGTTATTTCTTAATACCTCCTCCACTGCCATATATTCCCACATAGATTGTCTCTCCAGCATATGGATCACTATCATTATGGACAGGAATAGTTGCAACAACACAGCGATGTATACCAGATGGTCCAGTAGGACTGCCCCTACGGTGTATGTGAACTACCTCAGATTGACGATCTTCATACAAACATGTACAACCACTAGCTTCACCAGAAAATGGCAGTCTTGTATCACTACCTGGGGCAAACCAGTCTCCACGGTGTATTCCCTGAGCACTACGACAACATGTCTGCAGGTCAGTGTGACACTGTACAGTATTATTATCACTGCTACTTCGATCATCCCCCACTAGACTGAGGTCCACATAGGAATGGTTGGGTAGAGTGGTTCCCCTGAAGGAGATGTAAGGATATTCAGTCTGAGACTGGACCTCCACCAGAGACCGGATGAGACAGAGCACCACTGGAAGTATCCTCCTCATTGGAACACCTATTCTTTTGTTCCTGATTTTGAAAAGGGAAAAGAGTGCAATGCTAGCGCTAAAGGATGAAGTCATCCAATTTGTAACTGACAGCAAGGGATACAGTGTGTGTGCAATTCCATACATGTCACTACTAAGAACCTTCATGAATAATGCAGTCAGTGTATAGCTATGTTCCTGTTTTGCTTATCCCTCACTTAGATTAGTTGTGCAGTTTTCTAGTCAATTGTTTTCTAGTACTAGCACCCATCCCCTGCTATGCAGTTAGTTATAGCAACACAACTTTGCAGTCCTTACATACAGCAGTTATTGTACTGAAACTTACACTTGCATACTGTCACTGATGTGGCATCACACAACTATCTACTGTCACGTAGGACACTGTATTTATATTATTTCCATTAGCAGTAGAAAAACATGTCAAACTAAAGTGGGGGAGGTGACAAGCACTTAGTAGACACAGAATCAAAAACAAATCATTAGTGGAGCTTTTGAGAGATCTGAGTCATCTCCTCAAGTGTCCTGTGATGTCCTCTGACATTCCTGGTATGTCCTCTGATTTCCTGGGATGTCCTCTGATTTTCCTGGGATGTCCTCTGACTGTTCTAGTATGTCCTCTGACTGTCCTGGGATGTCATCTGACTGTCCTGGGATGTCCTCTGACTGTCCTAGTATGTCCTCTGACTGTCCTGGGATATCCTCTGACTGTCCTCAGTGTACTCCACACACTAAAACTCCTACAGTCATGACAGCCCAGACTGGAGTGAGAGGAAGACGACCCTAGCTGTCATTCTCCTGTAACACTGCAGAATGGCTGCTGAATGTGCTGTACATGTGCCCCTCACAATGGCAGAGTGTTGGTCTGCTTTTTCTTCTGAGCCTCAGAGGCAACAGGAAAACTGAGCACAAGGGTACTGGTGGCTGGTGAATGTATGTCAGGGGGTGGGTGAGCTCGAGAGGTATGGAAGATGAAAATAGGATGTATTCATGTAGTACACATAAAAAAAAATAACAGTTCTTTAGAGACACTATACACCAAGTGTCAAAACTGAGAATGCTTAGCAGTGTACACATGAGGTGTGTACTCAGCGACCACACATCTCATGTTACACATCACATGAGGTGTTCAGAGTCTGCACCATGCATGGCTGGTCTAGCTCAGTATAATCCCCTAGAACTCTGGACAGTTCCCTGAGTATTGTACCAACCACACCTTCTCACAGCTTCACGAGCCTATATATCCATATATCACCATTCCAGGCTATACATGTGTGTGCAATTCCATAATATAATGCATGGCTAAATACTGTAACATTTTCATACTCACACTTGAAGATGGCAAAGATAACTCACATACACCTTTATTCATTCAAACATAGATATAAATTATAGGGCTGAATATAATAAATTTTTAATGACTTAGAAAGCCCAAGGTGGCCATTAGTCAAAACAACAACAAAAACAACAACTATTTAGTATTTAGTAAGTGGTATGCTTCCTATAATTAAAAGACATAATTACAAACCAGGCTACTTTTCTAATTGTAGGTGTGTTGCTAGTTTCAAATAAATAACACATTTTATCTCTGTTAGGTAAGTTGTGGAATTGTGTATTTTATTTCCCTGCTGTTTCATAGAGGCATTTCCTGAAGTGCTGCAATTCCTGACATTCAGTGATAAAATGATATTCATCATCGACACTTCCATTATTGCAGGATGTACAGAGGCGTTGTTCCGGAGGAATTGATGGTTTGTGGTATATATAATCACATGGTATGCAATGTAGCTATACAGTGGAACCTCCCATAACGGACCCCCCAAGAAGCGGACACCCACGCTACAACGGACAATACAGTAATACAGTAATCTCAAGAAATAGGATGTTACAATCATGAAGCCACATGAATACTTTAATAATGTTACAGTCATGTGTCAGGTCTGCCCCACATGATGTGTACACAATGTAGCTACAGTCTCACTACAGCAGTGTATCTACACTGATACATTGATGAGTAATGTACTGATCATTACAATGCTCATTGGTGTGTCAATAATGCATATTGCACTGACACTTTGCAGAAAAAGACTGGAGAATACGTAATGTATACTATAATGAACAGTTATGTATTTTCATATGAAATAAGACTGTATACGTTGTTTATACATCGTAGCCCGTATTCGTCATGTTTTGTGGAATGTACATCACTTAATTACAAGAATGCATACAATATATATTTAATGAATACAAATTATTACAAAAATCGTGAACAAACATGTACTTAGGTGATGTCACAGAGTGCCTTTATATTTGAATTGAACTGTTTATTTGTTTCACTAAACATGTGGAGGTCCATTCATGCATGACTGATATGGATTGTATGATGGAGGTAGAAAAGACAGAATGAAACAAGGAATTCGAAGAGAGGGACAACAAGGGACAATCATACTCATTAGTTATTACTGCACCAAGTGAGTCCATTGGTTCAAATAATTGGATTATGCAGCATAAATGGTCTTGTCCACACACTTTGAAGCAAGCAGCAAGTATACCATGACCAACCTGGATTAAAACTTAGTGCAGGTAGTGATGAACAGCACCAAAGAAATTTAGTACCTCATTTTCTTCAGTACAGAATTGAACACTGTCACCCACTTTGACAAGCTCATGATTTAGGGACCCTATTACAGATTCTGCTGGGAAAATACATGTACTGATTGGTATGATAGCATCAACAACAAAGTGTAATCCTTATCCTGTTTCATGTGCCCTCGAACTGAAATTGCTAAATCTTGAGGTTGAATTTTCTTTTGTGCCAACTACATAATTTCATAGGTAAGCTAATAGTGCTGATTGCAATGCAAGTCCATAATAATAAGTCAATAAGTGCCAACTTGAGCGCATGCGTATAATATGGGACACGTGGCGCGCGAATAGGAGGGGCTCATGATCATGGCGAACCGACTACGTCAACGGGGTGGCAGAGGAACAGCTCTAGGTTTGTTGCCTGGTCGCTTACGTGGTGGCTTTACAGCTTCGGTCATTCCTCGAAGCAGCGCACTAGATGCTGCTAGTAGTAGTCCTCTTAGCCCTGCAAACTCCCCCAGCCCCTCACTCACTGAGTCTTTCATTGGTTTGCAAGATCCCTGCAGTACTGGTGCTGACATCATGAGAGTTATTTTGGAAACAGTGAAAAAGATGGATCATAAAATCGCATCACTGGAGCAGCAACAAACTAAAGTTATTGACAGTGTAAAGGAGCTCACTACACTAATAAAGAGTCAGGAGTGAGCTAATTTTTCTATTGAAGGATCAGCTTGGGAAGTAAGATACACATATAATAACCTTTTGCGTCATTTGGCATGCAACAGTTTAACACTCATAGGTTTCACTCAGAGAGCAAGCAGCAAAACTGTTTTGTGAGTCCATCACTTGTGAGCCTGCTGATGCTGATATTAATGTTAGCTAGTTTCATATCAATACCTGAACGTGTTTATCCATTTCACTGAAGTAACTGACATGCAGGCAGCAGTTGCTAGTGTTGTGGGGAGGATTATCATGAAGGAATGTCATAAAATACAGCTGGCACTAAAGTATTTGAAGTCAAAATTAACAGAATTTCATTCTGAGGAAAGGCGAAAGGTTTGCTAGCTATTTCTACAATATCACATATTCAACACCTTTTCCATTGCAGATCTTAGGACATGCACTATATAGATCATACTGCTTTATGTCAACTCATGACCTAGGGATGCAAATAATGCATCAGATGCTTACTCCTGGAGATGTAGATGAAGAAATGTACATACGTCATCTGGCACTCTTTGTAAGTTTGATAACAACTAGCTATCTTCACATCTCATGCTCACATTTTGTTCCAGAGAAAATTTGTAAGACTATCTGATGATGATAAAACAGCAACATATCAAGTATTTAGGCAGTGGCTGGGGCAAAGTAGAGTTGTTTCAGAAGAGGAGTGGAAGACATTAATGGAGGAAGATGAGGCTTTTGACTATGGAAATTGAGGAGTTGGGCGTGAGGAGGAAAACATCAGGGAACAATCTGAAGGTTCTGAAAGGATTGAAACAGACATTGTCACTGAACAGCTTAGTGATTTTGAAGAGCACAATGACTAAATCATAGGACACCATAATATTACCAGTTGCACTTTCTGTTTTGTAAACGTGCTTCTAAGTTTTGCCATCATAGCACTTGTCCAAATCCCTATACCACTGGAAAAGTGAATAGTTGTATAATATATGCTCTGTCATTCTGGACATCCTACATACCTTTTCACAATCAGAACCGCAGTACTTTACCTTCGGCTTCTTCTACAGTAGACAATGAGCACAAGTAGCTAGGAATTATTTTTCAGAACTTAGAACTTACTGCTGCACACTCACTAATAGTGTCACTTGTTGCTGCTTCCTGATACCGGCATGCCTCCTGGTCAGAGCTTTTATGGAAGTGATGATATATTTCTAGATTAACTGTCTCAAAGTGCTTACTTTACTTGTACGTTGGCAGACACGAGAGGCTCCCAAACACCTTTCCTTGCTCTATTAAATACACAAACATAATTATTACTGCAAAGTTATAGTTTAATTCAGCTTGCCTTTTTCGTTTTCTGGTTGTGAGCCACCCACTCCCGATACAGCTTTCACTGCTTAGGTCTAGCTACTTCGGGTTTGTTCTCTTTCCCCTCCATTCTTGATGCAATTCCCGCCTAAACCTTTGTGATACATTGCGGGACTCATGACCATACCTCGAGTGTGCACAAATCTACTGTAGCAGAAACGTAGAATATATTACGGATTCATGAATGTAGGCTATAAAACTGTTACAAGACTGTATTACGGTTCTGTAACACTGCGTAAAATCATAGATAATATAGACATGTAACCGGTTACGTGTCTATATTATCTATGGTAAAATCTACAGTAATGTATCACGATTGCCAGACACGCCTCTCTCGGATTACAGGAATGTTACAATGACGTAAGAAGTTGGCTGTTTACATATACATTTTTTGCTTCCTTGCTCGCTTGCGCAGCACGGCGCTATGTATATGTGCGATCGCGCGCGAGCGCAGCCTGCATTGCAATATTAGCAAAACAATTGATAGGATTGTCAATATTACATATCAATCAGCAAGACAGACAACTTATAATGCGTAATTTTGTTCCACCCTGCGCTGTTTCGTGTTGGAGTGTAAACCTGTCCTCTGAGTTTGTTTTGCAGAAGAACGCCCCAGAACGCATAAAAAAGCACCTCGGAGCACAAAATTTTCTGGGGGACCATGCCCCAGACCCCCCTAGTTTAGGCCGCTCACGCGGCTGTTACACTCTGCCTCCGGCGGCCACCAAATCTGGAACCCCCCTTTTCTGAATCCTGCATCCGCCACTGCAACTCCCTCTGTGGACTGTAGTGGAGGGAAAGTGGAGGAGAACACATGTATTAATAATAATGGTGGGAACTAAAAGTAATGGATATGTTAATACAGTGGAAACTGTCTAATCAGGACACCTTGGGACAGAAGAAATTGTCCTGATTAGTGAGATGTCCTGACTTCAGGGGTTAAAAAGTACACAAACATGTCAATTAGGACAGATTTATTGAGGTGTCCTCATTTCAAGGGTCCATATTAGAGGGTTCCACTGTACTAGTGAAATATGTACCACTGTAGGTGAGAGAGAGAGAGGGACAAATGAAGAGAGAATATCAATTTAGTTAGTTCTTACTGGAAGGAAGTTGGAGAGAATGGAGAGAAAAAGAGAGAGATGTCAACAAGTTGTAGAAAACAGCATCTTCTAAATGAGGGTGAGAGGTAATAGGGAGAGAGGGGAGGAGGGAGGGGGAGGGAGTAAGGAAAGGTAAGAGAGAGGGAGGGGAAAGAGGGAGAGGGAGGGAGTGAGGGAGAGGGAGGGAGGGGAGAGAGGGAGGGGGAGGGAGTGAGGGAAGGTAAGAGAGGGGAGGGGAGAGAGGAGGGAACGAATCTTTAGAGGTGTGTGTTTGGACCTTGGCTCACTAGAACCCAGTCCCCTGGATCGCTTTTGCCCTACAGGTGGATTGCAGTCTCTTCCTGGTGATATATGATGCTTGAGGGGCTTTCAGCATTTTAAAAACGACTTATTGTTCATATAACCATGCAAGAGGTGTTTCACGTGGCACTGTGGTCTATTTACAGTCAATCTGCACATGCATATGCGCAAAGTAGTTAAGTCACACATGGAACAAGTCAATTATTCAAACCTTCCAAAATGCTCACTATTATTCAAGCCTTCCAAAATGCTCACTATTATTCAAGCCTTCCAATATGCTCGGTATTATTCAAAAGACTATTCCTGAATAATTAGCTCAGGGCTACCGGCAGGAGAGAACATACCAATTGTACAATTTCCTTGCCTAGTTTCAAAGAGACATATTCCAACATAGTTGACCAAGAGGTGAGAGAACATACAAAGTAGATGGAAAAGGCCTGTGTGGTATTCATAGTGAAACAGTGAATATGAACTCTTGTTTCACATTCCATAACTTGCATTCCATTGTTTACATACTGTTGCCTTTTTCCAGTTATCCTGGCTAGTGTAATCAGCTACATCTAGTTTCAAAGAGACATATCCCAACACCGCTGACCAAGAGGTGAGAGAACATACAAAGTAGCTACATCTACTGTGATATATATATACTGGAGCTATTGCCTCTCTCATCTACAAACTAGTCTCACTACAGCCACACTCTTTCACTGGCTACAGGGATATGGGGAGGGGCTTTTACTAGAGTACACTACACTGTATATGACTTCATACACTCTCTTATATAGCTCAGCCATGGCTGAACAACAAACTCAGTTTGCCTACCACAACATTCAGCTCTACAAATCACACAGTCTTGGTAGTGGATCATATGGAGGGGTGTGTAAGGCCAAGTGTGATGGGCTACTGTGTGCTGCCAAGATCATGCACCCCACACTCTTTGACCTCCGCGACCCTGGAACATCCTCCTACCTATGCAAGTTCCAGGAAGAATGTCACCTACTTAGCTTAGCTAGGCACCCCAATGTTGTCCCGTACCTGGCTACCTACTATGACCCTGACACCCGACTTCCTGTTCTCCTCATGGAACTTTGTGATGAAAGTCTCACTGCATTCCTGGAGCGATCCCCAGTACCACTGTCCTACCATGTTCAGCTCAACATCTGCCTGGACATAGCACTGGCTCTGGTCTACCTCCACTCCAATGGTCTCATCCACAGAGACTTAACGGGAAACAATGTCCTAATGATCGCTGGCACTCGAGCCAAGATCACTGATTTCGGCATGTCCAAGCTTGCCACTGGCAATCCTCGCATGACAGCCTTGACCCTGTGCCCAGGCAATCTACTGTACATGTCACCTGAAGCTCTCGATGAAGCTAAATCCTACACAGCTAAGCTTGACATCTTCTCCTTTGGTGTAATAGTAATTCAGATCTTGACCAGGCAGTTCCCAAATCCAACTGATCGATTTCAAACAATTCATGATCCTCGCTATGACAAAGAAGTTCGACTTGTAGTTCCTGAGACTGAGCGACGTCAGGCCCACCTCCAGTTGATCCCAGACACTCACTCTCTGAAGCCACTTGCCCTCCAATGCCTGAAGAAGGAAATGCAACGTCCCTCAGCTTTCCAGCTCAATGAGAGGCTGTCTGAGCTGAAACAAGCCCCTCAGTACACAGAGAGCATGCATCAGGCACAGACCAGAGGTGGAAATGAAACAGGAGATGAAATTGCCACTCTGAGGAGACATGTACAAGATCTCCAGCAACAGAATATAGACAAGGAACAGCTAAACCAGCAACTCCAGCAGCAACTTGAGGGGCAGAGAATCTTGACAGAGGCTAAGACAAGGGAAGCTAGTGAACACCAGGCACGTAGCACACAGTTACAGAGGATGGTGGAGGCCAAGGATAGACAGCTTCAAGAAAACCAACAAATCATTGAGGCTAGGGATAGACAGCTTCAGAGGAAAATTAAAGAAAACCAGCAGATGATGGAGGCCAAGGATAGACAGCTTCAAGAAAACCAACAAATCATTGAGGCTAGGGATAGACAGCTTCAGAGGAAAATTAAAGAAAACCAGCAGATGATGGAGGCCAAGGATAGACAGCTTCAAGAAAACCATTATATAATAGCCACCAAGCAACATGCAATAGAAACCAAGGAGAGACAGTTACAGCAGACACAACAGCAGCTCCGAGACAGTCAGCAGTTAGTGGAACAGTTTCAGCAGAGCCTGCAGCACAAGGACAAGACCATCAGTGACCTCCAGCAGACCATATCACACCACGAGAGGGAGAGGGAGATTCAACAGTTGAAGCAGCAAGACATTGCCAGCAGTATCCAACCACAACAGCTGCCAGTCACAGCAGAAAAAAACACAAACAGCTACAGCAGTATCAGTAGCTCAGAAAGATATCAGCAAGATGACATGGAGGGAGGGGAAGAAGGCACCAGAGACAATGCAGAGAGGAGCAGCAGTAGTGGATGGGAACACAGCCTACTTCACACCAGGTGGCTCATCCAGGGTATACTCATACCAGAACATTCTAGGGAATGAACAGTGGTCTAGGCTACCAGATAATCCTAATAAGGCATTCAGCCTAGCTATTATTGATGGTCTCCTCACAAGTGTGGGTGGTAAGGACAGTAGAAGTCTCACCAACACTCTCCTCAGTCTCACAGGAGAAGGTGAGAGGAAGCAGTGGTCTGAGGTCTTCCCTCCGATGCCCACTCAATGCAGTCTTACAGCTTTATATCACTACTGAGAAGGCTCTAGTTGTGGTAGGAGGTTATGCAGGTGATAATCTGGTCACTGTGGAGGTGATGGACATCAAGACAAAACAGTGGACCACAGTCTGTCCTCTCCCACAAAAACTGCAGTCATCATCAGCCATTGTCTGTGGGGACTCACTCTACCTAGTAGGAGGCTTTACTGGATATTCAGAGTCCATATCTGTTTTCACCTGCTCCCTTTCTGATCTCTGGCAACCTGAGACACTTGGATCCAGAATACGACAGACACTTACTAGGTCAAATGTATGGAAAGAAATCAGCAGTCTACCAGTAACAGGCTCTACTCTTGCCTCATTTGGTGGTCACCTGCTGGCTATTGGTGGGACAGATGACTCAATGACCCCCACCACTGATGTCTATAGATATGATTCCCACACTGACTCATGGCATGTCATTAGTCAGATGAAGAACGAACGATCACAGTGCTTGGCAGTCACTCTTCCTGAAGACCGACTTATCGTAGTGGGAGGATACACAGATATACTCAACTTTACAGACAGTGTTGAGATTTTGGAGGACAAGTGACAATGGATATCTTTCTCTCCACATGAACACAACCTACACATTACATGTATACCACATCCACTATATGTACTATGACCTACCAATGATTAGCTATAAATACATCAGTCAACGGATCACATAGTTTACTACGCTCCACGTCTAACCTGTCTGTAAATCACACTACGCTCCACGTCTAGATTTGCACACATTAAATTCATTGGACCATGAGATGTATGTTGCTAGTGTCCAATATATTGTAAAGTCGCACACAAATACTTCCATATCACCTCTCAACATTACAAACTCTTGTGGGGGGAAATTCACGTGGGGGGGTCAGGGAAATTCCAGGACCCCCAATTAATGTACTCTGACCTACCAATGATGATGAGTATCATAGAGAATATCTGAATGCCTGATCCAAGACAGGCAGTCAGTAGAGTGGGATGGAGAGGGGGTCAGAAGACATCTCCATGTCCAGCCTGTCTCTTCTAGTGGGTGGGTGGGTGGGGGGGGGGGGGGGGGAGGGAGGGAGGGAGGGAGGGAGGGAAGGTAAGAGAGAGGGAGGGGAGAGAGGTGAACCTGGTGAATAGTGTGAACTTGAGGAGCCATACATTTAACCACTACTCACTATGACAACATGACGTGGGGATTCACACTTTCTTCCTGTGTACTAGCTAACTAACTCTGAAATCAGGAGTGCCTGCTAGTCAGGACACCTTCTAAGTCATCATTTTGTAGGTCAGATTCCACTGGATGACATCCTTCACTTATGACCAGTACCACTAATGAATGACTAGACTAGGCAAAGGCAGAGGATGATAGCATGCAACAATAACAACATGCGTAACTCCATATCCCTGCATCTAAAAGGGCTTACGCATGTTATTATTGTTGCATGCTATCATCCTCTGCCTTAGTCTCGTGCCCAGACCACACCCCAAAGGGAAAGGGTCTGGTCACTTTTCACAAATTTCCTGGAAATCAAACTACCAATCACATTCACAGAAGCAGTTCAAGTAGATCTATGTAGGTGGTTCTGCAAAATTTCTTTCTAATTACACGTCCCTTGGGGTGTGGTATGGAAACAAGACTATTGTACTATACACTATAATGTAAAACTTTCATAACTATCCTTTCTAATTCTATGTACAGTCCCAAGAAATGTGGTGAAAGCGACCAGACCCTTTCCTTTCGAGGTGTGGTCTGGGCACAAGACTCCCCCTGTCACCTAGTCTGATGTAGCCACATCCTCTCGTTCTGTGAGAGGGTGTGGCTACACCAGACTAGCCTTCGCCTTGGAAATTTTCAACCTATCTTAGCAGTTACAGTGGAACCTGTCTATAACGGACACCATTGGGGAAAGCCAGTTTGTCTGTTATAGAGAGGTGTCCTTAGTAGAGAGGTTCGATATTTTAATGACCATAATAACTATTACTGTAGCTAATACATATACATATAGCAATCATAATTCATCCATTGTAGCCTCTCTAGCTGAGGCTAGACTTTCATACAGTAAGGACACCACGGTATCCATCAGAGAACCTACTTTGGTGGCTTAGTGGCGGTTCTAGGGGGGTATCCAGGGCTGCAAAGGAGCCCTCCTTTTGCTAGGGTATTTAGCAACTATGAATTCTAATATTTCGTCGCCCTCACGAGCGCGCACATCGACATCGCCGTAAGCCAATTATGCGCATAGGCCAACGTGCAACGCGGTATAGAGTACAGGGCTAGTATACTAGAGGTTCACGCCCGGCCGTGCGCCTGGTAAGTGAATTTGCAGTCTGTTACAGCCGGCTGAATATTGGATTGTGGGTGTGGTTATTGTGGGTGCGGCCAAGTGTCCGTTATAGCGAGGTCGATTTGTATTACTGTTGGCGAGTAGGGGACAAAAAACGTGTCCGTTATACGGAATAGCGAGGTGTCCGTTGTTCGGGGGTTGCTTTTCTATTGGAGTCTATGGAGCTACAATCCGGACTTGAGTAACTGTCCGTTATAAGGGAGGTGTCCGCTCTTCAGAGGTGTCCGTTAAGAGAGGTTCCACTGTAGTGGGGTTGCCTCAACTGACTAGCTACTGAACTACATTTGTGTATTTAACTGATCTATATTTATGGAGATTTTTATTGTATTTTTTCTTTCCTCTGGTGTTTTACTGCCTACATTGTGTATGTATATACTTTATACCGAGAACTTACAAGTGCATATGACTGAACGTAATATGTAGGTGTAAATACCGTTGTGGTCTTGCTCACCCACACACATTAAGTTCTCTCTACCTTCTCTCTACCCAGTCACGAATGTGATAAAATCTTCCAGGCCCTCTCTCGCATTTCATGTCATGGGGTCAAAGGTTGCGTACAATAAATACACATAGCGGGAGTGGGCCTGGGAATGAGGCTAATACAGTCATTGTTTCTCTGATTTTTAGCACTGCCATTATTCCTACATCCTTGAATGTTTAATGAAAATGTTTCTACACTTGCTAGTGAGTTGAAACTATGCAACTCAGAAACCCTCAGACCATGTAGTAGCCATCCTTGTACTATGAACTACCACTGATTATGTACAATGTATAACAGAGAATAACTGTAACTGTACATGGAAATAAGGCGTGTGCAGAGCAAACCAAACCAACTATGGACAGCTGTTTGGGGCTGATTGGCCCTCATCAGTGACATGTACATGTATAATGTATGTATAGCATCAATGGTTATCCTCAGGCCCTGTAGTAGCCATCCTTGTACTATGACCTACCAACGATATATGTATATCATAGAGAATATCTGACAAACTCTACAGGACCAGACCAGTGGTGGTTCCATGGAACCTCCTTTGAAGAGCTGTCTACCATTTGTCCTTGGCTACCTTAAGGTGACAATTATTTGCAGGTACATTTTTTGCGGATTTAGGATTCTGTGCATTTTACTGGTATCAAATTTTGCTACCTTCAGCACACATGTGCAGAGAGGTGCCAATATGCTAATTACCGTTTCCTTACCCCAACCAGATTCTTCCTGTTTGTGCTCCGTGAACACATCAGAAATTACACGAAGGGTGTTTTATGGGATCTACTTAGCCTTTAGTGCCCGCAAAAAATAGTCACCTTAAGGTAAAATATTTGAAGCCTTTACTGCACTTCAGAGCTAGTATATGTGAACGTGAAAATTTCACCTCCATTAGGTTACATATACTCATGCATTTTTGAGCCTCACTAGGTACACTGTAAAACCAAGAGTGTGGTGTTCAGTCAGGTACATATACATGTGTAACATGTAACATGTTGTTGCCCACACTGTGAGTTATTAAAATGTCTGAAATACAAGTATGAATTCCAATCCAGTATGTCACCACACTTGCATGCACCTGACAGAATGCCCCCCCCCAGCTTCCATGCACATAACTTTTGAAATTCCTAGGTCCACCACTACCACTGGTTGAACAATGAACAAGGGAGAGAGAGGTAGGGAGGGAGAAGGGAAAAGGTACATAACTGCCGAGGTAGCATGAGGCAAATAATCACGGATTATTGCTGGCTCGGATATATATGTATGCATGTATACATGTGTCTCATTTTCACACATAACCATAAAACGTAACAGGCTCAATTAAGGTTTAAAGGTCACAGTGAATTGTATAGGCCTATGCACTTGCACTGTGAAGCCTGAAGCCTGAAGGCCACTTCTCTCCTGCTACTAGCTTCCTGATTTGCTGCTTATGAAGAGCTTAGGCCTCCTCAATAGCTGTTTCATCACAGTACAACACATTATGTGTGGAGGTACAGTTTCCATATCGAGACTGAAAAGGAATCAGTTTCTATGATTTTAAGTGAGACTGGGAAAGGGCCACAGTGTTTATAAAAGCTGGCACCGCTCAAGCCAGACAGTCCGTAGAGGATGTCAGTCTAAAAGGCTTATTGAACACAAAGCACAAGTCTGTAGAGGAATGTATGATTGGAGTTAGAGACAGGCTATATATCCATGGTTGTGTTACACTAGTCCTAAATACATCTGTGTGAGTGCATGTGTATTGCTAGTATTCTGCTATACAGTCCACTGTGAATAGGGCTTTGAGATATACATTGAAATGACATGTCATCGTGAATAAATGTGAAGTTACACCCATTTCCCATATAATCATAACATTACCATGGCAACCAGTTATTCATATACCAATCTAAACTAGTCCATTGTACAGTTACAGGTCAGGTGACTGGAGGGTGCATGTACTTGTTCCCATATTGTATATCATGAGACTGAAAAGGAATCAGTTTCTGTGATTTTAAGTGAGACTAGGAAAGGGCCACAGCAGAGGTAGCGGCAGCAGTTTGGAGTTGGGGGGGTGAGATTCAGTTCCTGTGTTCATGCCACACATGTACGCACGCGCGTTATGCAATTTGCCAGGCAGCAGCAGCAACACATTTCGTAGTCATAGGTCCTATTTTATTGGGGGGCCCCCCTACTGGAATATTGGGGGGGCCCTACTGGAATATTGGGGGGCCCCCCTGCCCTCCCCTCTGCCGCCGCCCCTGCACAGGGTTCATGGATGTTTGGCACTGCTTGAGCCAGACAGTCCGTAGTGCTACTCGAGGCTGTGGGTTTAAAAATCTTATTGAATGCAAAGCACAAGCTTGTAGAGGAGTGTATGATTGTTATTATAGACAGGCTATATATATCCATGGTTGTATTACACCTACATACATCTGTGTGAGGCACGGTTGTACATGTGTATCACTAGTAATCTGCCATACAGTCCACTTGTGAATAAGGCTTTGAGACTGTACATTGAAATGACATGTCATCATGAATACACTTACAAATATAACACTACCATGGCAACCAGTTATAGAAATATATACTAAGTGCAGTTACGCCCATTTCCCATGTCATCATATAATCATAACACTACCATGGCAACCAGTTATTCATATACAAATTTAACCAGTCCATCGTACAGTTACAGGTCAGGTGACTGGAGGGTGTACCTGACCATGAATAGTTATGCTGGTAGAGAGTTGATATAACACTACCATGGCAACCAACTATGAATAATGTTACATACTAAATTTAAACCAGTCCACTCTACAGTCCACCCATTTCCTTGTCTAGTTTCAAAGAGACATATCCCAACACAGTTGACCGAGAGGTGAGAGAACATACAAAGTAGCTACATCTACTGTGATATATATACTGGAGCTATTGCCTCTCTCATCTACAAACTAGTCTCACTACAGCCACACTCTTTCACTGGCTACAGGGATATGGGGAGGGGCTTTTGTTAGAGTACAGTACACTGTATATGACTTCATACACTCTCTTATATAGCTCAGCCATGGCTGAACAACAAACTCAGTTTGCCTACCACAATATTCAGCTCTACAAATCAGAGAGTCTTGGTAGTGGATCATATGGAGGGGTGTGTAAGGCCAAGTGTGATGGGCTACTGTGTGCTGCCAAGATCATGCACCCCACACTCTTTGACCTCCGCGACCCTGGAACAGCCTCCTACCTACGCAAGTTCCGGGAAGAATGTCACCTACTTAGCTTAGCTAGGCACCCCAATGTTGTCCAGTACCTGGCTACCTACTATGACCCTGACACCCGACTGCCTGTTCTCCTCATGGAACTTTGCGACGAAAGTCTCACTGCATTCCTGGAGCAATCCCCAGGACCACTGTCCTACCACGTTCAGCTCAACATCTGCCTGGACATAGCACTGGCTCTGGTCTACCTCCACTCCAATGGTCTCATCCACAGAGACCTAACGGGAAACAATGTCCTAATGATCGCTGGCACTCGAGCCAAGATCACAGATTTTGGCATGTCCAAGCTTGCCACTGGCAATCCTCGGATGACAGCCTTGACCCTGTGCCCAGGTAATCTACTGTACATGTCACCTGAAGCTCTCGATGAAGTGAAATCCTACACAGCTAAGCTTGACATCTTCTCCTTTGGTGTAATAGTAATTCAGATCTTGACCAGGCAGTTCCCAAATCCAACTGATCGATTTCGTACTGTTCATGTCCCCCAACTCAGTGGCAAAGAAGTCCGTGAGATAGTTCCTGAGACTGAGCGACGTCAGGCCCACCTCCAGTTGATCCCAGACACTCACTCTCTGAAGCCACTTGCCCTCCAATGCCTGAAGAAGGAAATGCAACGTCCCTCAGCTCTCCAGCTCAGTGAGAGGCTGTCTGAGCTGAAACAAGCCCCTCAGTACACAGAGAGCATGCATCAGGCACAGAACAGCAGTGAAATCCAACAACTTGAGCAGCAACTTAGGGACCAGAGAATCTTGACTGAGGCTAAGACAAGGGAAGCTAGTGAACACCAGGCACGTAGCACACAGCTACAGAGGATGGTGGAGGCCAAGGATAGACAGCTTCAAGAAAACCAGCAGACAATAGCAACCAAGCAGCATGCAATAGAAACCAAGGAGAGACAGTTACAGCAGACACAACAGCAGCTCCAAGACAGTCAGAAGTTAGTGGAACAGTTTCAGCAGAGCCTGCAGCACAAGGACAAGACCATATCACACCACGAGAGGGAGAGGGAGATTCAACAGTTGAAGCAGCAAGACATTGCCAGCAGTATCCAACCACAACAGCTGCCAGTCACAGCAGAAAAAACACAAACAGCTACAGCAGTATCAGTAGCTCAGAAAGATATCAGCAAGATGACATGGAGGGAGGGGAAGAAGGCACCAGAGAGAATGCAGAGAGGAGTAGCAGTAGTGGATGGGAACACAGCCTACTTCAGACTAAATGGCTCATCCAGGGTATACTCATACCAGAACATTCTAGGGAATGAACAGTGGTCTAGGCTACCAGAAAACCCCAACGAGACCTTCAGCCTAGCTGTTATTGAGGGTTTTCTCACAAGTGTGGGTGGTAGAAGCAGTAGAGGTCCCACCAACACTCTCCTCAGTCTCACAGGAGAAGGTGAGAGGAAGCAGTGGTCTGAGGTCTTCACTCCTATGCCCACACCACGCAGTCTTACAGCTTGTATCACTACTGAGAAGGCTCTAGTTGTGGTAGGAGGTAGTGCAGGTGGTGATCTGGCTACTGTGGAGGTGATGGACCTCAACACAAAACAGTGGACCACAGTCTGTCCTCTTCCACTGAAACTGTCGTCATTATCGGGGATTGTCTGTGGGAACTCACTCTACTTAGCAGGAGGCTATGCTGGACTTTCAGTGTCAAAATCTGTTTTCACCTGCTTCCTTCCTGATCTCTGGCAACCTGAGACACTTACTAGGTCAAATGTATGGACAGAAATCAGCAGTCTACCAGTAACAGCCTCTACCCTTGCTTCATTCGATGGTCACCTACTGGCTATTGGTGGGGATGATGACTCAAGGAACCCCACCACTGATGTCTATAGATATGATTCCCACATTCACTCATGGCATGTTATTAGTAAGATGAAGAACAAACGATTACGATGCTTTGCAGTCACTCTTTCTGAAGACCGACTTATCGTAGTGGGAGGAAGGACAAGAAGAGGAGACACAGACAGTGTTGAGATTTTGGAGGTTAAGTGACAATGGATATCTTTTCTCTCCACATGAACACAACCTACACATTACATGTATACCACATCCACTATATGTACTATGACCTACCAATGATTATTATTAGTAAATGCAGCAGTTAACCCAATTGAACTCGACACAATTTATAAATAAATGGACGTGTTGTTATGGATGCATATGAATGTCCAGTGAACACACTCTAAAATTAATGTGGAGATCATGAAAATATGGAATGTAGACACAGTAGTACCTACAGCCTGGGGTCTACATTCCATACTTTCATGTCCTCTCTCAACATTACATATAGAATATCTGACAAACTCTTGTGGGGGGAAATTCATGTGGGGGTCAGGGAAAATCTAGGAACCCCAATTAGTGTACTCTGACCTACCAATGATGATGAGTATCGTAGAGAATATCTGAATGCCTGATCCAAGACAAGCAGTCAGTAGAGTGGGATGGAGAGGGGGTCGGAAGACATCTCCATGGACTAGCGTGTGTCATCCTAGAGGGTGGGAGGGGGGAGGGGAGGGGGGAGGGAGGGGAGGGAGGGGAGGGAGGGGAGGGAGGGAGGGAGGGAGGGGAGGGGTGGAGGAAAGGGAGGAACTCCATTCTATTGACTGCATGTTCAAATAGTATAATTGATGGCAGTGTTCCCACTCTAATCAGGACACCCTCATAGCAGAAGTGTCCTAATTTGTGGTGTCCTAAATAACAGTTAGATACTGGATGTAAGGGATATAAGGAATTGAGTAATTCGAGGGCCATCTTAATAGATGGCCCGAGGGTTTCTTAATTCCATCCATTGTCACTTAACCTCCTGTATTACATACAGTATCTAACTTGTTAAGATCAGAGCAGGGTGTCTATGTTTCCTTGTGTGTGTCACCAATCTACGTATGCACAATAATTACGTAATGGGTACAAAGGTCAATGTGCACCAAAAATGCATGGTAATACATGACTATCAACATGTTTGGATGTACCCCAACTGTATATGCATACGCAAATTTGCGTGCGACGTTGCTAATAGCAACTAGCGTTCACATTGCTGAATGAATTGAATATGGCAGATGAAACTAACAGTAAACCAAGTTAATTATCATTTCAAATGCATTCTTATATACACAGACTGATATTTCTACTGCAAACAATGCAATATTGTTACTGCAAACAATGCAATGTCATGTTTGGATTTGAGTCCAGGCTTCACAAACACAATAGAAGTGCTCATCACATCTTTAGACAGGTAGTGTGCTCCTGTCAATGTCATGTTGTGCACATGTGAGATGAACTTTAATCTGTGTGTGTGTGTATGTGTGTGTGTGTGTGTGTGTGTGTGTGTGTGTGTGTGTGTGTGTGTGTGTGTGTGCATGTGTGTGTTTATCTATAATTAGAGCTGGAAATGATTTGCAGGCATTATTCCAAACACCAAGCCTCCAACAATTCTACAACTTCAAGCCTCACACATTTTACAAGGATAAGCACATCTACCAATCTGGTGTTCTATGGAAAGTAAGTACTCAATGATATGCATAAACACCAAAACAAGAGTTACCGTGCTACAGGAAACAGACTACTCTCAGTAAAATGCCAGTCCAACTAGTAGGATGTGACAGTCCCAAAGACTTCAATAGTTGTACAGAACTAACACTGATTGGGATGGGATTTTCTTCACACTGCATGGGTCCTAAACAGCCATTAATGAGGTCCTATGTCTTGTACAGCACAAAATGCACACTTTACACTCAAAACTACCATCCACCAGTCTCATTAATACGCTGGTAGTCATAACTGGGTGAGGGTTATGCACTTTACAAGTGCTTCGGAGTTTCGTGAGTTGTTGAGTCGTTGGTCATGCCTGCAAGCAAGGTTTGTAGGGTTCTGCACTTTAGTGCATTCATTATGGCGAAGGTCTTCCATAGCTACTCTATCATCTACCACTGTTAGTGTAGATCAGGCAATTAGTGTGGACATGTTGTCAGTTGTTCCAGCCATAACAGTTTAAACAGGTCAAAGGTTGCACTAATGGAGACTTACGTGCTGTACAGATCATGTTTATTGATGTACTTCATCAATGCAAGGGGTGTGGCTTATCCATTGTATGTACATGTATCTCTACATTGAACCATACATTTAGTTGGGCTTTGGCCTTTGCGATATTTTGACATCCTGCTGCACATGTGTATGAAGTTATCTGGCTACAACTACATGTAGGGGAGTTCCCTTCCACTTGCCTACAATGCCTATTTGCATTCCTCTAGTAAATACATGTAGCTATACTCTGTACTCTACATGTACTTGTCCCTCTTTGTGTACATGTATGTCAGGGTTTCTTTAAAGTTTTACACATGTTAAATAAAAAAAATGTGGCTCCTCCTATACAGTAACATGTGTTTTCATGTTGCCCCCCACCCCCCCCCCCCCCCATTTGATGATTTCTCTTATATGCTGTTCGCCCCCTTGTCAAGTTTTCTGAAAAAAAGGCTCTGTATGTAAGCTTACTCATGTGTGGTTGTGCCTCATACAGCCATGCATATATTCATTAGACCTCACTAGGTGAGGTGTGTGGAGATTCCAGGCCATCTTTAAGATAGTCTTCCCAGTCCCTAGACACTCAGTCTCCTTATAGCCTCCAGTCTCCCATGTCTGTCATGCATGCACCTGACAGAATGCCATGATGATTTACGTAATTGGGCGAGTGGGAGTGAGTCGTTCAGCTGGTGTGGTTCTATACATTGGACTGACTGACCCTCCCTGTATATAAACTGTATGGGACCATGTGGGCCCAGGGGGTCTGCACGCTACGCACAAACGTAGCAAGCCTTTCTACTTCTGTTCGTCCACAATGCATAGCATTCCACTACTATTGAGGGACTGAAATGGCAGATCACATGAATTGTACTATAACCAGCTATGAACTAATCACACCATAATTCTATTCTATATAAATCAGTCCATTGTACAATACACCTATTTCCTGGTCTAGTTTCAAAGAGACATATCCCAACACAGTTGACCAAGAGGTGAGAGAACATACAAAGTAGCTACATCTACTGTGATATATATACTGGAGCTATTGCCTCTCTCATCTACAAACTAGTCTCACTACAGCCACACTCTTTCACTGGCTACAGGGATATGGGAAGGGGCTTTTATTAGAGTACACTACACTGTATATCACTTCATACACTCTCTTATATAGCTCAGCCATGGCTGAACAACAAACTCAGTTTGCCTACCACAACATTCAGCTCTACAAAGCAGAGAGTCTTGGTAGTGGATCATATGGAGGGGTGTGTAAGGCCAAGTGTGATGGGCTACTGTGTGCTGCCAAGATCATGCACCCCACACTCTTTGACCTCCGCGACCCTGGAACAGCCTCCTACCTACAGAAGTTTCAGGAAGAATGTCACCTACTTAGCTTAGCTAGGCACCCCAATGTTGTCCAGTACCTGGCTACCTACTATGACCCTGACACCCGACTGCCTGTTCTCCTCATGGAACTTTGCGATGAAAGTCTCACTGCATTCCTGGAGCGATCCCCAGGACCACTGTCCTACCACGTTCAGCTCAACATCTGCCTGGACATAGCACTGGCTCTGGTCTACCTCCACTCCAATGGTCTCATCCACAGAGACCTAACGGGAAACAATGTCCTAATGATCGCTGGCACTCGAGCCAAGATCACAGATTTTGGTATGTCCAAGCTTGCCACTGGCAATCCTCGCATGACAGCCTTGACCCTGTGCCCAGGTAATCTACTGTACATGTCACCTGAAGCTCTCGATGAAGCTAAATCCTACACAGCTAAGCTTGACATCTTCTCCTTTGGTGTAATAGCAATTCAGATCTTGACCAGGCAGTTCCCAAATCCAACAGATCGATTTCAAACTATTCATGATCCTCGCTATGACAAAGAAGTTCGACTTGTAGTTCCTGAGACTGAGCGACGTCAGGCCCACCTCCAGTTGATCCCAGACACTCACTCTCTGAAGCCACTTGCCCTCCAATGCCTGAAGAAGGAAATGCAACGTCCCTCAGCTCTCCAGCTCAGTGAGAGGCTGTCTGAGCTGAAACAAGCCCCTCAGTACACAGAGAGCATGCATCAGGCACAGACCAGCAGTGAAATCCAACAACTTGAGCAGCAACTTAGGGACCAGATGATCTTGACTGAGGCTAAGACAAGGGAAGCTAGTGAACACCAGGCATGTAGCACACAGCTACAGAGGATGGTGGAGGCCAAGGATAGACAGCTTCAAGAAAACCAGCATACGATTGCAACTAACCAACATGCAATAGAAACCAAGGACAGACAGTTACAGCAGACACAACAGCAGCTCCGAGACAGTCAGGAGTTAGTGGAACAGTTTCAGCAGAGCCTGCAGCACAAGGACAATACCATCAGTGACCTCCAGCAGACCATACCACACCATGAGAGGGAGAGGGAGATTCAACAGTTAAAGCAGCAAGACATTGCCAGCAGTATCCAACCACAACAGCTGCCAGTCACAGCAGAAAAAACACAAACAGCTACAGCAGTATCAGTAGTTCCGAAAGATATCAGCAAGATGACATGGAGGGAGGGGAAGAAGGGACCAGAGAGAATGAGGAGAGGAGCAGCAGTAGTGGATGGGAACACAGCCTACTTCACACCAGGTGGCTCATCCAGGGTATACTCATACCCGAACATTCTAGGGAATGAACAGTGGTCTAGGCTACCAGATAATCCTAATGAGGCCTTCAGCCTAGCTGTCATTGATGGTCTCCTCACAAGTGTGGGTGGTAAGGACAGTAGAAATCGCACCAACACTCTCCTCAGTCTCACAGGAGAAGGTGAGAGGAAGCAGTGGTCTGATCTCTTCCCTCCTATGCCCACTCCACGCAGTCTTACAGCTTGTATCACTACTGAAAAGGCTCTAGTTGTGGCAGGAGGTTATGCAGGTGATGATCTAGCCACTGTGGAGGTGATGGAAATCAACACAAAACAGTGGACCACAGTCTGTCCTCTGCCACAAAAACTGTCGATATTATCAGGCACGGTCTGTGGGGATTCACTCTATCTAACAGAATGGTCAAAATCTGTTTTCACCTGCTCCCTTCCTGATCTCTGGCAACCTGAGACACTTGGATCCAGAATACGACGGACACTTACTAGGTCAAATGTATGGAAAGAAATCAGCAGTCTACCAGTAACAGGCTCTACTCTTGCCTCATTTGGTGGTCACCTGCTGGCTATTGGTGGGAGAGATGACTCAGGGAACCCCACCACTGATGTCTATAGATATGATTCCCACACTGACTCATGGCATGTCATTAGTCAGATGAAGAACGAACGATCACGGTGCTTGGCAATCAATCTTCCTGATAACCGACTTATCATTGTGGGAGGATGGAGAGATTCCACTAACATGACAGGCAGTGTTGAGATTTTGGAGGACAAGTGACAATAGACGTAATCTCCATAACAACCTCAGGTGGTGGAACAGGTCAGGCAGACCCAGCGGCTGCCAGACCAATAATCAGTAAGCTCAAGAATGTGTGCATGAGTGCACACAAGTGTTTACCTGGCTCTGCCCTCTTTGTAGAACCTACGTGCTACACGCTACATTGCCTGACCAATCAAAATTTGCTTCTGCTGCCCCTAAACGTACACATTACATTTCTAAGCCATGTATGGTTGGTTAGTGCTCCTCTGTTTGGTCTACATCTTTTATTCCTGTGTTGTAGTTGACTAATTATTATTTATGTGTATCGCAGACATACATTTGTTGAGAACCATACACGTAGGAGTATAGAAAATTCCAGGCCCCCCAATTAATGTACTCTGACCTACCAATGATGATGAGTATCATAGAGAATATCTGAATGCCTGATCCAAGACAAGCAGTCAGTAGAGTGGGATGGAGAGGGGGCCAGAAGGCATCTCCATGGACTAGCTTCCAGCCTGTCTCTTCTAGTATGTCATCCTACATAACCTCATGCTCTACAGAAACTCTGCAACTAATTATCTGCTCCCTGGAGGTGAATTGTGTGACAGTATAAGGTTAGTGCTCTGTGTTTGTTTGTACTGTGTTGAGGATAGATGGTCCACGTGGTGGTGAGGGTTGGTGGACCATCAAAGATCTTTAAGCCCCATACCCAGGTCTCAAGACTGGGCATGTGGACAATCTTATGAGCTGTTGAAGCTAGATTCTTAAAATTGTTGAAGCTGTTATGACTTCTAAGCTGTGGAAGCTAAGCTGCTAATAACCCTCGGCGTGCATGCACAGCGAGGGTTACTGTAGTTGGGTCTGTCTGTCTGTCTGTCTGTCTGTCTTTTATGCCCAAACTCAAGTTGCTTCTCGAATGTATATTTGTGCCAAAAACGATACAACATACCTATGCATGATGCAGATTAGATAATTTGTGGAAAATTTGCTATAAACGCTTCATTCAAAAGTTACGGCGCTATTTCCTTACCTACAGCGATACTGCAGCAGTGTTCTGTATAGTTCCACTCATCTACTTGTCTAGTTTAGAGACATATCCCAACACAGTTGACCAAGAGGTGAGAGAACATACAAAGTAGCTACATCTACTGTGATATATATACTGGAGCTATTGCCTCTCTCATCTACAAACTAGTCTCACTACAGACACACTCTTTCACTGGCTACAGGGATATGGGGAGGGGCTTTTATTAGAGTACACTACACTGTATATGACTTCATACACTCTCTTATATAGCTTAGCCATGGCTGAACAACAAACTCAGTTTGCCTACCACAACATTCAGCTCTACAAATCAGAGAGTCTTGGTAGTGGATCATATGGAGGGGTGTGTAAGGCCAAGTGTGATGGGCTACTGTGTGCTGCCAAGATCATGCACCCCACACTCTTTGACCTCCGCGACCCTGGAACAGCCTCCTACCTACGCAAGTTCTGGGAAGAATGTCACCTACTTAGCTTAGCTAGGCACCCCAATGTTGTCCAGTACCTGGCTACCTACTATGACCCTGACACCCGACTGCCCGTTCTCCTCATGGAACTTTGCGATGAAAGTCTCACTGCATTCCTGGAGCGATCCCCAGGACCACTGTCTTACCACGTTCAGCTCAACATCTGCCTGGACATAGCACTGGCTCTGGTCTACCTCCACTCCAATGGTCTCATCCACAGAGACTTAACGGGAAACAATGTCCTAATGATTGCTGGCACTCGAGCCAAGATCACAGATTTTGGCATGTCCAAGCTTGGCAATCCTCGCATAACAGCCTTGACCCTGTGCCCAGGTAATCTACTGTACATGTCACCTGAAGCTCTCGATGAAGCTAAATCCTACACAGCTAAGCTTGACATCTTCTCCTTTGGTGTATTAGTAATTCAGATCTTGACCAGGCAGTTCCCAAATCCAACTGATCGATTTCGTACTATTCATGATCCTCGCTATGATGATGAAGTTCGACGTGTAGTACCAGAGACTGAGCGACGTCAGGCCCACCTCCAGTTGATCCCAGACACTCACTCTCTGAAGCCACTTGCCCTCCAATGCCTGAAGAAGGAAATTCAACATCCCTCAGCTCTCCAGCTCAGTGAGAGGCTGTCTGAGCTGAAACAAGCCCCTCAGTACACAGAAAGCATGCATCAGGCACAGAATAGCAGTGAAATCCAACAACTGGAGCAGCAACTTAGGGACCAGAGAATCTTGACAGAGGCTAAGACAAGGGAAGCTAGTGAACACCAGGCACATAGCACACATCTACAGAGGATGGTGGAGGCCAAGGATAGACAGCTTCAAGAAAAAAATCTTGCAATAGAAACCAAGGAGAGACAGTTACAGCAGACACAACAGCAGCTCCGAGACAGTCAGCAGTTAGTGGAACAGTTTCAGCAGAGCCTGCAGCACAAGGACAACACCATCAGTGACCTCCAGCAGACCATATCACACCATGAGAGGGAGAGGGAGATTCAACAGTTGAAGCAGCAAGACATTGCCAGCAGTATCCAACCACAACAGCTGCCAGTCACAGCTGAAAAAACACAAACAGCTACAGCAGTATCAGTAGCTCAGAAAGATATCAGCAAGATGACATGGAAGGAAGGGAAGAAGGCACCAGAGGGAATGATGAGAGGATCAGCAGTAGTGGATGGGAATACAGCCTACTTCAGACTAAATGGCTCATCCAGGGTATACTCATACCAGAACATTTCAGCAAATGAGCAGTGGTCTAGGCTACCAGATAACCCTAGTGACTATTTCAGTCTAGCTGTTATTGATGGTCTTCTCACAAGTGTGGGTGGTAAGAGCAGTAGAGGTCCCACCAACACTCTCCTCAGTCTCACAGGAGAAGGTGAGAGGAAGAAGTGGTCTGAGGTCTTCCCTCCTATGCCCACACAACGCAGTCTTACGGCTTGTATCACTACTGAGAAGGCTCTAGTTGTGGCAGGAGGTATAGCAGGTTATGATCTGGCCACTGTGGAGGTGATGGACATCAACACAAAACAGTGGACCACAGTCTGTCCTCTCCCACTGAAACTGGGGTCACTATCAGGCATTGTCTGTGGGGACTCACTCTACCTAGCAGGAGGCTACATTGGATATTCACAGTCAAAATCTGTTCTCACCTGCTCCCATCCTGATCTCTGGCAACCTGAGACACTTGGATCCAGAATACGACGGACACTTACTAGGTCAAATGTATGGAAAGAAATCAGCAGTCTACCAGTAACAGACTCTACTCTTGCCTAATTTAGTGGTCACCTGCTGGCTATTGGTGGGATAGATGACTCAGGGAACCCCACCACTGATGTCTATAGATATGATTCCCACACTGACTCATGGCATGTCATTAGTCAGATGAAGAACGAACGATCACGGTGCTTGGCAGTCACTCTTCCTGAAGACCAACTTATCATAGTTGGAGGAGGAACAGGAAGACGTGGAGGAAAGAGAGACAGTGTTGAGATTTTGGAGGACAAGTGACAATGGATATCTTTTCTCTCCACATGAACACAACCTACACATTACATGTATACCACATCCACTATATGTACTATGACCTACCAATGATTAGCTATAAATACATCAGTCAACGGCCCTTAAATCACATTACTACGCTCCACGTCTAACCTGTTTAGATTTGCACACGGTAAATTCATTGGAACATGAGATTCAAACTGACATATGTTGCTAGCATGTATTTGTAGAGTCACACACAAAGCAGCATGGATATCTTTAATCTATATCTGGTTGCACGGTCAAGTAATGATGTGGTGGATGTGGTCTAGGCATGGATCCTGACCTAGAGGGTAAGCACTGAGCAGTCGGTCATGGAAATTGTACAAAAAGCGTGGTTGGGTCAAAAACAGCGGTGCCGGAAAACGGAACATCGAGGTGACCGCATTTCAGAGGTTTGATTTACACTGTGCTGATCTAGTTTTCAATCCGTTCTTGCACCAGTAGTGAGGTGACTGCATTTCAGAGGCCCGGAATAGCGGGAGTTCAATGTTGCTAGCGTGTACTATATTGTAGATTCCCACACAAAGCAGCATGGATATCTGTAATTCAAGGCCTACTTGAAACAAGGACTCTATGGAAAATAAGGATCCTAGCGCAAATAAGGGTTCCAGCGCTCTGCAATCTGATTGGATAATTCAAGGACGTGTTGTTATGGATCCATTATCCAATGAACACACTCTAAAATGAATGCAGAACCCTCGGTGCCACGCGTGCGAAAATCCTGAAAGGCACAGGCGCTACTGAAATGCGTCTAACGGGAAGTATACAGAAGAATTGTGGGCAAAAAACGAAGACTAAAGAGAAAGAAGCTCGCTGCCTTACATTGAGTCGTATTCCAGGTAGCGTTCAGCCTACTGTTAGCCTTTTTAAGAGCTTTAGAAAGCTCTGCCGTCAAAATGCTGTGCAGAATACCGCTGCAATATCGCTGTAGGATTCCAAAGGTGAACAAATAACACCATAACTTTTGAACGAAGCAGCTTCAGAGAAAACCCCAGAATTTTTAGACCTCCATTGCCCGCTGAGTACCATGGCAGTATTTTCAGGATGAGCAGATGCTCCAGAGGTGATACATGTATGTGACTTAACAGACACACACACAGATCCAACTACTGTAACCCTCGCTGTGCATGCGTGCCGAGGGTTAATTAATGTGGAAGGAGATCATGAAAATATGGAATGTAGACAGCCTTAGTACTTCCAGCTTGGGGTCTACATTCCATACTTCCATGTCCTCTCTCAACATTACATATAGAATATCTGACAAACTCTTGTGGGGGGAAATTCACAAAGGTCGATACCAATACATGTGATATCTCCTGGTCACAAGTTCATCGTTCTGATGTTCATTTGCTGCACTTGTCAGTGATTTAAATCATGATTGCGAGCGTCCGTAGTTACTGTTGCTATACAGTTAGACACACTCATTGTCAGGAACTACGCAATTTAGTAGCGTTCCGAGTGTAGCGAACGCTACAGCCCAGGGCCCTTGGCTTTCTAAATCGCGTAGTTCTAACTTATTATATAGATTATTTGGCAAACTCTTGAGGGGGAAAATTCACAGTACGGTAGTACTGTGTATATAGGGATTGCTATGGTCTATCCTCATTGAAAACCATATATAAGGATATTCTTCATTTTCACTTTCAATTTGAAGTTGATTTCACTTTTAATGATATCAAGGTGAAGAATGTGTGAAAAATAACCATGAAACAAAAATTGGTTCAACTGTGATGTAAGATATGCGTAATATCACAAAAGTACATTTCACATTTTTGCCCATGTTCTTCATCTTCTTATCATAGAGTCGGTAGACTCTATATGTAGGGATGGCGCCGACACGCCCATTAAGCCTTAACAAAAGTAACGGCTCAGAACTCCCGAACGCAGATGTTTTAAGCCTTTTTAGACAAGCTACATGCTCTGCAAGTGCTTCTATACACTTTAATACTCTCAAAGTACGTAAAATATACAGCTACAGTGAATCTCGGAAATTTGTAAAAACCCGGATTGTTCATCATCATCTTCTTCTTCTTCTTCTTCTTCTTCTTCTTCTTCAGTTCAAACGGCCTACCACGAAACTGGGGTTGGTAATCGCTCTAATTCTTTCACGAAAATCATTTATACAGGAGCATACATGATCCTTGATGCACAAAATCTTCATACCTTCTCCCAAAGCCGTCAAACTCCAGGTCTGCAACCTTACAAGTGTTAGTTTAGACGCCATTTTCTTGTTTGCTCACATGCCGAACACGTGAAGTTAGTTTTGTGCACAGTTCGTCGAGCTGCCTCTGTTTCGAGCCCTGTGTTGTCTTTTTTGGCTACGTTGCTCTGTTTCTTTTATTTTCAGTTGTTTGGCATGAGGAAACTGTCCCTAGGCAATGGAGAGAGGGCCTTATTGTAAACCTGTTTAAGAAAGGGGATAGAGAGGATCCAGGGAACTACAGAGGTATTACATTACTGAGTGTTGTAGGAAAAGTGTTTTGTAAAGTGCTTAACAATAGATTGGTGCAGTGTTTAGATAAGGGAGGGGTATTGCATGAAGGTCAAGCTGGATTTAGGAGTTGCATGGATAATGTTTACTCTTTGAATGAGATTGTGCAAGGCAGGTTGAGGGAGGGTAAACATACATATGCTTTCTTTTTAGATGTACGTAAAGCTTATGATACAGTGTGGCGTGATGGTTTGTGGGTAAAGCTATGGGATATGGGTGTGAAGGGAAGGATGTGGCGTGTAATTAAGAATATGTATGAAGCGTCTAGAAGTGCCATATTGTTAGAGGGGGAGAAGTCGGCTGCATTTAGGGTAGAGCAAGGTGTGGCACAGGGCTGTAGCTTATCCCCAATTCTATTTTCAGTATTTATAAATGGCTTATTGAAGGATGTAGAAGAGGCTGGGCTTGGGATAGAGATTAGTATTGGTAAGAGGATGGGAGGGATGTTGTTTGCTGATGATTTTGTAGGTGATAGTGAGTCAAGGGAGAGCCTCCAGAAGCTTATTGATGTTGTTTATGGGTACTGTAACAGGTGGAGACTAAAGGCTAATGTGGGTAAGAGTGCAGTGATGGTATTTTCTAAGGATAAAGTGGAGGGTAGGTGGAAGTGGGGAGAGCATGAGCTTCCTAAGGTGTCAAATTATTGTTATTTAGGCATAGACTTTGCAAGTAATGGAGCATGGGATGTGCATATCAAAAAGGTGATTAATAATGGAAGGAAAAAGGTAAATCAGTTGCATAGTGTTATTAGCAATCGAGATATTAACCTAACTGCACGTAGGCTGTTGCTTCTTTCTGTGATTAGACCTAGTATAGAGTATGGAGGGGAGATTTGGGAGGGTAATAAGGGTCAAGTAGCTGCATTAGAATCCATTATATTGGGGGGAGCTAAAAGGATACTGGGTTGTTCGTCTAAAACTTGTAATGAAGCAGTTAGAGGTGATATGGGTATTGAATCATTGAAGGGTAGAAGGGATAGAGCTAAGTTAAAATGGTGGTATAAATTAGCATCAATGCCTCAGGATAGATATCCAAAGCAATTATTCAGTTGGGAATGGGAAACTAAGCCTTGTAGAGGTAGACAAAGGAAAGCATGGAGTAGAGTGGTTGATGAACTCTTTGTGTCTTTAGGTTTGGATAAGCATGAATGGGTGGAGGATATTAAGAGGGGAGAGAGTTCACTAGCTTCATTTTTGGCTTGTATAGAGGAGAGTATTATTGAAAGAGAGGGTAAGCAGTTTGAGGAAGGATTGAATAGTAAAGTAAAATTAGATATGTACAAAAGGTTTGGGAAGGAAGTAGAATTTAAGAGGTATTTGCATGGGGTTGGTGATGCAGGAACTAGACTCTTATTTAAGTTCAGGTCAGGAACACATGGCTTAAATGAAGAGCTAGGCAGGCATAGAGGTAGAGAAGGCAAATCAGAGTGTGTGTTGTGTGGTGCTGAGTGTGAGAGTGTAGTTCATGTGTTGTGGGAGTGTTCAGCCTATAGTAACATTAGAGCCACCTTTGTGGAGAAGCTTCGGGAGCTTTTAGGAAACAGATATGCAGAGTTTGACAAGCTTACTAGTATAGAGAAAACTGCATATATATTAGGAAGTGAGCTTTGGGAATACGACTTTGACGATTTACTCAGCTTAGTGAAGGAATATGTTGTAGGTGTCTGGGATGCGCGTAAACAAAAATTGTATGGTGATGACTCGTGCCCTAGTCAACTTCAGTCCTTGGCTGAGGATCTGCAGCTGGCTGGAGTTGAGGGGCAAATGGATCGTAAGTTCTGTTCCTCAGGTGAGGGAGGAACAGATGGTAAGGATTTGTCTTATGTGCATGTGTGTGTGGCTCCGCCCATGATTGTGGGTGCGTGGTCGATGGCAATAATGCTATGGTAGCTTCATGAGTATTATTATTATTTCTAATTACACATAAAGTACCAAGAAATCAACCTCCCTTCTGGTGTGGTATGGAAACGAGACTATTGTACTACACACTATAATAAGATGTAAAACCTTTATATCCATCCTTTCTAATTCTATGTACAGTCCCAAGAAATGTGCCAAAAGTGACCAGACCCATTCCCTACAGGGTATGGTCTGGGCACAAGACTCCCCCTGTCACCCAGTCTGGTGTAGCCACACCCTCTCGTTTTGTGAGAGGGTGTGGCTAAGCCAGACTAGCCTTTGCTTTGGAAATTTTCAATCTGTCTTAGCAGTTAGTGAGGGTTGCCTCAACTGACTAGCTACTGAACTACATTTGTGTATTTAACTGATGTAGATTATATATTTTTTGGTGATTTTTATTGTATTTTTTTCCTTCCTCTGGTGTCTTACTGCCTACATTGTGTACATACTTTATACCGAGAACTTACAAGTGCATATGACTATACGCAATGTGTAGGCGTAAATACTATTGTGGTCTTGCTCACCCACACACATCAAGTTCTCTCTACCTTCTCTCTACCCAGTCATGAATGTGATAAAATCTTCCAGGCCTTCTCTCGCATTTCATGTCATGGGGTCAAAGGTTGCGTACAATAAACACACATAGCGAGAGTGGGCATGGGAACAAGGCTAATACAGTCATTGTTCCTCTGATTTTTGGCATTGCCATTATTCCTACATCCTTCAACGTTTAATGAAAATATTTCTACACTTGTAGTTAGTTGAAACTATGCAACTCAGAAACCCTCAGGCCCTGTAGTAGCCATCCTTATACTATGACCTACCACTGATTATGTACATGTATAACATAGAGAATAACTGTAACTGTACATGGAAATAAGGTGTGCACAGAGCAAACCAAGCAAACTATGGACAGCTGTTTTGGGCTGATTGGCCCTCATCAGTGATACAATGTATGTACAAGTAAATAAAAAATTTAGGAAATTTGAAGTGTAATATAGGGATTACATAAAAATGATCCGTAGTGTTACATGTTACACATGTACATGTATATGTACCTGACTGAACACCACACTCTCGGCTTACAGGGATTACATAAAAATGAACAGAGACAAGATTGGGACACAGACATGCTATATACATCAATGTACTAAAAGGTATGTTGATGTACATAGCATGTCTGTGTCCCAATTTTGTCTCTGTTTATTTGTATGCAATTCCTATATTATACTTCAAATTTCCTAAATTTTTTATTTACTTGTCATAGAGTCGGTAGACTCTATATGTAGGGATGGCACCAACACACCCATTAAGCGTTAACAAAAGTAACGACTCAGAACTCCCGAACGTGGATGTTTTAAGCCTTTTCGTACAAACTACATGCTCTGCGAGTGCTTCTATACACTATAATACTCTCAAAGTACGTAAAATATACAGCTACAGTGATTCTCGGAAATTTGTAAAAACCCGGATTGTTCATCATCATCTTCTTCTTCTTCTTCTTCTTCTTCAGTTCAAACGGCCTACCGCGAAACTGGGGTTAGTAATCGCTCTAATTCTTTCACGAAAATCTATTATACTGGAGCGTACATGATCCTTGATACACAAAATCTTCATACCTTCTCCCAAAGCCGTCAAACTCCAGGTCTGCAACCTTAAAAGTGTTAGTTTTAGACGCCATTTTCTTGTTTGCTCACGTGCCGAACATGTGAAGTTAGTTTTGTGCAATATTAAATGATTCAGACTTTCGAGCTGCCGCTGTTTCGAGCGCTGTGTTGTCTTTTTTTTGGCTACGTTGCTCCGTTTCTTTGAACGACTAACTGTTGCAGGCAACTGAACCCGCTGTTGTATACTCAATAGGCAATATTCGTACAAGACAGGACTATGTGTAGGAGTCACTGACAATTGCTAGATATCCTGCTATAGGTATGCAAGGGAAGTACAACTCTGCACGAAAGTCAATAGGTTTATATGTGTTGCTACAGACAGTAAAAACCAGTGAAACAAGTGTAAAAACATTTTCACTAAAATGTTGAAGGATGTAGAGATTGAAGTGCCAAAAAGTATGGAAACAAGGTCAAAGTTCAGCATGCATGCAGACAAAGGGAGGGGATGATAGCATGCAACAATCATAACATGCGTAACCCCATATCCCTACATCTGTAAATACTAAAAGGGGTTACGCATGTTATGATTGTTGCATGCTATCATCCCCTGCCTTTGTCTGCATGCATACTGCACTTTGACCTTGTTTCTATACTTTTTGGCACTTCAATCCCTACATCCTTCAACATTTTAGTGAAAATGTTTTTACACTTGTATATACTGGAGGTATTGCCTCTCTCACCTACAAACTAGTCTCACTACAGCCACACTCTTTCACTGGCTACAGGGATATGGGGAGGGGCTTTTATTAGAGTACACTACACTGTATATCACTTCATACACTCTCTTATATAGCTCAGCCATGGCTGAACAACAAACTCAGTTTGCCTACCACAACATTCAGCTCTACAAATCAGAGAGTCTTGGTAGTGGATCATATGGAGGGGTGTATAAGGCCAAGTGTGATGGGCTACTGTGTGCTGCCAAGATCATGCACCCCACACTCTTTGACCTCCGTGACCCTGGAACAGCCTCCTACCTACGCAAGTTCCGGGAAGAATGTCACCTACTTAGCTTAGCTAGGCACCCCAATGTTGTCCAGTACCTGGCTACCTACTATGACCCTGACACCCGACTGCCTGTTCTCCTCATGGAACTTTGCAATGAAAGTCTCACTGCATTCCTGGAGCGATCCCCAGGACCACTGTCCTACCACGTTCAGCTCAACATCTGCCTGGACATAGCACTGGCTCTGGTCTACCTCCACTCCAATGGTCTCATCCACAGAGACCTAACAGGAAACAACGTCCTAATGATTGCTGGCACTCGAGCCAAGATCACAGATTTTGGCATGTCCAAGCTTGCCACTGGCAATCCTCGCATGACAGCCTTGACTGTGTGCCCAGGTAATGAAAAGTACATGTCACCTGAAGCTCTCGATGAAGCTAAATCCTACACAGCTAAGCTCGACATCTTCTCCTTTGGTGTAATAGTAATTCAGATCTTGACAAGACAGTTCCCAGATCCAACTGATCGATTTCAAACTATTCATGATCCTCGCTATGACAAAGAAGTTCGGCTGGTAGTTCCTGAGACTGAGCGACGTCAGACCCACCTCCAGTTGATTCCAGACACTCACTCTCTGAAGCCACTTGCCCTCCAATGTCTGAAGAAGGAAATGCAACGTCCCTCAGCTCTCCAGCTCAGTGAGAGGCTGTCTGAGCTGAAACAAGCCCCTCAGTACACAGAGAGCATGCATCAGGCACAGAACAGCAGTGAAATCCAACAACTTGAGCAGCAACTTCGGACAGAGATTGAGACTAAGACAAGGGAAGCTAGTGAACACCAGGCACGTAGCACACAGCTACAGAGGATGGTGGAGGCCAAGGATAGAAAGCTTCAGCAGACACAACAGCAGCTCCGAGACAGTCAGAAGTTAGTGGAACAGTTTCAACATAGCCTGCAGCACAAGGACAAGACCATCAGTGACCTCCAGCAGACCATATCACACCATGAGAGGGAGAGGGAGATTCAACAGTTGAAGCAGCAAGACATTGCTAGCAGTATCCAACCACAACAGCTGCCAGTCACAGCAGAAAAAGCTACACAAACAGCTACAGCAGTATCAGTAGCTCAGAAAGATATCAGCAAGATGACATGGAGGGAGGGGAAGAAGGCACCAGAGAAAACGAGGAGAGGAGCAGCAGTAGTGCATGGGAACACAGTCTATACTTTAGACCAGCCCTCTTATCCAAGGTATAGTCATACCAGAACATTCTAGGGAATGAACAGTGGTCTACGCTACCAGATAACCCTAATAAGGCCTTCAGTCTAGCTGTTATTGACGGTCTCCTCACTAGTGTGGGTGGTTCAGGCAGTAGAGGTCCCACCAACACTCTACTCAGTCTCACAGGAGAAGGTGAGAGGAAGAAGTGGTCTGAGGTCTTCCTTCCTATGCCTACACCACGTGTTAGTACAGCTTGTATCACTACTAAAAAGGCTCTAGTTGTGGCAGGAGGTAATGCAGGTGCTAATGATGACCTGGCCACTGTGGAGGTGATGGACATCAACAGAAAACAGTGGACCACAGTCTGTCCTCTCCCACAAAAACTGTGGTCACTGTCAGGCATTGTCTGTGGGGACTCACTCTACCTAGCAGGAGGCCGTACTGGAGTTTCACATTCAAAATCTGTTTTCACCTGCTCCCTTCCTGATCTCTGGCAACCTGAGATATTTGGATCCAGAATACGACGGACACTTAGTAGGCCAAATGTATGGAAAGAAATCAGCAGTCTACCGGTAACACTCTCTACTCTTGCCTCATTTGGTGGTCACCTGCTGGCTATTGGTGGGGAAGATGACTCACGGAACCCCACCACTGATGTCTATAGATATGATTCCGACACTGACTCATGGCATGTCATTAGTCAGATGAAGAATAAACGATCGCATTGCTTGGCAGTCACTCTTCCTGAACACCGACTTATCGTAGTGGGAGGATATGTACGTATACTCCAAACTACAGACAGTGTTGAGATTTTGGAGGACAAGTGACAATGGATATCTTTTCTCTCCACATGAACACAACCTACACATTACATGTATACCACATCCTCTATATGTACTATGACCTACAGTCCTACAGTACGCGTCAAAAAAACGTTTCCAAAATCGTTCCGTTTCGTTCGGTAAAACAGTAATTTACGTTCCATTCGTTTACCGCAGCTCATAGTGCCATCTATGGGCGTTACCTTACAATTGAGGCTGGTAAGGGCTGCTTATCGACATCAGTAATTTAGCGTAGCGCAGTTATGGGTGTCGCTACGTAGGATGAGTAGCCTGGGAACGTGGCTAGCTCTAGCCTTCGCCCCTTGGCTATGACTATTCTAGTTACGCCCCTGCTCTTGGCTCTTGCAGTTGCTCACAACGCTGGCGTCGATGGACATTGCCGAACGGAACGAAACGAAACAAAACCGAACGGAACGGAATGAAACGTCGTTGCGTAACGTTACTGTTCCATATGACCATATCGTGCATTCTGTAGTAAAACGGAACGGTATTGTATTGAACGATATTGGAAACGTTTTTAACGCGTACTGTACCAATGATTATATGCAGCAGTCAAAAAATGGGAAATTCCCAATCAATGTACTCTGACCTACCAATGATGATGAGTATCATAGAAAATATCTGAATGCCTGATCCAAGACAAGCAGTCAGTAGAGTGGGATGGAGAGAGGGTCGGAAGACAACTCCATGGACTAGCTTCCAGCCTGTCTCTTCTAGTGTGTCATCCTAGGGGGGGGGGAGGGAGGGGGGAGGGGGGGAGGGAGGGGGGGAGGGAGGGAGGGGGGGAGGGAGGGAGGGGGAGGGAAGGAGGGGGGAGGGAGGGAGGGGAGTGGGAGGAGGGAGGTATTATACAACTCCATTCCACAATGCTTACTGACAGCATACAGGTAAAATTGATGGCAGTCTTACTCCACATACTGTGAAACCTCTCCAATGAATCTACTAAAGTGCAGCATATTCAAACCGAGATGGTGGGCATGTGCAAAATGTAGAACTCCACCTCACATGATAGCAAGCAAGCAATAGGGGTTGACAAAATATGCTAGCATAAGTTTTTGACTAATAGGTGATGTTTCAATGCTAGTGACTAAATAGGCAAAGATTGCTTTAGTCTCAGAGCAAACTCTAATGTAGATTAATCTCCGAGTGTGGAAAAAGACTCTGGTGTAGCTGAAAGAGGCTTTTTGATGTTTGAGAACAGTTTTTCTAAACAGCAAACCAAATCCCCTTGAGGACTAGGTCAGTAATACTTCAATATAAAAATCACTAGAATGTGTTATGTGTTCTTGTCAAAATATTGTTTGAATAATGTTTGAATAACAGGTGAATTTTCTTAGCATAAAAGAATAGAATTATGGGCCAAAAAATTAGCATATTTTGTCAACCCCTAGCAAGCAAGCAGGTTAGTGGCTTTGTACACACTACACTGCAGTACTGGAAGTGCTATGGCTTTGACTGCATGGAGCAGTATGCATGCTTGTACTCTCTCATGCAGTAACTGCTGGTGCTTTGCTGCACATCGAACAGGAAAACCTGATCGCGGGTAAGTCAGAGTAGGCTAGATCTAATTAGCATAATATTATTGGCTCTTTTGCTTGTGTTTCACACCATAACTCATGAATGCAGTCGTTTCAGAAAAATCCCCACATATTTATGATCGTATGCCACTGAGCACAATGTATGTACGCTGTTTTTTTAGTAACAGACAGACAGACAGACAGACAGACAGACAGACAGACAGACAGACAGACGCACGCACGCACGCACGCACGCACGCACGCGCACGCACACACACAGAGGACTATGGTAAACCTCGCTGCGCATGCACACTGAGGGTAATCAGGACACCGTCATACCTAATTTGTGGTGTCCTGATTTCAGGGGTTGGAATATACACGAACATGGCATTATGAGATCAAAAGGCGTCTAATAAACAGGACAGCAGGAACCCCTCTGATTAGAGCACCCTTCATCCTGACTCACTTGTTGTCTTCAGTTCCATTACTTGGAATCCATCCTTGTTGACTTCACAACCATTCTTGTCTGTCTTCAATACTGGGGCTCCACCTCAAAACCGAACCGATACTCCCATAGACGAGGCTACCACCGGGGTCACAATGTTCCTCCGTGACCCTGTGAAAATCTCCGTGACCCTGTGGTGACTGTTGGCTAAAAATCTCTGTGACCGCGCAATGGCGCATGCGCATAGCTCTTAGGCTGCGTCGGCGGTTGCAAGACGTATTAGCGTCATTAGCTCTGTTCGAGGCCAATGTGGTGGGAATGGATATATGAAGGACTGGCTCTTTTGCGGTCCTTGGAGCGAGATCAACTTGAGCGAGACTACTCATGCTTACACGACGCGAATGCTATATGGGCGAAATTTAGTAGTTGTTAGGGCCTTTGGCTTTTATCGATGGAATAATTAGCCGTTTGTAGTCAAGCTATTAGATGCTTCAACAGCTTCGATGGCCACGGGTAGGCTGAGTTACGACTACATTCGTCACGTGCTTTATTTGCTATTACATCACTGATCCGAACGCTCATTGGACAGCTGCATTTTTGGTCTTAGGACCAAGAAATATTTCATTAGTGCCCAAACCCCACCTCCAAAGAGAGGTCTGGTGAATTTCTCTGCGGGCTACGAGCGTATGATTGGAATGCAATTATAACTGTAGTAGCTACTTGAATGGTGTGCTGGGGGGCGCCCTCTTGATGAAGGTGGATGCCATGCTGGAAACCAATCAAGCTTAGGGTCACATGAATAAAGCGAGATTTGCGCTGCCAGTCGGTAGAGAAATAAAAACATCATTCTCGCGAACAGAGTGACTAATGCTAACGCTTGAATTGGCTATCTGAAGGTCGATCGTAGCCGGTCTTCTGTGTGGATTCCAGGATAGCTACATGTAAATCGGCATGCCTTACAAGTGCGTTGACTCTTGAAATCGTCACCATGCCTTCATCAGACTCATGACCGTCAGTGGCGTAGCAGTGATTTAGGTGTTGGTCGGGCGAACTTCAAGCTAGCATTCATATCACACCTAGAGCTATGCACCAGAAGCTCAAATCAGCTCTGCCATTATATCAGCCTTAGCTGTGTAAAACGCGCGCGTATGGTTCGACGCAGGAAGGCGTGGGGGTGTGGTCAATTACTGGTCCGGCGACTGCCGGACCGCCTGCTACGCCTAAAACCTTTGACTGTGCCAGGCAAGGCTGTAGACATAGGCGTAGAAACCGCGGGGGCACTGTGGGGTACGTGCCCCCGCAACCGTGAGGGGCTGTCACGCCTTCTTTTTTTTAAACACATGCGCTTATTGGTTAAGTTGCTCGCGCTAGCTATTATTATTATTATTATTATTATTATTATTATTATTATTATTATTATTATTATTATTATTATTATTGTCATACACACCAAGAAAGGTGCACACAAGAGAAAAAGAAATAGAACAAAGACAGAAAATAAATGATTTATAATATTATGGTGAAGAATAGTGGCCTTCTGGACTCTATCCCGTCGCCAACCGAGGGCTTAAGGGCTCCTGGACCGCCCACTAATCCCCACACTCCAAAAAGATACAATTGTCAGAAGGAACTTGTTATACATGCATGTCACTACATCATGGTGTCCCCCAACTGTAATCACTTTCCTACGCCTATGAGGCTCGGCTGTAGGTGCACGGTAAGCTTATGCGCCAATCATTACAAGCCCGTAGGCTGGGGGGTTCGGACCGGAACGGCCCACACGCAGGCGAGGGTCCGCCAGTCCGCGCAGTGAGTGGGCGTGGTAACGTCGCTGGGCCAAGAGAGAGCAGCTCTGAAACGATACCTGCCGCCAGGGCAATGATGGCGCTGCAGCTGGTTTGGCTGGCTCCAGAGTCACCTTTCCGGCTTCCCAGTCTGCATAATCGTCAGTGAATCCTATTGCGCAGCAACTGTTGACTTTTTATTATACAACTGCAATTACACTTGCCTTACCATGATAGAAAAGTGTCCGGGCCAAAAAAGCAGCAGAATCGATCTCAGAATGTCTAAAATTCAAATAATTTCCTGGGGGTGCATGCCCCCAGATCCCCTAGCCCCCTAGCCACTGCTCTGGGTCCACTTACTGAGATTAAACAACCTCCCCCCCCCCCCCCCCCCCCCCCCCCCCACTCCAGGAACAGGCTACGAGTTTGTTACAAAACATTATTTTAACGGCATCTGTTGTATAACTGAAGTAAATTGCTTTTGGATTACTGACAATTCTTAACAGGTGCTTTCAACTTTCCTTTCTACGGCTAGACATTTTGATAGCTATGGTTTTTCAACATTGTACACGAGCATTCCACATGCAGCACTTAAGGAAGCTTTGGAGACTCTTATTCGGGACGCATATATATATATATATAAGGTTAGAGATAGTGTAGCAGATACTAATGGTAATGTATATGTATTGGTCCGATATACCAACAACCTCCTCAATGAAGCATACGGTATTAATGAAATATAAAAACAATCATCATTTATGCTCTTATCATAATCCCTCTATTTAATCACTTACCTCAATTAGTCACTACCTTATGTAATCCCATTTTAATTAATCATTACTTGATTTACCACATATCACATGACCGTAGCATGCGGTCCGGCCGGTCCGGCTTTTGGCGGCCTGGCTGGACCAGTTTTAACGGTTGCTTTCACGCCTGCGCATGCGTAGGTGATCATTTCCAGTATCTACTATTGTGAATCCTGGAACTCCAGGTATACTTGACTCCCATTGAACACTATAGCTTTCACTCAGGGCTCCTGGTCTAATGGGACAAGTTAGGTTGACCTCACGAGAGCTGTTAGCAGTTGGAAATGTGATGTAGCGATGAATTTCAGTGCCATCATAGTTTTCATCAGGTTCAGCTAAACAGAAAGAATTAGCTAGATCTATTCACTTCAGTTGTACACACTATATAGTACAACTCACCTACAAGGCCTATCTCATCAGATGGAACACTAGCACTCCTACAACTGAAGTATCTTGAGTTAAAGTGATGGTGATTCCACCATTTGTTGGGGAGTCTGGGAGTTGGTCCAGGGAGTCTTGTCCGGGATCACGTCTTAGAAACTCTGCATCATTCAACCCGAGTCCGAAGTCATCACTGCAGGTCAACGTCACCAGATTGTAGTTTCCTGGCTCTGGGTAGTCTACAGCTAGATTGACCTCAAATGCAGTAGCGCACACAAGGGCACAGTACAGCACACAAATCAACTGCACTAATACCATTGTACACAACGTTATCAACTACGTATACTTTTTCTATTGTTCATTACTAGCACAGTGCAGTCAGCCATAAAACCTTAATAATGTAACTCCGTTTCTCTTCGTAATTATTGCCCGCGCGCGCATCGTGCGGGCGAGCGAGAAACGAGGCGAGGCCGGCCGGCCCACGTTGACTCATTCAACGGGGCGCGCGCGTGCAGGAACAGATATCCGGATATGCACTGAGGATAGATGATAAACAATTAGTCTAAGATTGAGTCCCATAACTCATGTCTCCATTCCTCCACTGTAGTGACCACTGCAGTCAATATCTCCATGATTTAGAGGACATACTTCTCTCATCTAGTACTGGAGTGTAGAGAATGTCTATCACTGTCTCCCATGACAACTGAGGACAACTCCCTGTGTGGACTGTAGTGGAGGGAAAGTGGAGGATATTAATAATAATGGTGGGAACTAAAAGTAATGGATATGTTAATACAGTGGAAACTGTCTAATTAGGACACCCTTGGGGCAGAAGACACTGTCCTGATTAGTGAGGTGTCCTGACTTCAGGGGTTAAAATACACAAACATGTCATTTAGGACAGATTTATTGAGGTGTCCTCATTTCAAGGGTCCATATTAGAGGGTTCCACTGTTACCACTGTAGGTGAGAGGGAGAGAGTGAGGGACAAATGAAGGGAGAATTTAGTTAGTTCTTACTGGAAGGAAGTTGGAGAGGATGGAGAGAGAGAGATGTCCACAAGTTGAAAACAGCATCTTCTAAATATGAAATACTGAGGGTGAGAGGTAATAGGGAGAAAGAGGGAGGAGGGGGGGAGGGGGAGGGGGAGGGAGTGAGGGAAGGTAAGAGAGAGGGAGGCCTGGTTAGAGAGGTGAACCTGGTGAATAGTGTGAACTAGAGGAGACATACATTTAACCACTGATCACTAGGACAATATGACGTGAGGATTCACACTTTCTTCCTGGGCCCCTAACCACCAGATGTTGCTCTAAGTGAGGTGAGAGGGTAAGAGCTAGGCTAGCCTCAGTCCAAGGCCTGCAGAGAAAGGAGGGAGCATTCTTCGTAGCCTAGGATTGAGGCTACAGCTAGGCCCAAGCAATGTACGGTATGAGGTGGGAGTCCCTAAGAAGTGCACACTGGAGCATTCATACATATATACATGTATGTATATACACTAACATTCCACTTACATTAAGGTGCAACAGTTATTATACCTACCATCCCCCAGTTAAGTCACACCCATTTCTACAATCGTTTACATTCAAGGAGACCTACGTATCCCAACACAGTTGACCAAGAGGTGAGAGAACATACAAAGTAGCTAATCTACTGTGATATATATACTGGAGCTATTGCCTCTCTCATCTACAAACTAGTCTCACTACAGCCACACTCTTTCACTGGCTACAGGGATATGGGGAGGGGCTTTTATTAGAGTACAGTACACTGTATATGACTTCATGCATTCTCTTATATAGCTCAGCCATGGCTGAACAACAAACTGAGTTTGCCTACCACAACATTCAGCTCTACAAATCAGAGAGTCTTGGTAGTGGATCATATGGAGGGGTGTGTAAGGCCAGGTGTGATGGGCTACTGTGTGCTGCCAAGATCATGCACCCCACACTCTTTGACCTCCGCGACCCTGGAACAGCCTCCTACCTACGCAAGTTCCGGGAAGAATGTCACCTACTTAGCTTAGCTAGGCACCCCAATGTTGTCCAGTACCTGGCTACCTACTATGACCCTGACACCCGACTGCCTGTTCTCCTCATGGAACTTTGCGATGAAAGTCTCACTGCATTCCTGGAGCGATCCCCAGGACCACTGTCCTACCACGTTCAGCTCAACATCTGCCTGGACATAGCACTGGCTCTGGTCTACCTCCACTCCAATGGTCTCATCCACAGAGACCTAACGGGAAACAATGTCCTAATGATCGCTGGCACTCGAGCCAAGATCACAGATTTTGGCATGTCCAAGCTTGCCACTGGCAATCCTCGCATGACAGCCTTGACCTTGTGCCCAGGCAATCTACTGTACATGTCACCTGAAGCTCTCGATGAAGCGAAATCCTACACGGCTAAGCTTGACATCTTTTCCTTTGGTGTAATAGTAATTCAGATCTTGACCAGGCACTTCCCAAATCCAACTGATCGATTTCAAACTGTTCATGATCCTCGCTATGATGATGAAGTTCGTCGTGTAGTTCCAGAGATTGAACGACGTCAGGCCCACCTCCAGTTGATCCCAGACACTCACTCTCTGAAGCCACTTGCCCTCCAATGCCTGAAGAAGGAAATGCAACGTCCCTCAGCTCTCCAGCTCAGTGAGAGGCTGTCTGAGCTGAAACAAGCCCCTCAGTACACAGAGAGCATGCATCAGGCACAGAACAGCAGTGAAATCCAACAACTTGAGCAGCAACTTAGGGACCAAAGAATCTTGACAGAGGCTAAGACAAGGGAAGCTAGTGAACACCAGGCACATAGCACACAGCTACAGAGGATGGTGGAGGCCAAGGATAGACAGCTTCAAGAAAACCAGCAAATCATTGAGGCTAAGGATAGACAGCTTCAGAGGACAATTGGAGAAAACCAGCATGCACTAGCAACTAAACAGCATGCAATAGAAACTAAGGAAAGACAGTTACAGCAGACACAACAGCAGCTCCGAGACAGTCAGCAGTTAGTGGAACAATTTCAGCAGAGCCTGCAGCACAAGGACAAGACCATCAATGACCTCCAGCAGACCATATCACACCCTGAGAGGGAGAGGGAGATTCAACAGTTGAAGCAGCAAGACATTGCCAGCAGTATCCAACCACAACAGCTGCCAGTCACAGCAGAAAAAACACAAACAGCTACAGCAGTATCAGTAGCTCAGAAAGATATCAGCAAGATGACATGGAGGGAGGGGAAGAAGGCACCAGAGACAATGAGTAGAGGAGCAGCAGTAGTGGATGGGAACACAGCCTACTTCAGACCATACAACTCATCCAGGGTATACTCATACCAGAACATTCTAGGGAATGAACAGTGGTCTAGGCTACCAGATAACCCTCACAGAGAATTCAGTCTAGCTGTTATTGATGGTCTCCTCACTAGTGTAGGTGGTTGGAATAGTAGAGGTCCCACCAACACTCTCCTCAGTCTCACAGGAGAAGGTGAGAGGAAGCCGTGGTCTAAGGTCTTCCCTCCTATGCCCACACAACGCTATAGTGCAGCTTGTATCACTACTGAGAAGGCTCTAGTTGTGGCAGGAGGTAAAGCAGATGATGATCTGGTCACTGTGGAGGTGATGGACATCAACACAAAACAGTGGACCACAGTCTGTCCTCTCCGACAAAAACATTGTTCATTATCTGTCATTGTCTGTGGGGACTCACTCTACCTAGCAGGAGGCCTTATTGGATATTCACGGTCAAAATCTGTTTTCACCTGCTCCCTTCCTGATCTCTGGCAACCTGAGACACTTGGATCCAGAATACAACGGACACTTACTAGGTCAAATGTATGGAAAGAAATCAGCAGTCTACCAGTAACAGGCTCTACTCTTGCCTCATTTGGTGGTCACCTGCTGGCTATTGGTGGGATAGATGACTCAGGGAACCCCACCACTGATGTCTATAGATATGATTCCCACACTGACTCATGGCATGTCATTAGTCAGATGAAGAACAAACGATCGCTGTGTTTGGCAGTCACTCTTCCTGAAGACCAACTTATTGTAGTGGGAGGATGGACAAGAATAGGTGGAGGATATACAGACAGTGTTGAGATTTTGGAGGACAAGTGATAATGGATATCTTTTCTCTCCACATGAACCTAAACATTACATGTATACCACATCCACTATGGACTATACCAATGATTATGTGTATAGATATAAATGCAGCAGTCAACCCAATTGAACTATAAATCACATAGTGTCCACTGTCTAGCACTACACTTAAAAGCAAGGTTGCATTTAAGGGGAGCGCACAGGGGGACATTTATAAATGAATGGATGTGTTGTTATGGATGCATTGACACTCTAAAATGAAAAGTACTCAAGTGCTAAACATGAAGAGTTCGTGCGTGCATGCGCGATTCATTGAAAGCGCATGTGGATCTAACTACTGAGGTAAAAGATGGAGACTAAAGAGAAAAAAGCTTCCTTACTTGAGTAGTATTCCAGGTACCGTTAACCTGATTCTTAGCTCTTTTAGGACCCTTAGAAGGCTCTGCCATCGAAAAAGTGCGCGGAACGTCACTGCAGTACCCTCGTAGGATGTCACGGTAAGCAAATGACACCATAACTTTTGAACGAAGCATCTCATGTGAAATCCCTTCTTATAATAATCTATGCCAGGTCACGCCAAAGCCATTGGTACCTACCTTTCAACATGTAAGCTTACTGCATCTAAGAAAATGTGCATCAGACAGATGGAGAGACACACACACAAACCAAGTGCTGTAACCCTCGCTGTGCATGCACACTGAGGGTTAATAATTATTTGTGAAAATCATGAAGGTATGGGATGTGTATACACCTTCAGTACCTACAGCCTTGTCCATACTTCCATGTCCCCCTCTTGACAAATAACATTAAAACTCTTGTGGGAGGAAATTCACATGGGGGTCAGGGAAATTCCAGGAGCGAAAGCCTTTATATGACACTCTTAACAGTCTGCTGGCTCCAACGTTAGACGTTTACCCCGAGACGATTCGTTTTGGAACTGTTGTCGATTTTGAAGCAACATTTTGACACCAAGCCGCTCGTGATAGGAGAATGGATTCATTTCAAAAAGCAAAGCAAGAAATCCGAGTTCCTAGCTGATCTTTTATTTGTTGCGAGTTATGAGCATTTTTGGACGAGGCCTGTCACGCAAAAAGTGGACCCGATGAAAACTAGACCGGGCGCGGTCCACTTTTGGTTGCCATAATTAGACCCCCCGTGTCATGGTGTATTTTATCCCCCCCCCCCCCCGATTTTTTATCTGGCCGGATAGAATATTCTATCCGGCCGGATAATTTTTCCTAGGATATTTCATCCGTGGTCAGGATATTTTATCCCCTAAGGCTAGTAGTTACTAGCTGACATCACTCAACCACTTCAGCAACTACTGAGTAAGAAAGCTGCATGGATATGGGGCCTAGTACAAGAGCAGGCATTTAAGAACATCAAATGCGAACTGACCAAACCAACTGTCCTAGCTCTCTACAACCCTCTGGCACCAACCAAGGTGTGTGCAGATGTCATCATCATATGGGCTCGGAGCAGTACTGATGCAACAGAATGAACAAACTTGTGTGTGTGTGTGTGTGTGTGTGTGTGTGTGTGTGTGTGTGTGTGTGTGTGTGTGTGTGAACACAGTGACCGTATCACACAGTACGGTAGTACTGTGTATATAGGGATTGCTATGGTCTATCCCCATTGAAAACCATATATAAGGTTTTTCATCACTTTCACTTTCAGTTTGCTACCTACTGGACTTCTGTTAACATGAATGTGTAACTATACCCAGAAACTAACTATGATTATAAAATGGTATAATTTGATGCATGAGAAAGGGTTAAAAATAACAAAAGTCCATTTTGTCCATCTTCCGCTGCTGCTGCTTCTTCTTCTTCTTCCGCTTTAACAGGCATAACTCACTTAACAGTAGCACATCCAAACATGGAACTTGGTACAGTGATGTGGGTAGGGCAGGGACTATGTATCAAGGATGTAGGGATTGAAGTGCCAAAAAGTATAGAAACAAGGTCAAAGTGCAGCATGCATGCAGACAAAGGCAGGGGATGATAGCATGCAACAATCATAACATGCGTAACCCCATATCCCTATATCTGTAAATACTAAAAGGGGTTACGCATGTTATGATTCTGGCATGCTATCATCCCCTGCCTTTGTCCGCATGCATGCTGCACTTTGACCTTGTTTCTATACTTTTTGGCACTTCAAGCCCTACATCCTTCAACATTTTAGTGAAAATGTTTTTACAATTGTATGTACTAGGACCTACCAATGATTATATGTATAGCTATAAATGCAGCAGTCAACCCAACTGAACTCTAGTGTCACCTCTGTCAAACACTACACTTAACATTAAACTGTTAGCAGTGGTTTTCAACACTTGAGTGCAGGCACCTTAGTACAATGACAATACAGAATGTAGACACCTTTAGTACCTACAGCCTGAGGTTTACATTCCATACTTCCAGTCAGCATTACATATAGAACATCCAATAAACTCTTGTGGGGGGAAATTCACGTGGGGGTCAGGGAAATTCCAGGACCCCCAATTAATGTACTCTGACCTACCAATGATGATGAGTATCATAGAGAATATCTGAATGCCTGATCCAAGACAAGCAGTCCGTAGAGTGGGATGGAGAGGGGGTCGGAAGACATCTCCATGGACTAGCTTCCAGCCTGTCTCTTCTAGTGTGTCATCCTGGGGGAGGGAGGGAGGGAGAGAGGAGGGAGGGGGAGGGAGTGAGGGAAAGTAAGAGAGAGAGGGAAAGAGAGGGAAGGGGAAGTGAGGGAAGGTAAGAGAGAGGGAGGGGAGAGATCTGAGACACAAACACCAGTGAATGCAGTGAAGTAGCATGTTTGAGTCAAGATCTGAGCATATATGAGACTCAGTACAATGTAAGGGGTTGTTAGCTACCTGGAGTTGTTGATTGTGGTGGAATAACTGTGCCATCATAACCAAACCGATACAGACCAATATCAGAATGTTGCTCCACTGGATGACATCTTTCACTTATGACCAGTACCACTAATGAATGACTAGACTATAGGCAAAGGCAGAGGATGATAGCATGTAACAATAATAACATGTGTAACCCCATATCCCTGCATCTAAAAGGGCTTACACATGTTATCATTGTTGCATGCTATCATCTTCTGCCTTAGTCTCGTGCCCAGACCACACCCTGAAGGGAAAGGATCTGGTCACTTTTGCCACACTTCTTGGGACTTGGTTTGAGAAGTCGAACTACTAATCACATTCACAGAAGCAGTTCACGTAGATCTACAAAATTTCTTTCTAATTACACATACAGTCCCAATAAAGAGACTTCTCTTTGGGTGTGGTTTGGAAACAAGACCATTGTACTACGCACTATAATTACTTCTGTTGGATGAGAAATTTCATTCCTAACTTTTACATACAGTCCACTAGACCCTTTCCCTTCGGGGTGCGGTCTGAGTACAAGATTCCCCCAGTCGCATAGTCTGGTGTAGCCACACCCTCTCGTTTTGTGAGAGGGTGTGGCCATGCCAGACTAGCCTTCGCTTTGGAAATTTTCAATCTGTCTTAGCAGTTAGTGAAGGTTGCCTCAACTGACTAGCTACTGAACTACATTTGTGTATTTAATTGATGTATATTTATATTTTTTGGGAGATTTTTATTGTATTTTTTTCCTTCCTCTGGTGTTTTACTGCCTACATTGTGTACATACTTTATACCGAGAAATTACAAGTGCATATGACTATACGCAATGTGTAGGCGTAAATACCGTTGTGGTCTTGCTCACCCACACACATCAAGTTCTCTCTACCTTCTCTCTACCCAGTCACGAATGTGATAAAATCTTCCAGGCCCTCTCTCGCATTTCATGTCATGGGGTCAAAGATCACGTACAATAAACACACATAGCAGGAGTGGGCATGGGAACGAGGCTAACACAGTCATTGTTCCTCTGATTTTTGGCATTGCCATTATTCATACATCCTTCAACGTTTAATGAAAATGTTTCTACACTTGTAGTTAGTTGAAACTACGCAACTCAGAAACCCTCAGGGCCTGTAGTAGTCATCCTTGTACTATGACCTACCACTGATTATGTACATGTATAACATAGAGAATAACTGTAACTGTACATGGAAATAAGGTGTGTGCAGAGCAAACCAAGCAAACTATGGACAGCTGTTTTGGGCTGATTGGCCCTCATCAATGATATAATGTATGTAAAAGTAAATAAAAAATTTAGGAAATTTGAAGTGTAATATAGGGATTGCATAAAAATCAACAGAGACAAGATTGGGACACACACATGCTATGTACATCAACATACCTTTTAGTACATTGATGTATGTATGTATGTATACATACATGTGTCACATGGGACACACATAACCATAAAACATAACAGGCGCCATTAAGGTTTAAAGATCACAGTGAATTCCATAGGCCTATGCATTTACACCGTGAAGCCTGAAGCCTGAAGGCCACTTCTCTCCTGCTACTAGCTTCCTGATTTGCTGGTTATGAAGAGCTTAGGCCTCTTCAATAGCTGTTTCATCACAGTACAACACACTATGTGTGGAGGTACAAAAGTAACAGTTTCCATATCGAGACTGAAAAGGAATCAGTTTCTATGATTTTAAGTGAGACTAGGAAAGGGCCACAGTGTTTATAAAAGCTGGCACCACTCAAGCCAGACGGTCCGTAGAGGCTGTCAGTCTAAAAGGCTTATTGAACACAAAGCACAAGTCTGTAGAGGAATGTACATGGATGATTCTTCTTAGAGACAGGCTATATATCCATGGTTGTGTTACACCAGTCCTAAATACATCTGTGTGAGTGCATGTGTATTGCTAGTATTCTGCTACACAGTCCACTGTGAATAAGGCTTTGAGATATACATTGAAATGACATGTCATCATGAATAAATGTGAAGTTACACCCATTTCCCATGTCAGCATATATAATCATAACACTACCATGGCAACCAGTTATTCATAAACCAGTCCATTGTACAGTTACAGGTCAGGTGACTGGAGGGTGTACCTGACATCATGAATAGTTATGTTGGTAGGGAGTTGATATAACACTACCATGGCAACCACCTATGAATAATGTCACATACTAAATTTAAACCAGTCCACTCTACAGTTCCACCCATTTCCTTGTCTAGTTTCAAAGAGACATATCCCAACACAGTTGACCAAGAGGTGAGAGAACATACAAAGTAGCTACATCTACTGTGATATATATACTGGAGCTATTGCCTCTCTCATCTACAAACTAGTCTCACTACAGCCACACTCTTTCACTGGCTACAGGGATATGGGGAGGGGCTTTTATTAGAGTACACTACACTGTATATGACTTCATACACTCTCTTATATAGCTCAGCCATGGCTGAACAACAAACTCAGTTTGCCTACCACAACATTCAGCTCTACAAATCAGCGAGTCTTGGTAGTGGATCATATGGAGGGGTGTGTAAGGCCAAGTGTGATGGGCTACTGTGTGCTGCCAAGATCATGCACCCCACACTCTTTGACCTCCGCGACCCTGGAACAGCCTCCTACCTACGCAAGTTCCAGGAAGAATGTCACCTACTTAGCTTAGCTAGGCACCCCAATGTTGTCCAGTACCTGGCTACCTACGATGACCCTGACACCCGACTGCCTGTTCTCCTCATGGAACTTTGTGATGAAAGTCTCACTGCATTCCTGGAGCGATCCCCAGGACCACTGTCCTACCACGTTCAGCTCAACATCTGCCTGGACATAGCACTGGCTCTGGTCTACCTCCACTCCAATGGTCTCATCCACAGAGACCTAACGGGAAACAATGTCCTAATGATCGCTGGCACTCGAGCCAAGATCACAGATTTTGGCATGTCCAAGCTTGCCACTGGCAATCCTCGCATGACAGCCTTGACCCTGTGCCCAGGTAATCTACTGTACATGTCACCTGAAGCTCTCGATGAAGTTAAATCCTACACAGCTAAGCTTGACATCTTCTCCTTTGGTGTAATAGTAATTCAGATCTTGACCAGGCAGTTCCCAAATCCAACTGATCGATTTCGCATTGTTCATGATCCTCGCTATGATGAAGAAGTTCGACTCTTAGTTCCTGAGACTGAGCGACGTCAGGCCCACCTCCAGTTGATCCCAGACACTCACTCTCTGAAGCCACTTGCCCTCCAATGCCTGAAGAAGGAAATTCAACGTCCCTCAGCTCTCCAGCTCAGTGATAGGCTGTCTGAGCTGAAACAAGCCCCTCAGTACACAGAGAGCATGCATCAGGCACAGAACAAAAGTGAAATCCAACAATTTGAACAGCAACTTCGGAATGAAATTGAGGCTAAGACAAGGGAAGCTAGTGAACACCAGGCACGTAGCACACAGCTACAGAGGATGGTGGAGGCCAAGGATAGAGAGCTTCAAGAAAACCAGCATACAATTGCAACTAACCAGCATGCAATAGAAACCAAGGTGAGACAGTTACAGCAGACACAACAGCAGCTCCGAGACAGTCAGCAGTTAGTGGAACAGTTTCAGCAGAGCCTGCAGCACAAGGACAAGACCATCAGTGACCTCCAGCAGACCATATCACACCATGAGAGGGAGAGGGAGATTCAACAGTTGAAGCAGCAAGACATTGCCAGCAGTATCCAACCACAACAGCTGCCAGTCACAGCAGAAAAAACACAAACAGCTACAGCAGTATCAGTAGCTCAGAAAGATATCAGCAAGATGACATGGAGGGAGGGGAAGAAGGCACCAGTGAGAATGGAGAGAGGAGTAGCAGTAGTGGATGGGAACACAGCCTACTTCACACCAGCTTCTATAACCTCATCCAGGGTATACTCATACCAGAACATTCTAGGGAATGAACAGTGGTCTAGGCTACCAGATAACCGTAATACAGCCTTCAGTCTAGCTGTTATTGATGGTCTCCTCACAAGTATGGGTGGTAGGGGCAGTAGAGGTGCCACTAACACTCTCCTCAGTCTCATAGGAGAAGGTGTGAGGAAGCAGTGGTCTGAGGTCTTCCCTCCTATGCCCACACAACGCTATAGTGCAGCTTGTATCACTACTGAGCAGGCTCTAGTTGTGGCAGGAGGTGAGGCAGATATTGATGATCTGGCCACTGTGGAGGTGATGGACATCAACACAAAACAGTGGACCACAGTCTGTCCTCTCCCACAAAAACTCCAGTTAATATCAGGCATTGTCTGTGGAGACTCACTCTACCTAGCAGGAGGCATTACTAGAGGTTCAGTGTCAAAATCTGTTTTCACCTGCTCCCTTCCTGATCTCTTGCAACCTGAGACACTTGGATCCAGAATACGACGGACACTTACTTGGTCAAATGTATGGAAAAAAATCAGCAGTCTACCAGTAACACTCTCTACTCTTGCCTCATTTGGTGGTCACCTGCTGGCTATTGGTGGGAGAGATGACTCGGAGAACCCCACCACTGATGTCTATAGATATGATTCCGATACTGACTCATGGCATGTCATTAGTCAGATGAAGAACAAACGATCACAGTGCTTGGCAGTCACTATTCCTGAAGACAAACTTATCGTAGTGGGAGGATGGACACGTGGAGGATACGACACAAACAGTGTTGAGATTTTGGAGGACAAGTGACAATGGATATCTTTTCTCTCCACATGAACACAACCTACACATTACATGTATACCACATCCACTATATGTACTATGACCTACCAATGATTGTATATAGCTCTAAATACAGCAGTCAACACAATTGAACTCCAATGCACTAAAGTGCAGAACCCTCAGCGCCACGCGTGCGCGAATCCTGAAAAGCACACACGCTACTGAAATGCGTGTAACAGAGAATATACGGAAGATATGTGAGCAAAAGACGGAGACTAAAGAGAATGAAGCTCGCTGCCTTACATTGAGTCATATTCCAGGTAGCGTTTAGCCTACTGTTAGCCTTTTTAAAAGCTTTAGAAAGCTCTGCCGTCGAAAAGTTGCGCAGAATACCGCTGCAATATCGCTGTAGGATGCTGTAGGTAAGCAAATAACGCCATAACTTTTGAAGGAAGCGGTTTCAGAGAAAACCCTACATATTTTTTTACCTCCGTTGCCTGCTGAGTACGTGACAGAAGTTTCAGGACGAACAGACGCTCGAGAGGTGAGATGTGACTTAACAGACACACACACAGACCCAACTACTGTAACCCTCGCTGCGCATGCACACCGAGGGTTAATCACTTAGTGTCCACCTCTGTCAAACATCACACTTAAAGTTCTACGTTAGACTGCTAGCAGTGGTCTCGACACTTTTGAGTGCAGGCACCCTTAGTACAAGGACAATACAGAATGTAGACACCTTTACTACCTACAGCCTGAGGTCTACATTCCATACTTCCAGTCAGCATTACATATAGAACATCCAATAAACTCTTGTGGGGGGAAATTCACGTGGGGGTCAGGACCCCCAATTAATGTACTCTGACCTACCAATGATGATGGGTATCATAGAGAATATCTGAATGCCTGATCCAAGACAAGCAGTCAGTAGAGTGGGATGGAGAGGAGGTCGGAAGACATCTCCATGGACTAGCTTCCAGCCTGTCTCTTCTAGTGTGTCATCCTGGTGGGGGGGAGAGGGAGGGAGGGTCAGAGGGAGGGAGGGGGGAGGGGGAAGGTAAGGAGAAGGGGGAGATAGGAGGGAGGGAGGAGAGGGAGAAAGGGAGGGAGGTATTATACAACTCTATACAACAATGCTTACTGACGTCTACGTACACTACGGGGGGGGGAGGAAGAGAGGGAGGGAGGGAGGGGGAGGGGGAGGGAGGGAGGGGAGATATTCCACAGGAAAGGGAGGTCTCTCTCTCCCTCCCCCCCTCCCTCCCTCCCTCTCTCTCAGGACTCACCAAGGTTGAGGGTCTTGTACTCAAGATCTTGTTGTGGCATACAGAATGGCAGAGAATAATACTCATATGGCAACTGTGTCTTGACACTTGTCATCTTGACTGCCTGTGGGGAGAGAGAGGGAGGAAGGGAGGGAGGGAGGAAGGGAGGGAGGGAGGGAGGGAGGGAGGGAGGGAGGGAGGGAGGGAGGGAGGGAGGGGAGGTAGGCAGACAAGAGAGATAGATGTAGTATGTAGTGACTATACTAACAGCCAGTAATGGCCTACAGCCTCTCACAAACATTACATCATCCCCTATACCCCAACTGTCATCTTCCATTCACTTCTCAAGTACACTACAAGTACACTACATACATTGCAAGGCTACTAACCACACCCCCTCTCTCCCTCTCCCCACAAGCCACTATATACACAACCTGACCTTCCCACTCTCCTACACCGCCCTCCTCTTACCTTGATTTCTAACTTGTCTCCCTCTCCATACTCCGTGGGAGCCACTCCAGGTATGTAGAATGAACGTACACTACACACACACACGTACACACAACACACGTCAAGGCAACGAGCCTGCGGTACACGTCGACAGCCATACTTCTACCAGTTTGTCTCTCTCCCGTGGCTCTGTCTGTCTGCCCTAACTGTCAGAGAGTGTCTGGGATACGGTAGAATCCCCCAGGAATGACGGACTGGACAAGACGATGGGAGGATACACACGACACGTCGAGCGAGAAACGAGGCCCACGTTGACTCATTCAACGGGGCGCGCGCCTGCAGGGACGGAATATCCGGACATCCGGATATGTGAAAAGCGAGATCCATTCACACATGTATTATATCATAGATGGTAAGAGAGGGACAATTAGATAAAGTTCTAAGATTGAGTCCCATAACTCATGTCTCCATTCCTCCACTGTAGTGACCACTGCAGTCAATATCTCCATGATTTAGAGGACGTACTTCTCTCATCTAGTACTGGAGTGTAGAGAATGTCTATCACTGTCTCCCATGACAACTGAGGACAACTCCCTGTGTGGACTGTAGTGGAGGGAAAGTGGAGGATATTAATAATAATGGTGGGAACTTAAAAGTAATGGATATGTTAATACAGTGGAAACTGTCTAATCAGGACACCCTTGGGGCAGAAGAAACTGTCCTGATTAGTGAGGTGTCCTGACTTCAGGGGTTAAAAGTACACGAACATGTCATTTTAGGACAGATTTATTGAGGTGTCCTCATTTCAAGGGTCCATATTAGAGAGTTCCACTGTACTAGTGAAATGTGTACCACTGTAGGTGAGAGAGAGAGAGAGGGACAAATGAAGGGAGAATTTAGTTAGTTCTTACTGGAAGGAAGTTGGAGAGGATGGAGAGAGAGAGAGAGAGAGAGAGAGATGTCAACAAGTTCTAAATATGAAATACTGAGGGTGACAGGTAATAGGGAGAGAGGGGGAGAGAGGGGGGTAACCCCATGAAATAAGAACGCATGTTGTTATTGTTGCATGCAATTATCCCTTGTCTGCATACATGAATTGTTTGTGGTAGTGTGAACTCCAAACTCCTAACTATATACATATGCATAAGCAGTGTATGGTCATATCATGATCACTATGCACCACTCAGGTTATCTCGGGGGTATTAAGGCACATACCACCACTGAAAACACACTGATGCAGTACCTCTAAAACTAAGGGAGCTACATGCATCAAACTTCAACAAATGATTGTAAACCACAACATATATTGACCACACCTATAAACAAGGTCACGTGATGTATAGTGCGCGTGTACCGTTCATATTGAACGTTATTTGTTGAGACCACCAACGGTAAGGAACTAGCTAACAGAGAAACACTACACTTATGTCTAACTGTAAAAGAAGTAGCGAAGTTATAATATCTCAAATGGGAACTACATCCTTTAACAATTTAGTAAAATGTTCTTTACACTTTAAATGCAGCAGTCAACCCAATTGACCTCTAAATCACTTAGTGTCCACCTACATATATGCCGAACACTACACTTAAAGCTGTCCCTGTTACCTGTGGTTCTTGACACTTTCCAGTGCAGGCTAACTTCCAAGCAAACAACCATCAAATGTACATGTGCTATTTGTCCTTGTCTACTGATGCTTTGCTGCCCCTCAGAGCTGGTATATGTGAACATACCAATGATTATGTGTATCATAGAGTAGCCTCGTCCCCAGGCCCTCTTGTGCATGGAGAAAAAGAGTCACCTAGTGGGTGTGGGGGGATAGGGGAAGGGGAGGGAGGAAGGAGGGAGGGAGGGTGGGAGGAGGGGGGGAGGGAGGGAGGGAGGGAGGAAGGAGGGTGGGAGGAAGGGAGGGAGAAGGAGGGAGGGAGGGAGGCAGGGAGGAAGGAAGGAGAAAGAGAGTCACCTAGTGAGTGTGGGGGAAAAGAGGAAGGGAAGGAGATAGGAAGTAAAAAGGAAAAAAAGGAAGATTGGGAGTGAGGAAGGTGAGTAAAAGGTCATGCATGGTGGTACAAATGCAGCAAGCTCACCCATCAAACAATATCACATTAACCATAGATATGTGCAGTCCTTAGCCCCACCAACACTAGGGTAGAGGTTACTTTGAGGTCGGGGGAAGAGGTTATATATACTAATGGTACACATACCAGAAGAGTACTCTACATTACATGTACATACATAGTAATTACAGCAAATATCTCACTTATTTGCTACAGTTATTATACCCACCATCCCCCAGTTCAGTTACACCCATTTATACAATAGTTTACTTAAGGAGACCTACGTATCCCAGCAAAGTTGACCAAGAGGTGAGAGAACCTACAGAGTAGCTACATCTACTGTGATATATATACTGGAGCTATTGCCTCTCTCATCTACAAACTAGTCTCACTACAGCCACACTCTTTCACTGGCTACAGGGATATGGGGAGGGGCTTAATTTTAGAATAAATATAAGAAGATAAGAAAATAAATAGCTCAGCCATGGCTGAACAACAAACTCAGTTTGCCTACCACAACATTCAGCTCTACAAATCAGAGAGTCTTGGTAGTGGATCATATGGAGGGGTGTGTAAGGCCAAGTGTGATGGGCTACTGTGTGCTGCCAAGATCATGCACCCCACACTCTTTGACCTCCGCGACCCTGGAACAGACTCCTACATACGCAAGTTCCGGGAAGAATGTCACCTACTTAGCTTAGCTAGGCACCCCAATGTTGTCCAGTACCTGGTTACCTACTATGACCCTGACACCCGACTGCCTGTTCTCCTCATGGAACTTTGTGATGAAAGTCTCACTGCATTCCTGGAGCAATCCCCAGGACCACTGTCCTACCACGTTCAGCTCAACATCTGCCTGGACATAGCACTGGCTCTGGTCTACCTCCACTCCAATGCTCTCATCCACAGAGACCTAACGGGAAACAATGTCCTAATGATCGCCGGCACTCGAGCCAAGATCACAGATTTTGGCATGTCCAAGCTTGCCACTGGCAATCCTCGCATGACAGCCTTGACCCTGTGCCCAGGTAATCTACTGTACATGTCACCTGAAGCTCTCGATGAAGCTAAATCCTACACAGCTAAGCTTGACATCTTCTCCTTTGGTGTAATAGTAATTCAGATCTTGACCAGGCAGTTCCCAAATCCAACTGATCAACTTCGTACTGTTCATGTCCCTCAACTCAGTGGAAAAGAAGTCCGTGAGATAGTTCCAGAGACTGAGCGGCGTCAGGCCCACCTCCAGTTGATCCCAGACACTCACTCTCTGAAGCCACTTGCCCTCCAATGCCTGAAGAAGGAAATGCAACGTCCCTCAGCTCTCCATCTTAGTGAGAGGCTGTCTGAGCTGAAACAAGCCCCTCAGTACACAGAGAGCATGCATCAGGCACAGACCAGAGGTGGAAATGAAACAGGAGATGAAATTGCCACTCTGAGGAGACAGGTACAGGAGGTCCAGCAACAGAACATAGACAAGGAACAGCTAAACCAGCAACTCCAGCAGCAACTTGAGAGGCAGAGAATCTTGACTGAGGTTAAGACAAGGGAAGTTAGTGAACACCAGGCACGTAGCACACAGCTACAGAGGATGGTGGAGGCCAAGGATAGACAGCTTCAGAGGAAAATTGAAGAAAACCAGCAGATGATGGAGGCCAAGGATAGACAGCTTCAAGAAAACCATTATACAATAGCAACCAAGCAACATGCAATAGAAACCAAGGAGAGACAGTTACAGCAGACACAACAGCAGCTCCGAGACAGTCAGCAGTTAGTGGAACAGTTTCAGCAGAGCCTGCAGCACAAGGACAAGACCATCAGTGACCTCCAGCAGACCATATCACACCACCATGAGAGGGAGAGGGAGATTCAACATTTGAAGCAGCAAGACATTGCCAGCAGTATCCAACCACAACAGCTGCCAGTCACAGCAGAAAAAACACAAACAGCTACAGCAGTATCAGTAGCTCAGAAAGATATCAGCAAGATGACATGGAGGGAGGGGAAGAAGGCACCAGAGATAATGAGTAGAGGAGCAGCAGTAGTGGATGGGAACATAGCCTACTTCACTCCATACAACTTCAGACCATACAACTCATCAGTCAGGGTATACTCATACCAGAACATTCTAGGGAATGAACAGTGGTCTAGGCTACCAGATAACCCTAACGCAGCCTTCAGCCTAGCTGTTATTGATGGTCTCCTCACTAGTGTGGGTGGTATGAACAGTCCCACCAACACTCTTCTCAGTCTCACAGGAGAAGGTGAGAGGAAGCAGTGGTCTGTGGTCTTCCCTCCTATGCCCACACCACGCAGTTTTACAGCTTGTATCACTACTGAGAAGGGGCTAGTTGTGGCAGGAGGTGATGCAGGTGATGATCTGGCCACTGTGGAGGTGATGGACATCAACACAAAAGAGTGGACCACAGTCTGTCCTCTCCCACAAAAACTGACGTCACTATCAGGCATTGTCTGTGGGGACTCACTTTACCTAGCAGGAGGCATTACTGGAGGTTCATGGTCAAAATCAGTTTTCACCTGCTCCCTTCCTGATCTCTGGCAACCTGAGACACTTGGATCCAGAATACGACGGACACTTACTAGGTCAAATGTATGGAAAGAAATCAGCAGTCTACCAGTAACACTCTCTACTCTTGCCTCATTTGGTGGTCACCTGCTGGCTATTAGAGGGGAAGATGACTCAGGGAACCCCACCACTGATGTCTATAGATATGATCCCCACACTGACTCATGGCATGTCATTAGTCACATGAAGAACAAACGATCGCAGTGCTTGGCAGTCACTCTTCCTGAAGACCGACTTATTATAGTGGGAGGAAAGGAACACAATAGAATATTTAGAGAACACACCTATACAGACAGTGTTGAGATTTTGGAGGACAAGTGACAATGGATATCTTTCCTCTCCACATGAACCCAACCTACACATTACATGTATACCACATCCACTATATGTACTATGACCTACCAATGATTGTCTATAGCTCTAAATACAGCAGTCAACACAATTGAACTCCAATGCACTAAAGTGCAGAACCCTCAGCGCCACGCGTGCGCGAATCCTGAAAAGCACACACGCTACTGAAATGCGTGTAACGGAGAGTATACGGAAGATATGTGAGCAAAAGACGGAGACTAAAGAGAATGAAGCTCGCTGCCTTACATTGAGTCATATTCCAGGTAGCGTTTAGCGTACTGTTAGCCTTTTTAAAAGCTTTAGAAAGCTCTGCCGTCGAAAAGTTGCGAAGAATACCGCTGCAATATCGCTGTAGGATGCCGTAGGTAAGCAAATAACGCCATAACTTTTGAAGGAAGCGGTTTCAGAGAAAACCCTACATATTTTTTTACCTCCGTTGCCTGCTGAGTACGTGACAGAAGTTTCAGGACGAACAGACGCTCGAGAGGTGAGATGTGACTTAACAGACACACACACAGACCCAACTACCGTAACCCTCGCTGCGCATGCACACCGAGGGTTAATCACTTAGTGTCCACCTCTGTCAAACATCACACTTAAAGTTCTACGTTAGACTGCTAGCAGTGGTCTCGACACTTTTGAGTGCAGGCACCCTTAGTACAAGGACAATACAGAATGTAGACACCTTTAGTACCTACAGCCCGAGGTCTACATTCCATACTTCCAGTCAGCATTACATATAGAACATCCAAAAAACTCTTGTGGGGGGAAATTCACGTGGGGGTCAGGACCCCCAATTAATGTACTCTGACCTACCAATGACGATGGGTATCATAGAGAATATCTGAATGCCTGATCCAAGACAAGCAGTCAGTAGAGTGGGATGGAGAGGGGGTCGGAAGACATCTCCATGGACTAGCTTCCAGCCTGTCTCTTCTAGTGTGTCATCCTGGGGGGGGGGGGGGGGGGGAGAGGGAGGGAGGGTCAGAGGGAGGGAGGGGGGAGGGGGAAGGTAAGGAGAAGGGGGAGGTAGGAGGGAGGGAGGAGAGGGACAAAGGGAGGGAGGTATTATACAACTCTATACAACAATGCTTACTGACGTCTACGTACACTACGGGGGGGAGGAAGAGAGGGAGGGAGGGAGGGGGAGGGGGAGGGAGGGAGGGGAGATATTCCACAGGAAAGGGAGGTCTCTCTCTCCCTCCCCCCCTCCCTCCCTCCCTCCCTCTCTCTCAGGACTCACCAAGGTTGAGGGTCTTGTACTCAAGATCTTGTTGTGGCATACAAAATGGCAGAGAATAATACTCATATGGCAACTGTGTCTTAACACTTGTCATCTTGACTGCCTGTGGGGAGAGAGAGAGAGAGAGAGAGGGAGGGAGGGAGGGAGGGAGGGAGGGAGGGAGGGAGGGGAGGTAGTGAGACAAGAGAGATGTAGTATGTAGTGACTATACTAAGGGCCAGTAATGGCCTACAGCCTCTCACAAACATTACATCATCCCCTACACCCCAACTGTCATCTTCCATTCACTTCTCAAGTACACTACATACATTGCAAGGCTACTAACCACACCCCCTCTCTCCCTCTCCCTACAAGCCACTATATATACAACATGACCTTCCCACTCTCCTACACCGCCCTCCTCTTACCTTGATTTCTAACTTGTCTCCCTCTCCATACTCCGTGGGAGCCACTCCAGGTATGTAGAATGAACGTACACTACACACACACGTACACACAACACAAGTCAAGGCAACGAGCCTGCGGTACACGTCGCCAGCCATACTTCTACCAGTTTGTCTCTCTCCCGTGGCTCTGTCTGTCTGCCCTGACTGTCAGAGAGTGTCTGGGATACGGTAGAATCCCCCAGGAATGACGGACTGGACTAGATGATGGGAGGATACACACGACACGTCGAGCGAGAAACGAGGCCCACGTTGACTCATTCAACGGGGCGCGCGCCTGCAGGGACGGAATATCCGGATATCCGGATATGTGAAAAGCGAGATCCATTCCCACATGTATTATATCATAGATGGTAAGAGAGGGACAATTAGATAAAGTTCTAAGATTGAGTCCCATAACTCATGTCTCCATTCCTCCACTGTAGTGACCACTGCAGTCAATATCTCCATGATTTAGAGGACGTACTTCTCTCATCTAGTACTGGAGTGTAGAGAATGTCTATCACTGTCTCCCATGACAACTGAGGACAACTCCCTGTGTGGACTGTAGTGGAGGGAAAGTGGAGTATATTAATGGGAACTAAAAGTAATGGATATGTTAATACAGTGGAAACTGTCTAATCAGGACACCCTTGGGGCAGAAGAAACTGTCCTGATTAGTGAGGTGTCCTGACTTCAGGGGTTAAAAGTACACGAACATGTCATTTTAGGACAGATTTATTGAGGTGTTCTCATTTCAAGGGTCCATATTAGAGAGTTCCACTGTACTAGTGAAATGTGTACCACTGTAGGTGAGAGAGAGAGAGAGGGACAAATGAAGGGAGAATTTAGTTAGTTCTTACTGGAAGGAAGTTGGAGAGGATGGAGAGAGAGAGAGATGTCCACAAGTTCTAAATATGAAATACTGAGGGTGAGAGGTAATAGGGAGAGAGGGGGAGAGAGGGGGGTAACCCCATGAAATTAGAACGCATGTTGTTATTGTTGCATGCAATTATCCCTTGTCTGCATACATGAATTGTTTGTGGTAGTGTGAACTCCAAACTCCTAACTATATACATATGCATAAGCAGTGTATGGTCATATCATGATCACTATGCACCACTCAGGTTATCTCAGGGGTATTAAGGCACATACCACCACTGAAAACACACTGATGCAGTACCTCTAAAACTAAGGGAGCTACATGCATCAAACTTCACCAAATGATTGTAAACCACAACATGTATTGACCACACCTATAAACAAGGTCACGTGATGTATAGTGGGCGTGTACCGTTCATATTGAACGTTATTTGTTAAGACCACCAACGGTAAGGAACTAGCTAACAGAGAAACACTACACTTATGTCAAACTGTAAAAGAAGTAACGAAGTCATAATGTCTCAAATGGGAACTTACATAACCTTCATTTAGCAGTGTTATGATCATGGACAGGTTACAGACTAGGTTTATGAGGTAGTAAATAGACCCATACCTCTGCTAAACGTCAGAGTGGACTGTTCCCATTCATGTAGGTTAAAGAGCTATCCATCAGCTTCCTTACAAAGGTAGAGCTATAGCTCCTACGTTGGTTACCACTTACCATTGTTGCCTTATAGTTCACTGTACGGAGCGACCGATATGTCTCTAACACGTTACATTTACGCATGAGCCAGCAATGATCCCGTGTGACTGACAGACCTTCTTCATCATTTCTGACCTATTTTATGGATACTACTACCCTTTTATCACTAGGCTGTTGGCTCGGGTTTCAGGTTTAGCGTCTCTGCTCCTCGTCTGATCCACAACACAAACCTACGCCTGCATGTTTTTTTAATTTTTAGCACCACCATCCCTACATCCTTTAACATTTTAGTGAAAAAGTTTTTTACACTTTAAATACAGCAGTCAACCCAATTGAACTCTAAATCACTTAGTGTCCACCTTTGACGAACGCTACACTTAAAGGTTCTCCCTGTTACCTGTGGTTCTTGACACTTTCCAGTGCAGGCTAACTTCCAAGCAGACAACCATCAAATGTACATGTACTGTTTGTCCTTGTCTACTGATGCTTTGCTGCCCCTCAGAGCTGGTATATGTGAACGTACCAATGATATGTGTATCATAGAGAAGCCTCGTCCCCAGGCCCTCTTGTGCATGGAGAAAAAGAGTCACCTAGTGGGTGTGGGGGGAAAGAGGAAGAGGAGGGAGGAAAGAGGGAGGGAGGGAGGCAAGGGAGGGAGGGAGGAGGGTGGGAGGGAAGGAGGAAGGGAAGGAGATAGGAAGTAAAAAGGAAAAAAAGGAAGATTGGGGAGGTTAGGGAGTGAGGGAGGTGAGTAAAGGTCATACATGGTACAAATGCAGCAGGCTCACCACATCAAACAGCATCACATTAGCCATAGATAGGTGTAGTCCAACAAGCCCTAGCTCTAACCTAGCCCTACCATTAGCCCTAACCCAACACTAGGGTAGAGGTTACCTTGCCTTAAATGAGGTTAGAGGGTAAGAGGCTACTAATGGCACACATACATACATGGTATATGTACATACATGTACATACATATTAAGTAATGCTCTAGTAATTACAGCACATCTCACTTATTTGCTACAGTTATTATACCCACCATCCCCCACTACAGTTACACCCATTTCCACAATAGTTTACTTTCAAGGAGACCTACGTATCCCGGCAGAGTTGACCAAGAGGTGAGAGAACATACAAAGTAGCTACATCTACTGTGATATATATACTGGAGCTATTGCCTCTCTCATCTACAAACTAGTCTCACTACAGCCACACTCTTTCAGAGTCACAGCATGATGAGTTATTGAATAGGTGTTATACACCAAAACTTGCATTATTTCATCATCGACTACGAGTATTGAAAGCGTACGTGCTATTGATAGTGGAGAGTATACAGAAGTTTCCAAGCCATAGCTTAATGTGTAGCTCGAAGCCTTACATTGACCCATTATTAGGCAGTGTTTAGCCTGCCATCAGCCTTTTAAAAAACTTTAAGGGTCTGTCATCGAAAAACCACATATCAGCATGGTAGGAGGCTACAGCAAATGACACCATAACTTTTGAAGGAAGGATTTTCAGAGAAATAGGTTTGAGAAAAACTTGCCGCACTTGATTAGCTCGTATTTCAGGTAGCATTTATGGCTCCGTTAGGCTTTTGAACAACTACATAAACCTGTGCAGTTTAATGGACCGCTATATGGTGACTTTCGCAGTAAGCAAATGACGGCATAACTTTTGAATGAAGCGTCTATCACTAAATCCCTCCTTAATAATATTTCAATGTGTAACAGCTGAATAAAGGTGCATCAAGCAGACACACACACGTTAACCCTGGCTATGCATGTGTACCAAGGGTTAATAAGCACATATGTCATGTAGAGTAATTCACTCTCTTATATACATGTAGATCAGTCATGGCTGAACAACAAACTGAGTTTGCCTACCACAACATTCAGCTCTACAAATCAGAGAGTCTTGGTAGTGGATCATATGGAGGGGTGTGTAAGGCCAAGTGTGATGGGCTACTGTGTGCTGCCAAGATCATGCACCCCACACTCTTTGACCTCCGTGACCCTGGAACAGCCTCCTACTTACGCAAGTTCCGGGAAGAATGTCACCTACTTAGCTTAGCTAGGCACCCCAATGTTGTCCAGTACCTGGCTACCTACTATGACCCTGACACCCGACTGCCTGTTCTCCTCATGGAACTTTGCGATGAAAGTCTCACTGCATTCCTGGAGCGATCCCCAGGACCACTGTCCTACCACGTTCAGCTCAACATCTGCCTGGACATAGCACTGGCTCTGGTCTACCTCCACTCCAATGGTCTCATCCACAGAGACCTAACGGGAAACAATGTCCTAATGATCGCTGGCACTCGAGCCAAGATCACAGATTTTGGCATGTCCAAGCTTGCCACTGGCAATCCTCGCATGACAGCCTTGACCCTGTGCCCAGGTAATCTACTGTACATGTCACCTGAAGCTCTCGATGAAGCTAAATCCTACACAGCTAAGCTTGACATCTTCTCCTTTGGTGTAATAGTAATTCAGATCTTGACCAGGCAGTTCCCAAATCCAACTGATCGATTTCGTATTGTTCATGATCCTCGCTATGATGAAGAAGTTCGACTCTTAGTTCCAGAGACTGAGCGACGTCAGGCCCACCTCCAGTTGATCCCACACACTCACTCTCTGAAGCCACTTGCCCTCCAATGCCTGAAGAAGGAAATGCAACGTCCCTCAGCTCTCCAGCTCAGTGAGAGGCTGTCTGAGCTGAAACAAGCCCCTCAGTACACAGAGAGCATGCATCAGGCACAGAACAGCAGTGAAATCCAACAACTTGAGCAGCAACTTCGCAGTGAGATTGAGGCTAAGACAAGGGAAGCTAGTGAACACCAGGCACGTAGCACACAGCTACAGAGGATGGTGGAGGCCAAGGACAGACAGCTTCGAGCAATCATTGAGGCTAGGGATAGACAGCTTCAGAGGACAATTGAAGAAAACCAGCATACAATAGCCACCAAGCAACATGCAATAGAAACCAAGGAGAGACAGTTACAGCAGACACAACAGCAGCTCCGAGACAGTCAGCAGTTAGTGGAACAGTTTCAGCAGAGCCTGCAGCACAAGGACAACACCATCAGTGACCTCCAGCAGACCATATCACACCATGAGAGGGAGAGGGAGATTCAACAGTTGAAGCAGCAAGACATTGCCAGCAGTATCCAACCACAACAGCTGCCAGTCACAGCAGAAAAAACACAAACAGCTACAGCAGTATCAGTAGCTCAGAAAGATATCAGCAAGATGACATGGAGGGAGGGGAAGAAGGCACCAGAGACAATGAGGAGAGGAGCAGCAGTAGTGTATGGGAACACAGCCTACTTCAGACCAGCTGAATCAGTTGGCTCATCCAGGGTATACTCATACCAGAACATTCTAGGGAATGAACAGTGGTCTAGGCTACCAGATAACCGTAATACAGCCTTCAGTCTAGCTGTTATTGATGGTCTCCTCACTAGTGTGGGTGGTAGGGACAGTCACTATAAGGATACCAACACTCTCCTCAGTCTCACAGGAGAAGGTGAGAGGAAGTGGTCTGAGGTCTTCCCTCCTATGCCCACACCACGTTGTTTTACAGCTTGTATCACTACTGAGAAGGCTCTAGTTGTGGCAGGAGGTGATGCAAAAGATAAAGATCTGGCCACTGTGGAGGTGATGGACATCAACACAAAACAGTGGACCACAGTCTGTCCTCTCCCACAAACACTGAAGTCATCATCAGGCATTGTCTGTGGGGACTCACTCTACCTAGCAGAAGGCCTTTCATGGTCAAAATCAGAAGGTCTTTTATGGTCAAATTCAGTTTTCACCTGCTCCCTTCCTGATCTCTGGCAACCTGAGACACTTGGATCCAGAATACGACGGACACTTACTAGGTCAAATGTATGGACAGAAATCACCAGTCTACCAGTAACAGCCTCTACTCTTGTCTCATTTGATGGTCACCTACTGGCTATTGGTGGAGATTACTCAGGGAACCCCACCACTGATGTCTATAGATATGATTCCCACACTGACTCATGGCATGTCATTAGTCAGATGAAGAACAAACAATCACAGAGCTTGGCAGTCACTCTTTCTGAAAACCAACTTATTGCAGTGGGAGGATGGACAGGAATGTTTACAGGATGGACAGACAGTGTTGAGATTTTGGAGGACAAGTGACAATGGATATCTTTTCTCTCCACATGAACACAACCTACATATTACATGTATACCACATCCATTGTACTACTAAATGCAGCAGTCAACTCAATTGAACTCTACACGATTTATAAATGGACGTGTTGTTATGCATGGATGTATTGTCCAATGAACACACTCTAAACAATTATTTGTGCAGATCATGAAAATACGGAATGTAGAAATATACACTGGAAAACACGATACATTTCCAAAGGGGTAATAAAATAATAAATGCAATTATCAGCCATATTCCATATAATTATCTCAATACCTCTTTGGAAATATATCATGTTTGTCCAGTGATACTAGTACCTACACCCTGTGGGGTCTACATTCCATACTTCCATATCCCCTCTCAACATTACATATAGAATATCTGACAAACTCTTGTGGGGGGAATTCACATTGGGGTCAGGGAAATTCCAGGACCCCCAATTAATGTACTCTGACCTACCAATGATGATGAGTATCATAGAAAATATCTGAATGCCTGATCCAAGACAAGCAGTCAGTAGAGTGGGATGGAGAGGGGGTCGGAAGACATCTCCATGGACTAGCTTCCAGCCTGTCTCTTCTAGTGTGTCATCCTGGGGGGGGAGGGAGGGAGGGAGAGAGACAGGGAGGGAGGGAGTTGTATTATACAACTCATTCTACAATGCTTATTTAGTGGAAGTACATGTATAATTAACCATGGTTACTGTGTATCTGTCTGTCAGTCTGTACGTCTGATGCACATTCCTACGACACGATAAGCTTACACGTTGAAAGTAAAGTACCAATGGCTTGAGCACAACACTGCGCAGATTATAAGAAGGGATTTCAAGAGAAACGCTTCATTCAACATCATTTGCTTACTGTGATATCCTACGAGGGTATTGCTAGGACATTCCACACACTTTTTTCGACAGCAGAGCCTTCTAAGGATTCTAAAAGGGTTAACAGTAGGCTAAACCCCACCTGGAATATGACTCAATGTAAGGCAGTGAGTTTCTTTCTCTTTAGTCTCTGCCTTCTGCCTAAATATACTTCCCGTTATAAATCATTAGAATGCGTCGTGCACTTTCAATGATTCACACAGGCATGTTACACATGTATATATGCCGAGAATTTAGCATGTCAATTGATGATTGATGACAGTGTGTGGAACCTCTCTAATCAGGACACCCTCATAGCAGAAGTGTCCTAATTTGTGGTGTCCGGATTTCAGGGGTTGGAATGTACACAAACATGGCATTAGGAGATCAATAGGTGTCTGGTGTCCTCATTTCAGGGGTCCTAATTAGAGGTCCTAATTAGAGGAGTCCCCCCACAGTGTTGTGATCATTTAACTGACCATTTCCTCATCCTTATTGTACCTAGCAATGTCCCTCCTCAGAGTCCTAATGATGATGAGAGCTAGGATACCTCCCTCCCTCCCTCCCTCCCTCCCTCTCTCTCAGGACTCACCAAGGTTGAGGGTCTTGTACTCAAGATCTTGTTGTGGCATACAGAATGGCAGAGAATAATACTCATATGGCAACTGTGTCTTAACACTTGTCATCTTGACTGCCTGTGGGGAGAGAGAGGGAGGGAGGGAGGGAGGGAGGGAGGGAGGGAGGGAGGGAGAGGGAGGGAGGGGAGGGAGGAAGGGAGGAAGAGAGAGAGATGTAGTATGTAGTGACTATACTAACAGCCAGTAATGGCCTACAACCTCTCACAAACATTACATCATCCCCTACACCCCAACCGTCATCTTCCATTCACTTCTCAAGTACACTACATACATTGCTATCCACCAGGTTTACCACACCCCCTCTCTCCCTCTCCCTACAAGCCACTATATATACAACCTGACCTTCCCACTCTCCTACACCGCCCTCCTCTTACCTTGATTTCTAACTTGTCTCCCTCTCCATACTCCGTGGGAGCCACTCCAGGTATGTAGAATGAACGTACACTACACACACACGTACACACAACACAAGTCAAGGCAACGAGCCTGCGGTACACGTCGCCAGCCATACTTCTACCAGTTTGTCTCTCTCCCGCGGCTCTGTCTGTCTGCCCTGACTGTCAGAGAGTGTCTGGGATACGGTAGAATCCCCCAGGAATGACGGACTGGACAAGATGATGGGAGGATACACACGACACGTCGAGCGAGAAACGAGGCCCACGTTGACTCATTCAACGGGGCGCGCGCCTGCAGGGACGGAATATCCGGATATCCGGATATGTGAAAAGCGAGATCCATTCCCACATGTATTATATCATAGATGGTAAGAGAGGGACAATTAGATAAAGTTCTAAGATTGAGTCCCATAACTCATGTCTCCATTCCTCCACTGTAGTGACCACTGCAGTCAATATCTCCATGATTTAGAGGACATACTTCTCTCATCTAGTACTGGAGTGTAGAGAATGTCTATCACTGTCTCCCATGACAACTGAGGACAACTTCCTGTGTGGACTGTAGTGGAGGGAAAGTGGAGGATATTAATAATAATGGTGGGAACTAACAGTAATGGATATGTTAATACAGTGGAAACTGTCTAATCAGGACACCCTTGGGGCAGAAGAAACGTCCTGATTAGTGAGGTGTCCTGACTTCAGGGGTTAAAAGTACACAAACATGTCATTTAGGACAGATTTATTGAGGTGTCCTCATTTCAGGGAGTCCTAATTAGAGGGGTTCCTGCTGTCCTGTTTATTGAGGTGTCCTCATTTCAGGGAGTCCTAATTAGAGGGGTTCCTGCTGTCCTGTTTATTGAGGTGTCCTCATTTCAGGAAGTCCTAATTAGAGGGGTTCCTGCTGTCCTGTTTATTGAGGTGTCCTCATTTCAGGGAGTCCTAATTAGAGGGGTTCCTGCTGTCCTGTTTATTGAGGTGTCCTCATTTCAAGGACCAGATTATAGAGTTCTGCTTTACTAGTGAAATGTGTACCACTGTTCCGGGAACGTCGTTGAGGAGTAGACACTTCAAGTCATGTCAGAGAGTGGATGGAGCAATTTATCTTTTATTTCAGCCGGAAACCGGAAAGGGAAAACGTTTCCCATCTAGATTGTAAGGGTGGAGGCAGTGTCCTTCTAGATCTACCTTCTCGAGTTCAGTCATTGCAGAGGTGAGCTGCAGTAGAGCATTGCTATTGTCATACAAGTAAATAAAAAATTTAGGAAATTTGAAAGCAAATATAGGGATTGTATAAAAAGGAACGGAGACAAGATTGGGACACAGACATGTTATGTTATATCAACGTAACATTATGGGTACGTCGATATATCATAAGATGTCTGTGTCCCAATCTTGTCTCCGTTCCTTTTTATACAATCCCTATATTTGCTTTCAAATTTCCTAAATTTTTTATTTACTTGTCTCCCGTCATTTTTTTGCTTGTCTGAGGCTATTTTTTACAAGATATACATGGTTTACAGAGATGTTATCACAATGTTGATCTATGGCTTTACCACCATATCAATTTTCACGTTTAGTGAAGCTTTTGTTGGTGAGATACAGCATTGCTTGCCTGAGGCTATTTGTTGTTATATTACATTGTTTACAGAGATTTTATCACAAAGTTGATCATTGGGGTATCAAGCTTCACTATTACACCAATTTCGATTTACATTGTTTACAAAGATTTTATCACAACGTTGATCATTGGGGTATTAAGCTTTACCATCACACCAATTTCCACATGTAGCCTAGCTTTTGTTAGTGAGATACAGAAATGCTTGCCTGAGGCTATTTGTTGTCATATTACAAGATATTTACATTGTTTACAGAGATTTTATCACAATGTTGTTCATAGGCGTATTACACTTTACCATCATACAAATTTTCACTTTTAGGGGAGCTATTGTTAGTGAGATACAGTATTCCTTGCCTGAGGCTTTTTGTTGTTTTATTACAAGATTTACATTGTTTACAGAGATTTTATCACAACGTTGATCATAGGCGTATTACACTTTACCATCATACAATTTTTCACTTTTAGGGGAGCTATTGTTAGTGAGATACAGTATTCCTTGCCTGAGGCTATTTGTTGTTTTATTACAAGATTTACATTGTTTACAGAGATTTTATCACAACGTTGATCATAGGCATATTAGACTTTACCATTATACAAATTTTTACTTTTAGTGGGGCTTTTGTTAGTGAGATACAGAAATCGTTGCCTGAGGCTATTTGTTGTTATATTACAAGATTTACATTGTTTACAGAGATCTTATCACAACGTTGATCATTGGTGTATTACACTTTACCATCATACCAATTTTCACATTTAGGGGAGCTATTGTTAGTGAGATACAGTAATCCTTGCCTGAGGCTATTTGTTGATTTATTACAAGATTTACATTGTTTACAGAGATTTTATCACAACGTTGATCATAGGCATATTAGACTTTACCATCATACCAATTTTCACTTTTAGTGGGGCTTTTGTTAGTGAGATACAGAAATCCTTGCCTGAGGCTATTTGTTGTTATATTACAAGATTTACATTGTTTACAGAGATTTTATCACAACGCTGATCATAGGGGTATTAAACTATACTACCATACAAAATTTCACATTTAGCAGACCTTTCATTAGTTAGATATAGGATTGTGTGCCTCCATTAATAATACATGGCCTGAGGCTATTTTTGCTTATTTTACAAGAAGTACATTGTTTACAAAATTTTTAACATGACGATGCACTACCCACAGTGGAACTCCATCACTATACCAAGTGTCATGTTTAGATGTGTTACCGTTAGTGAGTTACGCTTGTTCAAGCGGAAGAAGAAGAAGAAGCGGAAGATGAAGAATTTACAAAATACACTTTTGTTAATTTAACCCCTTTACCATCAATCAAATTATAATCACAGTTAGTTTCTGGGTATAGTTACACACTCATGTTAACAGAAGTCCATTATGTAGCAAACCGAAAGTGAAAGTGATGAAAAACCTTATATATGGTTTTCAATGGGGATAGACCATAGCAATCCCTATATACACAGTACTACCGTACTGTGTGATACACAGAAATTCATGCACAAATTAAGTTCTGTAGCACTGTGTACCCATGCATTTAAGTGTATATTGCTCCCGTAATTTTAAGTGCATGTAATTATGCTATTACATGGCTATACAATCACAAACTCACAGATGTGGAGTCCATATTAGAGGGTTCCATTGTATTAGTGAAATGTGTACCACTGTAGGTGAGAGAGAGAGGGAGTGAGGGAAGCTAAGAGAAAGGGAGGGGAGAGAGGAAGGGGAGAGAGGGGGAGAGAGGGAGGGAGAGTGAGGGAAGGTGAGGGGAGAGAGGTGAACCTGGTGAATAGTGTGAACTAGAGGAGACATACATTTAAACACTACTCACTAGGACAACATGACGTGGGGATTCACACTTACTTCCTGTGTACTAACTAACTAACTCTGAAATCAGGAGTGCCCTGCTAGTGAGGACACCTTCTAAGTCATCATTTTGTAGGTCACATTCCACAGGGAATGATACATGTGCAACCCCATATCCCTGTATCTGTAAATACTAAAAGGTGTTATGATTGTTGCATGCTATCATCCCCTGCCTTTGCCTAGTCTACACCCTCTCGTTTGTGAGAGGGTGTGGCTACACCAAACTAGCCTTTGCCTGGATGCTACATGCTCTCTTCCTGTGCACATGTACATTAATGGTTAACTACAGCACGTGGCCTCTCCCTCCCTCCCTCCCTACCCCAAGAACATATCACATGATAGTCAGGTGACAGTCAGGTGATGTAGTAATAACAAGTACAAAACAATTGTTGAGGCAAAAAGAGAACACCCTTGGTTGTCCCAAATACTACATGCACTTTAAACCCTGAGATCATGACACTTCACTAATCAGGACATATTCTTCTCTACCAAGGTGATCTAAGACAAGAGGTTCCACTGTATATAATAAATGACATCATTGACTTATGGCCCCCAATGAAGAAGAACGCTGTCCCAAAGACCACTAGGGGTGATGTAAGACTAGCACTATCAAAATGACATCATTGACTTACGGCCCCCTATGAATGTTCCCTTCAGATGAAGAAGAACGGCATCCCAAAGACCACAAAGGGGTAGAGGGTGGCTGTGAGCAGGGCAGCCTTCTTCCAGTCAGTACCTTTTAGAGTACGGTAGAGTCTGGCAGCGTGATAGCCTGCAGCAGCACTGAGGGAGAGAGGGAGGGAGAGGGAGGGAGAGGGAGAGAGGGGGGGGGGGGGGGGGAGGGGAGGGAGGAAGAGAGGGAGGGGAGAGAGAGATGAGTTATATACATATCCACTGGGACTTGACTGGAATGTCAGATAATTTAACATTACCCGAACTAAGGCTACCAAGTTGTGGTAATCCACTGGTCAGATCACATGAATATTTTAACAATACTATGGCAACATCTATGAATATCATCATCAACCACATCAGACCATATTCTAAATCAGTCCACTCTACAGTTCCACTTGTCTAGTTTCAAAGAGACATATCCCAACACAGTTGACCAAGAGGTGAGAGAACATACAAAGTAGCTACATCTACTGTGATATATATACTGGAGCTATTGCCTCTCTCATCTACAAACTAGTCTCACTACAGCCACACTCTTTCACTGGCTACAGGGATATGGGAAGGGGCTTTTATTAGAGTACACTACACTGTATATGACCTCATACACTCTCTTATATAGCTCAGCCATGGCTGAACAACAAACTCAGTTTGCCTACCACAACATTCAGCTCTACAAATCAGAGAGTCTTGGTAGTGGATCATATGGAGGGGTGTGTAAGGCCAAGTGTGATGGGCTACTGTGTGCTGCCAAGATCATGCACCCCACACTCTTTGACCTCCGCGACCCTGGAACAGCCTCCTACCTACGCAAGTTCCAGGAAGAATGTCACCTACTTAGCTTAGCTAGGCACCCCAATGTTGTCCAGTACTTGGCTACCTACTATGACCCTGACACCCGACTGCCTGTTCTCCTCATGGAACTTTGCGATGAAAGTCTCACTGCATTCCTGGAGCGATCCCCAGGACCACTGTCTTACCACGTTCAGCTCAACATCTGCCTGGACATAGCACTGGCTCTGGTCTACCTCCACTCCAATGGTCTCATCCACAGAGACCTAACGGGAAACAATGTCCTAATGATCGCTGGCACTCGAGCCAAGATCACCGATTTTGGCATGTCCAAGCTTGCCACTGGCAATCCTCGCATGACAGCCTTGACCCTGTGCCCAGGTAATCTACTGTACATGTCACCTGAAGCTCTCGATGAAGCTAAATCCTACACAGCTAAGCTTGACATCTTTTCCTTTGGTGTAATAGTAATTCAGATCTTGACCAGGCAGTTCCCAAATCCAACTGATCGCTTTCGCACTGTTCATGTCCCTCAACTTGATGATGAAGTTCGACGTGTAGTTCCAGAGACTGAGCGACGTCAGGACCACCTCCAGTTGATCCCAGACACTCACTCTCTGAAGCCACTTGCCCTCCAATGCCTGAAGAAGGAAATGCAACGTCCCTCAGCTCTCCAGCTCAGTGAGTGGCTGTCTGATCTGAAACAAGCCCCTCAGTACACAGAGAGCATGCATCAGGCACAGACCAGAGGTGGAAATGAAACAGGAGATGAAATTGCCACTCTGAGGAGACAGGTACAAGAGGTCCAGCAACAGAACATAGACAAGGAACAGCAACTCCAGCAGCAACTTGAGGGGCAGAGAATCTTGACTGAGGCTAAGACAAGGGTACCAGATAACCATAATAAGGAAATCAGCCTAGCTGTTATTGATGGTCTCCTCACTAGTGTGGGTGGTTGGAATAGTAGAGGTTCCACCAACACTCTCCTCAGTCTCACAGGAAAAGGTAAGAGGAAGCAGTGGTCTGAGATCTTCCCTCCTATGCCCACACCACGTTATCATACAAGTTGTATCACTACTGCGAAGGCTCTAGTTGTGGCAGGAGGTGAAGCAGGTAGCGATGATGTGGAGACTGTGGAGGTGATGGACATCAACACAAAACAGTGGACCACAGTCTGTCCTCTCCCACAAAAATTGTCATCATTTTCAGCCATTGTCTGTGGGGACTCACTCTACCTAGCAGGAGGCTACACTGGACTTTCAGTGTCAAAATCTGTTTTCACCTGCTCCCTTCCTGATCTCTGGCAACCTGAGACAATTGTATCCAGAATACGACGGACACTTACTAGGTCAAATGTATGGAAAGAAATCAGCAGTCTACCAGTAACAGGCTCTACTCTTGCCTCATTTGGAGGTCACCTGCTGGCTATTGGTGGGAGAGACTCAGGGAACCCCACCACTGATGTCTATAGATATGATTCCCACACTGACTCATGGCATGTCATTAGTCAGATGAAGAACGAACGATCGCAGTGCTTGGCAGTCACTCTTCCTGAAGACAAACTTATTGTAGTGGGAGGATACATACGTCGCTCTATCACGATAGACAGTGTTGAGATTTTGGAGGACAAGTGACAATGGATATCTTTTCTCTCCACATGAACACAACCTACACATTACATGTATACTGTGATATACTGAACTTACTGTGTGTATGTTCATTGAATTTATTAAGTGTATGGATATAAGTGCATTTAGTTCATAGCTGTCACAAATCCTGTATATTGATTGGTCAATAGCAGGTTCCTTATTTTGCATAGTGAACCTGATCCCACATAGTGAACCTACATTTTTAACAAGCTACATAGTGAACCTACATTTTTTACATCCAATTTACAAGAAGTAAAACAGAGAATAGATAAGAATTTACAACACTACATGACATTTACATCAATTATAGATAAGATCAAAACACATGTAGCTATATACATCAATCATAGTAGAAGAGGGGCGTGGCTGCATAATGGACGAGACAGCGTAGGAGAGGGAGGAGCAGCCGGGAACCCGTACCGTGTCTGCAGTACCGGAACACGGACTTATAGCGCTAGCGTTGGGCTATGCAGCAAGTAGTAGTCAACGTTTTCGTTCTCTACCGCTGTCGCTTCGTTTCCAAGGCAAAAGCCTATCAAATCTTGTCCGAGCAAGCTGTTGCATGGTGTCCGTGACGATATACCTGCGAACAGCTCCACCGCTTTGCCGTATAGACGCTATTGACAGTTTGAAATGAGTACCATGGTTACCATATTTTTGCGTGCACGTGTTTGCTATGAACTAAACAAGTTAGACACCGCGTACGAGGTGACTACGTAAATTCAAAACCCTCGGGCCATGTAGAGCCCTCGCTGCGCTCGGGACACTACGTGGCCCTCGGGTTTTGAATTTACGTAGTCACCTCGTACGCGGTGTCTAACTTGTATTTATGTTTCATCCTATAATTGCATTCCATTTGTGCATTGCTGTAATTGACTTCCGCCTTTTGCCGTACATTGTCTGTAATTCTCTGTATATATTGTGTGCGTGTGTATTTAATATATTCAGTCATTCTGTGCTCTGTTCTGCGTGCTCGCTCGGTTACCCTACTTGGTGACGAGGGTAAACTGAGACGATGGCTACTCACGGTACAATGAAACAGTTCAACTCGCAAGTCGACGACTGGCCCACGTACATCGAGACTACAGTACTACTTTGTTGCTAACAATGTGAACGACCCAGCAAAGAAGGGGGCCATACTTCTGATGGTTTGCGGAGCACCCAGGTTCAAGCTCCTTCGTTCTCCACATGAACACAACTTATACATTACATGTATACCACATCCACTATATGTACTATGACCTACCAGTGATTATATGTATAGCTACATGTATAAATGTCAATACACGATTTATAAATGGATGAAGGTGGTGTCATGGATGCATTGTCCAATGAACACACTCTAAATAGTCATTTGTGGAGATCATGGAAAGTAGACACACATAGTACAAATGACAAGGGACACCTTCATACAGAGGGTTTTGTCCCTTATTTAGAGGTTGTCCCCTTTATTGGGATTGTTTTTTAATAAACAGCAATGTATTGCAACAATATCCTTATACTGCAGGTGTTACAACATATGATTATTTTGGAGGGTTTAAAAGCACTCATGTCCAACATTGCCATGTAATGTCGTAATTGTATATGTAACTCCATAGATACACTGGAAGGCCATGATATGTACCATATGTCACAGTTACCTCTTGTGTTTGTTCCTGTCAGAGTATCCCTACATATGTACGTGTACTGCCAGAGTTACTGTGGTATACAGGGATACTCTGACAGAGGGGTAATGATGTAATGGCAGTACACGTAATGTACACGTACTGCCAGAGTTACTGTGGTATACAGGGATACTCTGACAGAGGGGTAATGATGCAGTGGCAGTACACGTAATGTACACATATTGCCAGAGGTAACAGGGATACTCTGACAGAGGGGTAGTGCAGTGAGGAGCAATTTGGTAGTGGTACATGTAGTGTATTGGCTGCCTGTCAATCGTGCTGTGTTACAGTCTGTCAGAGTTTCTATGGATGTTTGAGAAAGTCCCTGACAAAACATGGCAGCACTGGACATCACTCTTTAAAGAGGTATGGGGCTTGTAGGTGAGTGCTAAAAAGTGTCCACTATTCAGATGTTGTTTAATATTGCTATAATAGCGCCGGTGGAAGACAGAGTGTCAGCTATTCAGAGAGGTGCCCCACTATTGTTAAGTATTATAAAGGGGGGAAACACTTGGAACATAGTACATGTAGTTTGTCCGCTATACATCCAGCGCATTTTTGGTGAGTGGATTGAGTGTGTCTAATGTCGGCTGGCACTGTACCGGCTGGCCACCGTCTACATGTGCATATGCAAGCCTCAGCAGTGTGCATCGGCACTTTGTGCCATTCTCTAGTGAGGACACACTTGGCGGAGTGTACTACATGTACATGTATGTATAACATTACAGTATGTACACAAACATATAACCGCCTTGTCTTGCTCTGCTTGCCAATTGAACTCTAATCACTTAATGTCCACCTCTTCTTTTGAATGCTACACTTACAGTTCTCAATGTTAGCGGTGGTTCTGGACACTTTCGAGTGCAGGCACCCTCAGTATTTAGGTCTACAGTCCATACTTCCATGTCCCCTCTAAACATTACATATAGAATATCGGACAAAATGTTGTTGAAGAAAATTCACAAAGGGGTCAGGAAATTCCAGGCCCCCCAATTAATGTACTCTGACCTACCAATGATGATGAGTATAATAGAGAATATCTGAATGCCTGATCCAAGACAAGCAGTCAGTAGAGTGGGATGGAGAGGGGGTCGGAAGACATCTCCATGGACTAGCTTCCAGCCTGTATCTTCTAGTGTGTCATCCTGGGGGGGGGGGGGGGGGGGGAGGGAGGGAAGGTAAGAGAGAGGGAGGGGGAGGTGGTGAATAGTGTGAACTAGAGGAGTCATACATTTAACCACTACTCACTAGGACAACATGACGTCAGGACAGTCAGGACACCTTCTAAGTCATCATTTTGTAGGTCAGATTCCACTGGATGACATCTTTAACCCTCAGTTCACAGGTGCAACAAGGGTTACTGTAGTTGTCGTGTCTGTCTGTTAGGTCACATCTCACATCTGGAGTGTCCTGAAAATACTGTCACATACTCAGCGGCAACAGAGGTCAAAATATTTGTGGGTTTTTCTCTGAAACCACTCCGTTGCAGAGATCCAGCACTCCTCTGTTGTAGGCCATACTGCTAATTCATAATAAGTTTGCACAATACCAACTACATGTACTGTGTTCAGCTTTGTACCTCGTAATCCCATGGCCATCCCAAAACCAAACTCAATGTCAATACCTAACCTACATGTACACAAAACGATTTTTGAAATCAAAGGATCCCTTCAATTGAAAAGTCGTCTTTTATTCTAATTGTGGGTGGCCTATGACCTCACTTAATTAAATTAGCTCCATATGAAAGCCTTTGAAAGAATTCTGAGGGGTCAGTATTGTTGATCTTCAATTTCTGTAGCCGTATAAGCCCTAGCTCTAACCTAGCCCTACCATTAGCACCAACGAAGTAACCTTGCCCTAGATGAGGTCAGAGGGTAAGAGGATCCTAATGGTACACACATACCAGAAGAGTAGTCCTATATTTACTATATATACATACATGTACCTACATACTTAATAATTTTCGCTCTAGTAATTACAGCACATCTCACTTATTTGCTACAGTTATTATACCCACCATCCCCCAGTTCAGTTACACCCATTTCCACAATAGTTTACTTTCAAGGAGACTTACGTATCCCAACACAGTTGACCAAGAGGTGAGAGAACATACAAAGTAGCTACATCTACTGTGATATATATACTGGAGCTATTGCCTCTCTCATCTACAAACTAGTCTCACTACAGCCACACTCTTTCACTGGCTACAGGGATATGGGGAGGGGCTTTTATTAGAGTACACTACACTGTATATGACTTCATACACTCTCTTATATAGCTCAGCCATGGCTGAACAACAAACTCAGTTTGCCTACCACAACATTCAGCTCTACAAATCAGAGAGTCTTGGTAGTGGATCATATGGAGGGGTGTGTAAGGCCAAGTGTGATGGGCTACTGTGTGCTGCCAAGATCATGCACCCCACACTCTTTGACCTCCGCGACCCTGGAACAGCGTCCTACCTACGCAAGTTCCGGGAAGAATGTCACCTACTTAGCTTAGCTAGGCACCCCAATGTTGTCCAGTACCTGGCTACCTACTATGACCCTGACACCAGACTGCCTGTTCTCCTCATGGAACTTTGCGATGAAAGTCTCACTGCATTCCTGGAGCGATCCCCAGGACCACTGTCCTACCACGTTCAGCTGAACATCTGCCTGGACATAGCACTGGCTCTGGTCTACCTCCACTCCAATGGTCTCATGCACAGAGACCTAACGGGAAACAATGTCCTAATGATCGCTGGCACTCGAGCCAAGATCACAGATTTTGGCATGTCCAAGCTTGCCACTGGTAATCCTCGCATGACCCTGTGCCCAGGTAATGAAAAGTACATGTCACCTGAAGCTCTTGATGAAGATGAATCCTACACAGCTAAGCTTGACACCTTCTCCTTTGGTGTAATAGTAATTCAGATCTTGACCAGGCAGTTCCCAAATCCAACTGATCGATTTCAAACTATTCATGATCCTCGCTATGACAAAAAAGTTCGACTTGTAGTTCCTGAGACTGAGCGACGTCAGGCCCACCTCCAGTTGATCCCAGACACTCACTCTCTGAAGCCACTTGCCCTCCAATGCCTGAAGAATGAAATGCAACGTCCTTCAGCTCTCCAGCTCAGTGAGAGGCTGTCAGAGCTGAAACAAGCCCCTCAGTACACAGAGAGCATGCATCTGGCACAGAACAGCAGTGAAATCCAACCACTTAAACAGGTCCCTGTGCCCAAGCCAAGAAAAGCAGATGAACACTGGGAACGTATCACACACCTACAGAACATGGTGGAGGCCAAGGATAAACAGATTCAAGAAAAACAGCAAATCATTGAGACCAAGGATCGAGAGATTAAAAAAACAATAGCCACCAAGCAACATGCAATAGAAACCAAGGAGAGACAGTTACAGCAGACACAACAGCAGCTCCAAGACAGTCAGCAGTTAGTGGCACAGTTTCAGCAGATCCTGCAGCACAAGGACAACACCATCAGTGACCTCCAGCAGACCATATCACACCATGAGAGGGAGAGGGAGATTCAACAGTTGAAGCAGCAAGACATTGCCAGCAGTATCCAACCACAACAGCTGCCAGTCACAGCAGAAAAAACACAAACAGCTACAGCAGTATCAGTAGCTCAGAAAGATATCAGCAAGATGACATGGAGGGAGGGGAAGAAGGCACCAAAGGGAATGAGAGGAGCAGCAGTAGTGGATGGGAACATAGCCTATTTCAGACAAGCTAATTCAGGCAGAGTACATTCATACCAGAACATTCTAGGGAACGAACAGTGGTCTAGGCTACTAGATAACCCTAATAAGGCCTTCAGTCTAGCTGTTATTGATGGTCTCCTCACAAGTGTGGGTGGTAGCGACAGTAGAGGTCCCACCAACACTCTCCTCAGTCTCACAGGAGAAGGTGAGAGGAAGCAGTGGTCAGAGGTCTTCCCTCATATGCCCACACCACGCAGGCTCACAGCTTGTATCACTACTGAGAAGGCTCTAGTTGTGGCAGGAGGTTATACAGAAGGTGATACTGTGCAGGTGGACAGTGTGGAGATGATGTCAATCAACACAAAACAGTGGACCACAGTCTGTCCTCTCCCAAAAAAACTGTCATCACTATCAGGCATTGTCTGTGGGGACTCACTCTACCTAGCAGGAGGCATTACTGGACGTTATGGGTCAAAATCTGTTTTCACCTGCTTCTTTCCTGATCTCTTGCAACCCAAGACACTTGGATCCAGAATACGACGGACACTTAGTAGGTCAAATGTATGGAAAGAAATCAGCAGTCTACCAGTAACAGGCTCTACTCTTGCCTCATTTGGTGGTCACCTGCTGGCTATTGGTGGGAGAGATGACTTGGGGAACCCCACCAGTGATGTCTATAGATATGATTCCCACACTGACTCATGGCTTGTCATTAGTCAGATGAAGAACAAACGATCACAGTGCTTGGCAGTCACTCTTCCTGAAGACCTACTTATCGTAGTGGGAGGGTTTAAAGAAGGCGACAGTGAGATAGACAGTGTTGAGATATTGAAGGACAAGGATAAGGATAGAGAGCGTCAAGAATGAATGTCTCTTATCTCCACATGACACAACTTACACATATGTATATCACATCCACTACATGTATGTTACATTATGTACACTTTATGTTACATATATCTGGGATTGCTATGGATTGTCCTGGGATGTCCCATGTCCCCTATCTGACAATTAGTTAACCCCGTCTGAGGAGCAGCCACAGCCCCTCCCCATCCGTAAAGGGGGTGGAGCCGAATGCATGGTGAGGCTCCACCCCCTTTTGATGGGGAGGAGGCTGGGCTCGCGACGAAGACTACGCGGAAGATGATACATACATATCTATACATGTATATGATATCCTGGGACATCCCGGGATTTTGACGGCATTCCCAGATAACCTCATGTGTATCACAGACATGATTTGGGATGCCTACATTATTAGAATTTCTATACTACTTGGCTAGGCATGGAATTTAGACACAGCAAGTGAGGGATTCATGTGAAGGTCAGGGAAATTCCAGGATCCCCAATTAATGTACTTTGACCTACCAATGATGATGAGTATCATAGAGAATATCTGAATGCCTGATCCAAGACAAGCAGTCAGTAGAGTGGGATGGAGAGGGGGTCGGAAGACTAGCTTCCAGCCTGTCTCTTCTAGTGTGTCATCCTAGAGAGGGGGGGGGGGAGGGGAGGAGAAAGAGGGAGGGAGGGAGGGAGGGAGGGAAGGAGGATAGGAAGGGAGGGAGGGAGTGAGGGGGGAGGGGGTGAGGGAGGGAGGGGGTGAGGTAATTATATAACTCTATTTACGAAATACTGAGGGTGAGAGGTAATAGAGAGAGAGGGGAGAGAGGGAGGGGGAGGGAGTGAGGAAAGGTAAGAGAGAGGGAGGGGGAGTGACGGAAGGTAAGAGAGAGGTGAGGGGAGAGAGGTGAACCTGGTGAATAGTGTGAACTAGAGGAGCCATACATTTAACCACTACTGACTAGGACAACATGACGTGGGGATTCACACTTTCTTCCTGTGTACTAGCTAACCAACTCTGAAATCAGGAGTGCCTGCTAGTCAGGACACCTTCTAAGTCATCATTTTGTAGGTCAGATACTTCAGATTCACTTATGACCAGTACCACTAATGAATGACTAGACTAGGCAAAGGCAGAGAGGATAGCATGCAACAATAATACCATGCCTAACCCCATATCCCTGCATCTAAAAGGGTTTAAGTATGTTATTATTGTTGCATGCTATCATCCTCTGCCTTAGTCTCGTGCCCAGACCACACCCCGAAGGGAAAGGGTCTGGTCACTTTTCACAAATTTCCTGGGACTCAGTTTGAGAAATCAAACTACCAATCACATTCGCAGAAGTGGTTCACGTAGATCTACAAAATTTCTTTCTAATTACACATACAGTCCCAATAAAGAGACTTCTCTTTGGGTGTGGTCTGGAAACGAGACTATTGTACTACGCACTATAATTACTTCTGTTGGATGAGAAATTTCATTCCTAACTTTTACATACAGTCCACTAGACCCTTTCCCTTCGAGGTGTGGTCTGGGCACAAGACTCCCCCTGTCACCTAGTCTGGTGTAGCCACACCCTCTCGTTTTGTGAGAGGGTGTGGCCATGCCAGACTAGCCTTCGCTTTGGAAATTTTCAACCTGTCTTAGCAGTTAGTGAAGGTTGCCTCAACTGACTACTGAACTACATTTGTGTATTTATTTAACTGATGTATATTATATATAACCCTCGGCGCGCATCCCCAGGAGGGTTACGGTAGTTGGGTCTGTGTGTGTGTGTGTATGTGTGTGTGTGTGTGTGTGTGTGTGTGTGTGTGTGTGTGTGTGTGTGTGTGTGTGTGTGAGTGTGTGTGTGTGTGTGTGTGTGTGTGTGTGTGTGTGTGTGTGTGTGTGTGTGTGTGTGTGTGTGTGTCTCTCTCTCTGTTAAGTCACATCTCACTTCTAGAGCGTCTGTTTGTCCTGAAAATACTGTCACGGACCCAGCGGGCAACGGGCAGCTGTTTCAGGCTGATTGGCTCTCATCAGTGACATGTACATGTACAATGTATGTATAGCATTAACAGTTACAGTTGTAATTCAGAAACCCTCAGACCCTGTAGTAGCCATCCTGTACTATGACCTACCAACGATATATGTATATCATAGAGAATATCTGACAAACACTACAGGACCAGACCAGTGGTGGCTCCATGGAACCTCCTTTGATGAGCTACTACCATCTGTCCTTGCCTACCTTAAGGTGACAATTATTTGCAGGTACATTTTTTGGCGGATTTAGGATTCTGTGCATTTTACTGGTATCAAATTTTCTACCCTCAGCTCACATGTTGCCCACATTGTGAAATGTCTGAAGTACAAGTATGAATTCCAATCCAGTATGTCACCACACTTGCATGCACCTGACAGAATGCCACACCCCCAGCTTCCATGGACATACCATGAACCTCCTTTGTAAATCCTAGGTCTACCACTGGCACTGGTTGAACAATGAACAAGGGAGGGAGAGGGAGGGAGAGGGAGGGAGGGAGAGGGAGGGAGAGGGAGGGAGAGGAAGGGAGAGGGAGGGAGGGAGAGGGAGAGTGAAGGAGAGGGAGGGAGAGGGAGGGAGAGGGAGGGAGAGGGAGGGAGGGAGGGAGAGGGAGGGAGAGGGAGGGAGAGGAAAGTTACATAATTGTTGAGTGCTTTAGTGTGAGGCAAATGATCATGGATTGCTGGCTCGGATGTGTATGTATGTAGAAGGAAGCATCGAAGAGGTCTTTGATGACTGACACTTTTTGAATTTGAATCCTGTCCCAGTACTGTACTGACCAGCTAAGTTTGGGTCTTTTATTGCACGACTTGTACAAGACAGAATGCCACCACACTTGCATGCACCTGACAGAATGCCACGCCCCCAGCTTCCATGGACATAACATAAACCTCCTTTGTAAATCCTAGGTCTACCACTGGCACTGGTTGAACAATGAACAAGGGAGGGAGAGGAAGGGAGAGGGAGGGAGGGAGGGAGGGAGAGGGAGGGAGAGGGAGGGAGAGGGAAGAAGAGGGAGGGAGGGAGGGAGAGGGAGGGAGAGGAAGGGAGAGGGAGGGAGGGAGAGGGAGGGAGAGGGAGGGAGAGGGAGGGAGAGGAAGGGAGAGGGAGGGAGGGAGAGGGAGGGAGAGGGAGGGAGAGGGAGGGAGAAGAGGAAAGTTACATAATTGTTGAGTGCTTTAGTTTGAGGCAAATGATCATGGATTGCTGGCTCGGATGTGTATGTATGTATGTACATGTATACATACATGTGTCACGTTTTTGCCTGGGGACACACACAACACACAAACATAACAGGCTCCATCAAGGTTTAAAGATCACAGTGAATTCCATAGGCCTAAGTGTTTGCACTGTGAAGCTTGAAGCCTGAAGGCTGCTTCTCTCCTGCTACTAGCTTCCTGATTTGTTGCTTATGAAGAGTTTAGGCCTCCTCAATAGCTGTTTCATCACAGTACAGCACATTATGTGTGGAGGTACAGTTTCCATATCGAGACTGTAAAGGAATCAGTGTCTATGATTTTATAGGAAAGGGTCACAGTGTTCATGTGTGTTGGCACTGCTCAGTATGTAGCACTACTTGAGGCTGTCGGTCTAATTGGCTTATTGAACACAGCACAAGCTTGTAGAAGAGTGTATGATTGTTCTTATAGACAGACTATATCCATGGTTGTGTTACATCTAAATACATTTGCATGAGGCATGGTTGTACATGGGCATTGCTAGTATTCTGCTATACAGTCCACTGTGAATAAGGCTTTTGAGATATACACATATATTGAAATGACATGTCATCATGAATACACTTACAAATATAACACTACCATGGCAACCAGTTACAATAAGTGCAGTTACACCCATTTCCCATGTCATCATATCATAACACTACCATGGCAACAAGTAGGCCCTAATAATCACACTGTGTTACATAGTAGTAAGTAGGCAGGGCAAGCTACATGCAAGTAAGCCGGCTGCGTGCTATCAACAACAATAACATGCGTAATCCCTCCCTACAACTTTTATTGTGGGGTTACACATGTAATTGTTGTTGCATGTCATCATCCCTTGTTTTGCTGCATGGATGCTTCCTTGTTTACTAAATTTTCTTTGCTACAAATGTTTTACACTTTACGTATGTAGTATGTGTGATTTTTCTTAGAGACAGACTATATATCCATGGTTGTGTTACACCAGTCTGCATCTCTGTGAGTGTATGTGCATTGCTAGTATTCTGCTATACAGTCCACTGTGAATAAGGCTTTGAGACTGTACATTGAAATGACATGTCATCGTGAATAAATGTGAAGTTACACCCATTTCCCATGTCTCATATATAATCATAACACTACCATGGCAACCAGTTATTCCTATACAAATCCATTGTACAGTTACAGGTCAGGTGACTGGAGGGTGTACCTGACATCATGAATAGTTATGTTGGTAGAGAGTTGATATAACACTACCATGGCAACCAGCTATGAATAATGTCACATACTAAATTTAAACCTGTCCACTCTACAGTCCCACCCATTTCCTTGTCTAGTTTCAAAGAGACATATCCCAACACAGTTGACCAAGAGGTGAGAGAACATACAAAGTAGCTACATCTACTGTGATATATATACTGGAGCTATTGCCTCTCTCATCTACAAACTAGTCTCACTACAGCCAGTGGCTACAGGGATATGGGAGGGGCTTTTAGTAGAGAAAATGTACTGCAACCCCCTAAAATACTCTAGTTAATGAACATTAAGAGTCCACCTCTAGGGTGTAAGTATTATTATTATTATTAGTTAAACCACATTTACATGCTCACCGCCTGAGTGCGCATAGTAGGGATGCACACATTATTCGGTAATTTCTTTCGGAATAATAAATTTCTTTCGGAATAATAGGTAAGCTTTTATAAAAAAGAATAATAGGCAAAAATTTAGGTCACGTGACACCTGCATGTTGATTTTACCGTACGATCAACAGCATGTATAGTTAGCTAGAGCCTCGAGAGTGGCTTTCTCTGCATAAATTACTTATCAGACGAACAAGTATCCCCTTTGGGTAAGAAATAATCGTTTCGTTTGAATGCTGAATGCTGCATTTCCATCTCTGCGGTTATGTAGAAGAGACTATGAGAGGTTGTAGCAGTTGAATGATGGTTTGTGTTGAAGAATAAAAGAATAAAGAATTTGGGAATAGAATAATAGGGTTTAAAAAAGAATAATGTGCACATCTCTAGCGCATAGTGCCCGAACGGGAAAAGACATCATTTGTAGCATTGTGTGTAAATTGCTCAAGGTCACGACCTGTGCTGTATGCAGATACAACCAGCTTCCTGTTCAGATACAGTGCTCTAGCTTGTATAAACCACTACTATAAACATAGCAACCACATAGCAACAGGCTATACATGTATATGGACAATAGCGATGGACATACTGGCCCAGCCACAGAGAAGGATTGATAAGCTTGCTGCACTACATTACCTCGTATTTCAAGTACATGTATCAGTTAGCACGCAGTTAGGCTTTTGAACAGCTGTCAAAGGAACAAGCTCAAGATTGTTGTAATAGGCCTAATGGTTTTCATGGTAACCAAATGACACCAAAACTTTTGGAAAATCCATTCTTATAAACATCTGCTCTGTGTTGCACTGAAGCTGTTGGTAAACATATAAGCTGAGAAATAGGGCACAGACACACACACACACACACACGCACACGCACACGCACACACACACACACACACACACACACACACACACACACACACACACAACACACACACACACACACACACACACACACACACACACACACACACACACACACACACACACACACACACACACACACACACACACACCAAGTACTTGATGGCCATGCGCGCCGAGGGTTAATAAGTAAATGTACATGACATACTTCATACAGACTCTTTTATTATAGCTCAGCCATGGCTGAACAACAAACTCAGTTTGCCTACCACAACATTCAGCTCTACAAATCAGAGAGTCTTGGTAGTGGATCATATGGAGGGGTGTGTAAGGCCAAGTGTGATGGACTACTGTGTGCTGCCAAGATCATGCACCCCACACTCTTTGACCTCCGCGACCCTGGAACAGCCTCCTACCTACGCAAGTTCCAGGAAGAATGTCACCTACTTAGCTTAGCTAGGCACCCCAATGTTGTCCAGTACCTGGCTACCTACTATGACCCTGACACCCGACTGCCTGTTCTCCTCATGGAACTTTGTGATGAAAGTCTCACTGCATTCCTGGAGCGATCCCCAGGACCACTGTCCTACCACGTTCAGCTCAACATCTGCCTGGACATAGCACTGGCTCTGGTCTACCTCCACTCCAATGGTCTCATCCACAGAGACCTAACGGGAAACAATGTCCTAATGATCGCTGGCACTCGAGCCAAGATCACAGATTTTGGCATGTCCAAGCTTGCCACTGGCAATCCTCGCATGACAGCCTTGACCCTGTGCCCAGGTAATCTACTGTACATGTCACCTGAAGCTCTCGATGAAGCTAAATCCTACACAGCTAAGCTTGACATCTTCTCCTTTGGTGTAATAGTAATTCAGATCTTGACCAGGCAGTTCCCAAATCCAACTGAGCGTTTTTGCACTGTTCATGATCCTCGCTACGACGATGAAGTTCGACGTGTAGTTCCTGAGACTGAGCGACGTCAGGCCCACCTCCAGTTGATCCCAGACACTCACTCTCTGAAGCCACTTGCCCTCCAATGCCTGAAGAAGGAAATGCAACGTCCCTCAGCTCTCCAGCTCAGTGAGAGGCTATCTGAGCTGAAACAAGCCCCTCAGTACACAGAGAGCATGCATCAGGCACAGAACAACAGTGAAATCCAACAACTCGAGCAGCAACTTAGAGACCAGATAATCTTGACTGAGGCTAAGACAAGGGAAGCTAGTGAACACCAGGCACGTAGCACACAGCTACAGAGGATGGTGGAGGCCAAGGATAGACAGCTTCAAGGAAACCAGCAGACAATTGATGAAAACCAGCATACAATTGCAACCAAGCAACATGCAACAGAAACCAAGGAGAGACAGTTACAGCAGACACAACAGCAGCTCCGAGACAGTCAGCAGTTAGTGGAACAGTTTCAGCAGAGCCTGCAGCACAAGGACAAGACCATCAGTGACCTCCAGCAGACCATATCACACCATGAGAGGGAGAGGGAGATTCAGCAGTTGAAGCAGCAAGACATTGCCAGCAGTATCCAACCACAACAGCTGCCAGTCACAGCAGAAAAAACACAAACAGCTACAGCAGTATCAGTAGCTCAGAAAGATATCAGCAAGATGACATGGAGGGAGGGGAAGAAGGCCCCAGAGAGAATGGAGAGAGGAGCAGCAGTAGTGGATGGGAACACAGCCTACTTCAGATCAGATAGTTCATCCACTCTATACACATACCAGAACATTGTAAGGAATGAGCAGTGGTCTAGGCTATCAGGCAACCCTAATAAGGCCTTCAGCCTAGCTGTTATTCATGGTCTCCTCACTAGTGTGGGTGGTAAGGACAGTAGAGGTCCCACCAACACTCTCCTTAGTCTCACAGGAGAAGGTGAGAGGAAGCAGTGGTCTGAGGTCTTCCCTCCTATGCCCACAGCACGCTATCATACAGCTTGTATCACTACTGAGAAGGCTCTAGTTGTGGCAGGAGGTTATGCAGGTGATAATCTGGTCACTGTGGAGGTGATGGACATCAACACAAAACAGTGGACCACAGTCTGTCCTCTCCCACAAAAGCTGTGGTCATTGTCAGGTGTTGTCTGTGGGGAGTCACTCTACCTAGCAGGAGGCTACACTAGAGCTAGACATTCACTGTCAAAATCTGTTTTCACCTGCTCCCTTCCTGATCTCTGGCAACCTGATACACTTGGATCCAGAATACGACGGACATTTACTAGGTCAAATGTATGGAAAGAAATCAGCAGTCTACCAGTAACACGCTCTACTCTTGCCTCATTTGGTGGTCACCTGCTGGCTATTGGTGGGAAAGATGACTCAGAGAACCCCACCACTGATGTCTATAGATATGATTCCAACACTGACTCATGGCATGTCATTAGTCAGATGAAGAACAAACGATCACAGTGCTTGGCAGTCACTTTTCCTGACGACAAACTTATTGTAGTGGGAGGAGTAACACGCATTCTCTTGAAAAGGGGTGCACTAATAATAGTTACAGACAGTGTTGAGATTTTGGAGGACAAGTGACAATGGATATCTTTTTTCTCCACATGAACACAACCTACACATTACATGTATACCACATCCACTATATGTACTATGACCTACCAATGATTAGTTAAGGTGTCTTGTTTTGGCAAGCAGAGAGTGCGCATGCAAAATTAGAAGCACATACACACGTATAATATTACGGTGTGCAGTGCCCGTCACATATAAATAATTAATAAATTGGCCCATTGACATGATTAGGAAGGCTCACTCCACTCGCCAAATCACATAGTTCACTACGCTCCATGTCTAACCTGTTTAGATTAAATTCCTAGGGCCATGAGATTCAAACTGACGTATGTCGCTAGTGTGTACTGTATTGTAGAGTCGCACACAAAGCAGCATGGATATCTGTAATTCAAGGCCTACTTGTAACAAGGACTCTATGAAAAATGAGGATCCTAGCACAAATAAGGATTCCAGCACTCTGCAATCTGATTGGATAATTCAAGGACGTGTTGTTATGGATCCATTGTCCAATGAACACACTCTAAATTAATGTGGAGATCACGAAAATATGAAATGTAGACATCTTTAGTACTTCCAGCCTGGGGTCTATGTTCCATACTTTCATGTCCCCTCTCAACATTACATATAGAATACCCGACAAACTCTTGTGGGGGGAAATTCACGTGGGGGTCAGGGAATTCCAGCACCCCCAATTAATGTACTCTGACCTACCAATGATGATGAGTATCATAGAGAATATCTGAATGCCTGATCCAAGACAAGCAGTCGTAAAGTGGGATGGAGAGGGGGTCGGAAGACATCTCCATGGACTAGCTTCCAGCCTGTCTCTTCTAGTGTGTCATCCTAGGGGGGGGGGGGGGGGGGGGGGGGAAGGGAGGGAGGGAGGGGAGAGGTGGAGGAAAGGGAGGAACTCCATTCTACTGACTGCATGTTCAAATAGTATAATTGATGGCAGCGTTCCCGCTCTAATCAGGACACCCTCATAGCAAAACTGTCCTAATATGTGGTGTCCTAAATAACAGTTAGATACTGGATGTAAGGGATCTACGGAATTCAGAACTCAAGGGCCATCTGTATACAGTAGTATACAGATGGCCCAAGGGTTTATGAATTCTGTAGATCCCTTACATACAGTATCTAACTTGTTAAGATCAGAGCAGGGTGTCTATATGTTTCCTTGTGTGTATCACAAATCTACACATGCACAATAATTACGTAATGGTACAAAGGTCAATGTGCACCAAAAATGCATGCATTCAGCTAGTAATACATGACTATCAACATGTTTGGATATACCCCAACTCTATATGCATACGCAACGTTGCTAATAGCAGCTAGGGTTCACATTGCTGAATGAATTGAATATGGCAGATGAAACTAACAGTAAACCAAGTTAATTATCATTTCAAATGCATTCTTATATACACAGACTGATATTTCTACTGCAAACAATGCAATGTCATGTTTGGATTTGAGTCCAGGCTTCACAAACACAATAGAAGTGCTCATCACAACTTTAGACAGGTAGTGTGCTCCTGTCAATGTTATGTGGTGCACATGTGAGATGAACAGTAATCTGTGTGTGTGTGTGTGTGTGTGTGTGTGTGTGTGTGTGTGTGTGTGTGTGTGTGTGTGTGTGTGTGTGTGTGTGTGTGTGTGTGTGTGTGTGTGTGTGTGTGTGTGTGTGTGTGTGTGTGTGTGTGTGTGTGTGTGTGTGTGTGTGTGTGTGTGTGTGTGTGTGTGTGTGTGTGTGTGTGTGTGTGTGTGTGTGTGTGTGTGTGTGTGTGTGTGTGTGTGTGTGTGTGTGTGTGTGATTAGAGCTGGAAAAGATTTGCAGCCATTATTCCCAACACCAAGCCTCCAACAATTCTACAACTTCAAGCCCCACACACTCTACAAGGATAAGCACATCTACCAATGTGGTGTTCTATGGAAAGTAAGTACTCAATGATATGCATAAACACCAAAACAAGAGTTACAGTGCTACAGGAAACAGACTACTCTCAGTAAAATGCCAGTCCAACTAGTAGGATGGGACAGTCCCAAAGACCTAGTTGTACAGAATTGGGATGGAATTTCCTCAGACTACATGGAAACAGTGGGTCCTAAACAGCTATTAATGAGGTCCCATGTCTTGTACAGCACAAAATGCACACTTTACACTCTAAACCACCATCCACCAGTCTCATTAATGTGCTGCAAATGCAAGTAGTCATAACTCCACGAGGGTTACACACTTTACAAGTGCTTCGGAGTTTTGTGAGTTGTCGTTGGTCATGCATGCAAGCAAGGTTTGTAGGGTTCTGTACTTTAGTGCATTCATTATGGTGAAGGTCTTCCACAGCTACTCTATCATCTACCACTGTTGGTGTAGATCAGGCACATTAGTGTGGACATGTTGTCAGTTGTTCCAGTCATAACATTTTAAACAGGTCAAAGGTTGCACTAATGGAGACTTACATACTGTGCTGATCATGTTTATTGATGTACTTCATCAATGCAAGGTGTGGCTTATCCATTGTATGTACATGTATCTCTACATTGAACCATACATTTTTACAATACGTATTTTTCACTCAGTATCTCCAACAGCTCATTCACCTTTTCTAGTGATCTACAAGACATGGCTCAAGCATTGTATATGCATATGGAATGTGTTTAGTTGGGCTTTGGCCTTGCGATATTTTGACATCCTGCTGCACATGTGTATGAAGTTATCTGGCTACAACTACATGTAGGTGGGTAACCTTCCACTTGCCTACAATGCCTATTTGCATTCCTCTAGTAAATACATGTAGCTATACTCTGTACTCTACATGTACTTGTCCCTTTTTGTGTTCATGTAGAGTACAGAGTAGGGTTTCCTAAAGTTTTGCCCCCCCTCAAGTCACATGTTAAATAAAAAAATGTGCCCCTCGTATGCAGTAACACGTTTTCATGTTGCCCCCCCCCCCCCCCAAGATTTCTCTTATGTGCTGTTTGCCCCCTTGTCAAGTTTTCTGAAAAAAAGCACTGTATGTAACCTTACTCATGTGTGGTGTACCTCATACATCCATGTATATACTCATTACACCTCACTAGGTGAGGTGCTTGCTGGCCATCTTTAAGATGATATTCCTAGTTCCTAGATGCTCAGTCTCCTTACAGCCTCCAGTCTCCCATGTCTGTCTTGTGTGCACCTGAGAGAAAGCCATGATGATTTACGTAATTGGGCAAGTGGGAGCGAGTCGTTCAGCTGGCATGGTTATATACATTGGACTGACTGACCCTCCCTATATATAAACTGTATGGGACCATGTGGACCGGGGGGGTCTGCACGGTACGAGCAAACATAGCAAGCCTTTCTACTTCTGTTCATCCACAATGCATAGCATTCCACTAGTATTGAGGGACTGAAAAGTCAGATCACATGAATTGTACTATAACCAGCTATGAACTATTCACACAATAATTCTATTCTATATAAATCAGTCCATTGTACAGTTACACTCAGTTTCAAAGAGACATATCCCAACACAGTTGACCAAGAGGTGAGAGAACATACAAAGTAGTTACATCTACTGTGATATATATACTGGAGCTATTGCCTCTCTCATCTACAAACTAGTCTCACTACAGCCACACTCTTTCACTGCCTACAGGGATATGGGAAGGGGCGAGTACAGTACACTGTATATGACTTCATACACTCTCTTATATAGCTCAGCCATGGCTGGACAACAAACTCGGTTTGCCTACCACAACATTAAGCTCTACAAATCAGAGAGTCTTGGTAGTGGATCATATGGAGGGGTATGTAAGGCCAAGTGTGATGGGCTACTGTGTGCTGCCAAGATCATGCACCCCACTCTCTTTGACCTCCGCGACCCTGGAACAGCCTCCTACCTACGCAAGTTCCGGGAAGAATGTCACCTACTTAGCTTAGCTAGGCACCCCAATGTTGTCCAGTACCTGGCTACCTACTATGACCCTGACACCCGACTGCCTGTTCTCCTCATGGAACTTTGTGATGAAAGTCTCACTGCATTCCTGGAGCGAGCCCCAGGACCACTGTCCTACCATGTTCAGCTGAACATTTGCCTGGACATAGCACTGGCTCTGGTCTACCTCCACTCCAATGGTCTCATCCACAGAGACCTAACGGGAAACAATGTCCTAATGATCGCTGGCACTCGAGCCAAAATCACCGATTTTGGCATGTCCAAGCTTGCCATTGGCAATCCTCGCATGACAGCCTTGACCTTGTGCCCAGGTAACCTACTGTACATGTCACCTGAAGCTCTCGATGAGGCTAAATCCTACACAGCTAAGCTTGACATCTTCTCCTTTGGTGTAATAGTAATTCAGATCTTGACCAGGCAATTCCCATATCCAACAGATCGATTTCGTACTATTCATGATGCTTGCTATGATGATAAAGTTCGACGTGTAGTTCCTGAGACTGAGCGACGTCAGGCCCACCTCCAGTTGATCCCAGACACTCATTCTCTGAAGCCACTTGCCCTCCAATGCCTGAAGAAGGAAATGCAACGTCCCTCAGCTCTCCAGCTCAGTGAGAGGCTGTCTGAGCTGAAACAAGCCCCTCAGTACACAGAGAGCATGCATCAGGCACAGACCAGCAGTGAAATCCAACAACTTGAGCAGCAACTTAGGGACCAGATGATCTTGACTGAGGTTAAGACAAGGGAAGCTAGTGAACACTACGTACATAGCACAGAGCCACAGAGGATGGTGGAGGCCAAGGATAGACAGCTTCAAGAATACCAGCGTATGATTGCAACTAACCAGCATGCCATAAAAAACAAGGAGAGACAGTTACAGCAGACACAACAGCAGCTCCGACACAGTCAGCAGTTAGTGGAACAGTTTCGGCAGAGCCTGCAGCACAAGGACAAGACCATCAGTGATCTCCAGCAGACCATATCACACCATGAGAGGGAGATTGAACAGTTAAAGCAGCAAGACATTCCCAGCAGTATCCAACCACAACAGCTGCCAGTCACAGCAGAAAAAACACAAACAGCTACAGCAGTATCAGTAGCTCAGAAAGATATCAGCAAGATGACATGGAGGGAGGGGAAGAAGGCACTAGAGAGAATGAGGAGAGGAGCAGCAGTAGTGTATGGGAACACAGCCTACTTCACACCAGGTGGCTCATCCAGGGTATACTCATACCAGAACATTCTAGGGAATGAACAGTGGTCTAGGCTACCAGATAATCCTAATGAGGCCTTCAGCCTAGCTGTCATTGATGGTCTCCTCACAAGTGTGGGTGGTAAGGACAGTATAAATCGCACCAACACTCTCCTCAGTCTCACAGGAAAAGCTGAGAGGAAGCAATGGTCTGAGCTGTTCACTCCTATGGCCACACCACGCAGTCTTACAGCTTGTATCACTACTGAGAAGGCTCTAGTTGTAGCAGGAGGTTATGCAGGTGATGATTTGGCCACTGTGGAGGTGATGGAAATCAACACAAAACAGTGGACCACAGTCTGTCCTCTCCCACAAAAACTGTCGATATTATCAGGCACGGTCTGTGGGGACTCACTCTATCTAACAGAATGGTCAAAATCTGTTTTCACCTGCTCGCTTCCTGATCTCTGGCAACCTGAGACACTTGGATCAAAAATACGACAGACACTCACTAGGTCAAATGTATGGAAAGAAATCAGCTGTCTACCAGTAACAGGCTCTACTCTTGCCTCATTTGGTGGTCACCTGCTGGCTATTGGTGGGGATGACTCGGGCAACCCCACCACTGATGTCTATAGATATGATTCCCACACTGACACATGGCATGTCATTAGTCAGATGAAGAATGAACGATCACGGTGCTTGGCAGTCAATCTTCCTGAAGACCGACTTATCATAGTGGGAGGATGGAGAGATTCCACTAACATGACAGACAGTGTTGAGATTTTGGAGGACAAGTGACAATAGACGTACTCTCCATAACAACCTTAGGGGTCCGGGGTGGTGGAACAGGTCAGGCAGACCCAGCGGCTGCCAGACCAATAATCAGTAAGCTGAAGGACGTGTGCATGAGTGCACAGAAGTGTTTACCTGGCTCCACCCTCTTTGTAGAACCTACGTGCTACACGCTACGTTGCCTGACCAATCAAAATTTGCTTCTGCTGCCCCTAAACCTACACATTACATTTCTAAGCCATCGTATTGTATGTGTCTATGGTTGGTTAGTGCTCCTTTGTTTGGTCTACATCTTTTATTCCTGTGTTGTAGTTGACTAATTATTATTTATGCGTATCACAGACATACATTTGTTGAGAACCATAAACGTAGGAGTATAAAAATTCCAGGCCCCCCAATTAATGTACTCTGACCTACCAATGATGATGAGTATCATAGAGAATATCTGAATGCCTGATCCAAGACAAGCAGTCAGTAGAGTGGGATGGAGAGGGGGTCGGAAGACATCTCCATGGATTAGATTCCAGCCTGTTACTTCTAGTGTGTCATCCTAGGGGGGGCCGGAGGGAAGGAGGGAGGGAGGGAGGGAGGGAGGGAGGGAGGGGAGGGTAGGAGGGAGGAGAGGAAGGGTGAGAGAGAGGGAGGGAGGTATTATACAACCTCATAATAGGCTACAACGGTTATTGACTGCATATACAGTACTAGTGGTAGTATACATTTTCACTAAAATGTTGAAGGATTTAGGGATTGAAGTGGCAAAAGAACAAAGTCAAAGTGCATAGGAACAAAGTCAAAGTTCAGCATGCATGCAGACAAAGGCTGACTCATGGCATGTCATTAGTCAGATGAAGAACAAACGATCACAGTGCTTGGCAGTCACTCTTCCTGAAGACCAACTTATTGTAGTACTGGACATGAGGACTTCTGTAGGATATGGACACTTCCCTCCCTCCCCCCCTCTCCCTCCTTCACTCTCCCTTCCTCCTCTCCCTCTCTCCCTCTCCTTCCCTGCCCTCTCCCTCCCTCCTCTCTTTCCTTCCTCCCCCCTCCCTCCCTTCTCCTTCCCTCCATCCTCCCTCCCTCCCCTCACCTGACAAAAACAAGACAATGGCCACAGAGTTACATATGGCAAACCAGTGGATCTGTACATCACTCATATGAAGGTATGTGTCCCAACAAGAGGCCCAGGCCAGGTCGCCATGTTCCTCCCACACCACAGAGTAGAAGGCTAGGTTTACCTTTCTTCGTATCCCCTGTGGAGAGAACCATTACATCAGTCATGTAACAGGAAGAACAGCAGGAACACCTCTAATTAGGACTCCCTGAAATGAGGGAAACAGGACAGTAGGAACCCCTCTAATTAGACCACCCTTCATCCTGACTCACTTGTTGTCTTCAGTTCCATCACTTGGTTGTTGACTTTACAACTCGGGACAGAATATCCGGATATCCAGATATGATTAGAGGATGTATTAGCCTCAAAGAAAAAAACGGAAACTGCCTGGCTTAGATGGTTTATTGTTAGCCACATTACACATGTAGAGTCCTCCCAGTCTCCCAGTCACAGTCAGGGTGTGGGTGTACTGTGAAGTAGTGCAATTATTTAACACAGTCTCAGTCCATTAGTTACAGTGACAGAGTCTCTTGTCCAAGTGACAGTGGTAGCAGGTCCACCAGTGGAGATACAGGTGAGAGTGAACTGAGGACTGACTCCATTGAGGTCAGAGTCTTCAGTGAATGTCATACCACCAAGTATTGTGATGTCTAAAACCAGAACAATATTGTGCTAATTGATGTGTGTGGCTCCAGCCATGAGGTGTGGTCAATGGCAGTACTGCTATAGCAGCTAGAGTATTATGCAACATTTGATGTCAATATCTCAATGCCTTTTCCCCTGGCATACAGTCCCACATAGACTGTCTCACCAACTGGATCACTATCATTATAGGTAGCATTAGTTGGAATGACACAGCGATATATACCAGATGATCCATTAGTATTGTTCCTACAGCGTATATCGACTACCTGATGTTGACGTTTCTCATAAATATCACCTGGTTCATCAAGGATATTTGGTCTGAGACTGGACCTCCACCAGAGACCAGAAGAGACACAGTACCACTGGAAGTATCCTCCTCATTGGAACTATACACCTACATTCAAAATTACTGAGTGATTCAGCTTAAAATAACTACTTTAATTACCAAACAGTTTCTCAAACAGTAGTCTTCATCAGTGTCATAGTGAAACAAAACCAAAAGCAGCAGTTTATAAAGTAGAGAGTGACTCTGACTAAATGGCAGACAAGAGACAGAATGACAAACAAATATCCATAACCATGCAAAAAACACATGCAGACAGTTTATACAGCAACCATAAAATGCACAAATAATGAAACAATAACAAATACAATAACAAGTATTTATGGTTACTGTATACATTTTATGGTGTGTATATTTGCAGTAGTTTCTTGTATTGAATAGCATCTGCCTTTAAGTCTGAGTCTCTACTTTTATATATTATAATCATTATGCCACTACTCTATGGTGGTTAAAACTCTTTGGCAATTATTAACTATAGTAAAATAAGTGTTTAGAGTGTCAGTCGTGGAAAAGATAATGAATCAAAACTGTTATAACGAATATAAACCAATAAAGGCACACATTGGAACAATAATAATGGATCACATTAGATTTTTGCAAAAATTCAATTTTCTTGCAAAAAAAGCTTGTGTTAAAGTTCCATTTTTAGTTACGAGGGAGGAGGGAGAGGGAGGGGGGGGGGGGGGTGGGAGAGAGAGTGAGGGAGTGAGGGGGGAGGTTTATATATTTCTCACATGGGCTGGGGTATGAGGCTAGTGTAGTGTTCAGTCCTACAGCAGGAACACTGCTGTCCTCTACTACTGAGGGCTCTGTCATAGTGTGATCGGGAGAAGACAGTACAACTAACTCCCACACATTACTATAATATAACAGTTGTTAGTGACACTACACCATGTGTTAGTGTACACACACAATAATCTTGAGGTGTGTACTCAGTGACCATACATCTCATGTCACATCACACGAGGGGTTTCAGAGTCTGCACCATGCACAGCTGGTCTAGCTAGAATGCATTTTAACTCCATAGAAGATCTGGACAATTCCTGAGTATTGTATACAATATATACCAACCACACCTTCTTACAGCTCCACAAGCCTACATAAGAATATCCATGTGTCACCATTCCAGGCTATACATGTGTGTGCAAATCCATAATATAATGCATGGCTTAAAATACTACATTCTCATATTCACACTTGAAGATTACAAAGATAACTAATATACACTCTATTCATACATATATAGATATACATTAGGGCTGAATATCATCACATGGTATTATATTGTAAGAACTAGCTATATACTGAGAGATGAGTATGTTGTAGTCGTCATCAGCAGATGGTGCTGACTGTAGTCATCATCTCTCTGACTTTCTGTGCCAGACTTCTCTCCTCTAGCAGTGGATTCTCAAGAACATTTATCACTGTCTCCCACGAGAACTCAGGACTCCCCTTCCCTTCACAAGTGTCAAACACACGAGCAAAGCAGTCCATACAGCTGTGGGCTGGGTAGGTCTCCAGCTCTGACCAGGGGATGTCCAGAAGTATTCCAAATGTCCGCCATTTGTTGGGAATTTGGCTTCCAATGTGAGTGAGGAAGACTGGAAGAGACAGAGGTGACTGAGGTATTGTATCATAACGAGAACCTGAAGAAAGACAAATTGTCTGAAAACTCTCTGTTCTCTGCAAATATCTATGTAGAAACTAACTCTGAAATAATGGAGATTTACTATCACATGATGGTCATGTGACAGTCATGTGACATGAGTTTCAAATGAGATTCAGTACATGTAGGTACAGTACATATTTACTTGTAGCGATGTCAGTCTGCAGAGGATTAAGAGGAATATCAAAAACAATTTCCTTTACAGCTCCCACAAACTGAACTCTGGTCTGGCCCTGTCTGGCAGTTGGGGAACAGCTGATGACCAGGTTGAATCTTGGAGGGTACATGCCTTCTTCTTCTTTGATCTTTAGCAGCTCCTTGGAGTTGTCCCCACTGACAAAGAAGTCAATATCACTCAGAAGTATCTGTGGACAATGAATTGTGCATGCTCTCCATGTATAACAGACTAATGGATAGAGTCCAACATGACAATATGAGTGTGTACCAACCAACCTCTTTGTTAAACTGCAGTCCAACAGTCCAGCCAGGGGCTGATGACTCTGGAAGGACAATCCCAAGTGCAGGATTACGACAACATTTGAAAAATTGAAAGTCATGTTTCTTCACAATGTGGTCATGTAATTCTGGAATTTGGCTAATTTGCTTCTTCAGTGGTTCAAGGCAAGTTGAGAGGAGGAATGTGACAAAGAAGTAGACATAGGCAGGCTCTCTGGTGGACATGGTGTGGGGAATGGCAGCATACACACAGAACATTGCCTTCTGAATGGCTCTTCGAGATATTTTACTGGAAATGCACAGGCAGCAGAAGTGAGTGGTTTGAAACTTACCATACCTCTTATGGGGGTTGAAAAGTGTGCCTCCTGCTGCTTGTTGGAACTGATATACTTGCTGTGGGTTCATTTCATGGTCTCCCGTCAGAAAGGTCAGACCTAGAGACTCAATGTCGTCATGACTCTCAAGATTGAGGCAGTGTGGGATGGTGACTTTGACAGGCTTCAAAAACTGAAAATGATTCTGGTCACGGACACAGACCCAGAACACAGGAGACACAGGTCGGAGACCTTCAGGATACTGGAATGGGCCATACAGAGCCACACCAATGTCAATGGTGATACTCTCTCCCTCAGGAATGGCTCCTGCTGGGATCTCCAGGCCAAATTCATTGATCTTGTCAAAATACTTCATTCCTTTACTTGTACAGTGAGAGAGAGTTGCAGTTGGTGTGACATATTCAGGAGTAATTCTTGAATGGAACATATCACACATCATTTGATAGTTGGACATGTCAGTCAAGCACGAGGTAGGAGACCATGCCCTATGTTGCCTGCTGCTTGAGGCATGAACCAGTTCCTTGGGCAGTGCAAGATAACGTGGCAGGGAAGATGAGGATGTTGTTTCAACACTTGAAGTAGACATACCACTTCCTGTGTAGCCAGAGTCACTCACTGTATACTGTGACATGTGGTATTGAGAGATTTGAGTGTCCTTTTTAAATTTACTTGATGGAGGAGTGTGTGAAGTGGTCATATTTTGATTGGACATCAGTTGATCCTCAATATCAGAGCTATTGCTGACGTGCATACATTGGTTTGAAAATTCTTCATCTTCAATACTGGAAACAGCAGGAGATGGAGGACAGAATAACAAACCATCTTCAGACACACCAGAGTGACCACTGTTCATTGATACATTATAAATTGGCTCCAGGGGGTCCAGCTGAGATCTTGCCCCATTGGGAAAGCCATTTTGTCGACTATATTCAGGAACGTCCCCTGCATGGAATTGTTCATTCTGTGACACGTGTATGAAAGGTGGATCATAAGGTTCCCTGGATGGTCCAGTGTAATAGGCCATCTCTACATCTCCAGGTACATGTGTCTTTGGTCCCCACTTAAAGCACAGTATTCTCTTTCTCTTGGGGTCATCTTGGTTCCTTCCTCGAATACAGCAGCAAAATATAAATAACCACAGCACAATCACTGCAACAACTGTAAGAACTCCCAGGGAGGCACCTACACCAGCTATGACTCCAGAAGGAGGGTCTGTAGTTGGAGCTAGAGTTGGAGCTACAGATGTTGTGGGTACAGGGGTAGAGGTAACAGTTGAAGATATTGGAGAGGAAACACAAAACAGAGGATGGTATTACGACCGGGTCACACAAGATATGTGATATGTGCGTGTACACACACTTCAACCCCTCCCTGAAGGGAAGGATAGCTCTATATATAAGGCCATATTTAAAGCGGAAATCAGGATACCTCACTGTGCCACCTATTGCAAGGTGCTTTCGGCAGCAGGCTATATCTCGAGAGTTATCTAACTCAAGGAGCTGTAAATATTTTTGACTATGTCCAACATCATGCTGCTTTGCCCCCATCATCTTCCAATGTAAGCTCTATAAGCTTTTTAGGTTGGCCGATGAATGGAGAATTGCTTCCATTGGCCCAGCAGGCCTGTCCAAACAAACACTACAACTTTGGCAGTTTGTACACAATCTTTGGACCTTTAAATGAGCTGCATTTACGTTTGCATGTAGCACACAAGTACCCCGGGGTCCCATACAAAGTATGAAGATCGTCAATTCCTAACGGAGTTCTGACGGCACATGATTTGGGTGGTCTGCAGTGTGAGGTTGCCAGTTAGGCAATGACCACTGCAGTTATAAGAGGGAATGAGGGGACAAACTTTTGTCTGGTGATCGTGGCTCAGTGTCTGGTGTGCTGGTCATTAGACCTGGGTTCGACTCCGGATGGAAGTTTGTCTTTCTCATTCCCTCTTGATCACCTTGGACTGTGCATGTTGACATCACATCTTCACCAGGTCAACTAAGAATATTTATTAAGATTTACATTGTTTACAGAGATTTTATCACAACATTGATCATTGGTGTATTACACTTTACCATCATGCCAATTTCCACATTTAGTGGAGCTTTTGTTAGTGAGATACAATAATCCTTGCCTGAGGCTATTTGTTGTTATATTACAAGATTTACATTGTTTACAGAAATTTTATCACAACATTGATCATTGAGGTATTAAACTATACTATCATACAAAATTTCACATTTAGCAGGGCTTTCATTAGTCAGATATAGGATTGTGTGGCCCCCATTAATAATATATGGCCTGAGGCTATTTTGTTTATTTTACAAGAAGTACATTGTTTACAAACTTTTTAACATGACAATGCACTACCCACAGTGGAACTACATCACTGTACCAAGTTTCATGTTTAAATGTGTTACCGTTAGTGAGTTACGCTTGTTCAAGCGGAAAAAGAAGAATAATAATAATTTACAAAATAGACTTTTGTTAATTTAACACCTTTCTTATGCATCAAATTATACCATTTTATAATCACAGTTAGTTTCTGGGAATAGCTACACATTCACGTTAACAGAAGTCCAGTAGGTAGCAAACTGAAAGTGAAAGTGATGAAAAACCTTATATATGGTTTTCAATGGGGATAGATCATAGCATGGTTTTCAATGGGGATAGACCATAGCAATCCCTATAATTATGTGATCCTGGTCCATCCACGGATAGCCATCCAGGGATATTCTGACAAAGAGGAGGTAGGTAGTGTGTATGTGGCAACCTGGGGATGGACCAGGGATGTCACGGTAACTATGTCATCCAGGGATACTCTGACAAGGGGGTAGGTAGTGTGTGTATGGCCATCAGTGGATGGACCAGGGATGTCATAGTAACTATGTCATCCATGGATACTCTGACATGGGGGTAGTGTGTGTGTGTGTGTGTGTGTGTGTGTGTGTGTGTGTGTGTGTGTGTGCGTGTGCGTGTGCGTGTGCGTGTGCGTGTGCGTGTGCGTGTGCGTGTGCGTGTGCGTGTGCGTGTGCGTGTGCGTGTGCGTGTGTGTGTGTGTGTGTGTGTGTGTGTGTGTGTGTGTATGTGGCCATCTGGGAATGGATGGACCAGGGATTATCCCTACATAACCTAGTTCATCCGCAGATGGTCACACACTACCTACCCTGGATGACATAGTTACTATGACATCCCTAGTCCATCCACTGATGGCCATACACACACTACCTATCCCCTTCTATGTCATCCAGTGATACTCTGACAAGGGGGTAGGTAGTGTGTGTATGGCCATCCGTGGATGGACCAGGGATGTCATAGTAACTATGTCATCCACGGATACTCTGACAAAGGGGTAGGTAGTGTGTGTGTGGCCATCCATGGATGGACCAGGGATGTCACTATGTCAACCAGGGATAGGGTGTGTATGGCCACTGTGGTATAAATTTCCATGAACACTGACATTCATGGATGACAAGGAACAATCCATGGCAACATTGGACATGTGTGGTCTATTACCCTCAAATCTGAACAGAATCATGTGTGAACTACATTTACGAGGGAAAGGACGCATTTTTATGGCTACCAACCAGCTTTGGAAAGTCAATTTGCTATGAAGTTCTTCCGTTTGTGTTCAAAGTGAAACTTGGCCAAGTTGGTAACTTAGTTGTGTTGTCTTGCTGCTTATATCACTTACGATAGATAAGTTCTTAGCTTGAGAGTTTGAGTGAGCAGCCATCATGTAGTAGACAACACGACACGCGATATGTTATTGCGCCCAGCCACAATTCTTGCAATGTCACATCCACATATTTCACATAGATTAACATTTAAATTGAGCGCACACTTAAACAGTGTGTACCAGGCTCTTCTCCTCCCCCCGTAATAAAGAGCCTGGGTAAGAGGTTAACCAGTAGGGAAGCTGCAACAGGTTCGCTCATAAATGTAGTCACTTGTGAATACATACAGATTTTTAGTTGCCATGGAAAACAGTGTGCTTGAGGTTTATCACACATATCATCATACAAGCCAGCTATCAGTCTAGATAGACTCACTTGGGCTTTGCCCTTGTTGGTCTATCTAAACTGAGCTACTCATGTATACCCCATAAACCACTGCTGCTACCATTTAACTATAACATACAGCAGGAGGGTAGTACATACAAGTGAAAACCTAAAATGTAGGCTACATAGTACAGTGACTGGAAATGGGAGTAGGGTATTTTGTAAATCAATATTGTTAATGAGGTGCATCAGTATGTGTGGACTGTTTGCACTTACAATGCACATATAGACAAAAATAAGCTTACGTTTTGTTTCAATTCTAAGTGATGCACTCCTAGTTATATTATGGTTGAAGATTTTTTGGAAGGGACATCCTTGAAGTCTTCAGGAATATTTTGTTGCAAGATATATACACTGCACTGGATAACTGCTCTAACACTGGACACCACAGGGAGGAAGTGTCCTGATTAGCGAGGTATCCTGATTAGTGAGGTGTCCTGATTAGTGAGGTGTCCCAATTAGTGAGGTGTCCTGATTTGAAGGTTACACTGCAACTATATATAAGTGATATGTACCACTGCTAATAAAAACGTAATACCTAATAGCTAGTACAGGATATCCAGTTTAAAAAAGGATTTTTAACAACTTACCACTTTTCATTAAAATTGTGAGTGATGCACTTCTTGTTATACTGTTGAAGATTTCTTGGAAGGAAGGGTCATTCTTAAATTCTTCAGGAATATTTTGTTGCAAGATACACTGTACTGGATAGGTGCCTGGGGCTAATGTATTTATTACCAACACACTATGAGTGTCATTGGTATAACATCCATTGCCATCAGGTGCTACGTCATCCTTGCACAGAGGATTGTCACCCACCCTCCAGTTGATGGCAATATCTCTGCTCCCTTTCTTGAACTCACAAGTAAATGTTGCATTCTCTCCTTCAAGTACAGACACATTCTGGATATCATTCTCTATAGAAGCCAGTACTGCAATGAGGAAATACATGTCACCATGTGATACCACCTGATCAACTATATACCTGTTTTATTTAAAACAATCATTGGACCATTATAGGTTTCTGTCCCACTCTGATCACTTCTGTGTTGTATAGCTGATACTGATGACGAGATGTTGGATGAATATCTTCAGTAATCTCATAATGTTCATTATCTACTATTGTGAATCCTGGAACTCCAGGTATACTTGACTCCCATTGAACACTATAGCTGTCACTCAGGGCTCCTGGTCTAATGGGACAAGTTAGGTTGACCTCACGAGAGCTGTCACCAGTTGGAAATGTGATGTAGCGATGAATTTCAGTGCCATCATAGTTTTCATCAGGTTCAGCTAAACAGAAAGAATTAGCTAGATCTATTCAATTCAGTTGTACACACTAGTACAACTTACCTGCAAGGCCTATCACATTAATGGATGTACCGCCTCCACTAACACTCATACAACTGAAGTAGCCCTCTTCTTCTTGAGTTAAAGTGATGGTAATTTCACTATTTGTTGGGGAGCCTGGGAGTTGGACTGCGGACTCTTGGTCAGGATCACGTCTTAGAAACTCTGCATCATTCAACCTGGCTCCGAAGTCATCATTGCAGGTCAACCTCACCCGATTGTAGTTTCCTGTCTCTGGGTGGTTTACAGCTAGATTGACCTCAAATGCAGTAGCGCACACAAGGGCACAGTACAGCACACAAATCAACTGCACTAATACCATTGTACACAACGTTATCAACTACATATACTTTTTCTATTGTTCATTGGGCGAGCGCAGCGAGCCCGGACTAGTGAACTCAATGGCAATTTAGTTTGTATGTATGTTTATATGTCATCAACCGACCGCGGTCAGTGCGCATGCGTCCCCGCGCAACGCGCAAACGTAGCCGGCCTTATAGTGATACACACAATCCCGTATCTTGCATTGACTGCACTGAGAATCTCCTAGTTACTAGCACAGTGCAGTCAGCCATAAAATCTCAATAATGTAACTCGCCAAGAGCGCATGATAAAATGGCGGAGGAGAAAGAGCGTGTAACTTCAATTGGCGCGCATTGACACGGCCAAAATATCTCTCGCGTACTAAAAATAGCACTTCCGGTAGACCAATACTTCGTGCGTGCGAGTATAAAGATGGTTAGTACTAGCAGCAGGTTATGACAGGGCAGGACAGGTTAGGGTTAGAACCAGAGGGTGTCTAGAGCACGTACACCAAAACGCTCATTTTCCCGCGTTCTATAAATAGTATTCGCGGGTTATTTTGCCAATGCAGAAATCGACGGAAGTTACACGCTCTTCCTCATCCCCCGTTTTATCATGCGCTCTTGAACTCGCAGATAGTCTCGGCCCCACTTCCTGTGTTTATTGCGCAATCGCGGAAAGGGTCTGGGGCCGAGACTAACTCGCAGATACTCTTCGACCGCGCGTAAATTGTGCGGACGAGGCCCACGTTGACTCATTCAACGGGGCGCCCGGTGCAGGAACAGATATCCGGATATGCACTGAGCATAGATCATAAACAATTCGTCTAAGATTGAGTCCCATAACTCATGTCTCCATTCCTCCACTGTAGTGACCACTGCAGTCAATATCTCCATGATTTAGAGGACATACTTCTCTCATCTAGTACTGGATTGTAGAGAATGTCTATCACTGTCTCCCATGACAACTGAGGACAACTCCCTGTGTAGACTGTAGCGGAGGGAAAGTGGAGGAGAACACATGTAATAATGGTGGGAACTAACAGTAATGGATATGTTAATACAGTGGAAAGTGTCTAATCAGGACACCCTTGGACAGAAGAAACTGTCCTGATTAGTGAGGTGTCCTGACTTCAGGGGTTAAAAACTACACAAACATGACATTTTAGGAAAGAGGTGTCCTCATTTCAAGGGTCCATATTAGAGGGTTTCACTGTACTAGTGAAATGTGTACCACTGTAGGTGTGTGAGAGAGAGGGAGAAATGAAGGGAGAATTTAGTTAGTTCTTACTGGAAGGAAGTTGCATGGAGAGGATGGAGAGAGAGAGAGAGAGAGAGAGAGAGAGATGTCCACAAGTTGAAAACAGCATCTTCTAAATATGAAATACTGAGGGTGAGAGGTAATAGGGAGAGAGGGGGAGAGAGGGGGGATAACCCCATGAAATAAAAAGCATGCTGTTCTTGTTGCATGCAAATTATCCCTTGTCTGCATACATGAACTGTTTGTGGTAGTGTGAACTCCAAACTCCTAACTATATACATAAGCAGTGTATTGTCATATCATAATCAGTAGTTCAGGTTATCTCGGGGGTATTAAGGCACATACCACCACTGAAAACACACTGCATGATGCTGTACCTCTAAAACTAAGGGAGCTACATGCATCAAACTTCAACAAATGATTGTAAACCACAACATAATTGACCACACCTATAAACAAGGTCATGTGATGTATAGTGGTCATGTACCATTCATATTGAACGTTATTTGTTCAGACCACTAACGGTAAGGAACTAGATAACAGAGAAACACTACACTGATGTCAAACTGTAAAAGAAGTAGCGAAGTCATAATATCTCAAATGGGAACTTACGTAACCTTCGTTCAGCCATGTTATGATCATGGACAGGTTACAGACTATGTTTATGAGGTAGTAAATAGACATACCTCTGGTAAACGTCAGAGTGGACTGTTCCCATTCATGTAGGTTAAAGAGCTATCCATCAGCTTCCTTACAAAGGTAGAGCTATAGCTCCTACGTTGCTTACCCCTTACCATTGCTGCCTTATAGTTCACTGTACGGAGCGACCGATATGTCTCTAACACGTCCCATTTGCACATGAGTCAGTGACTATCCCGTGTGACTAACACACCTTCTTCATCACTTCTGACTTATTTTTTGGATACTACTACCACTTTTTTCACTAGGCTGTTGGCTCGGGTTTCCTGCTCCTCGTCTGATCCACAACACAAACCTACGCCTGCATGTTTCTTTAATTTTTAGCACCACCATCCCTACATCCTTTAACATTTTAGTGAAAATGTTTTTTACACTTTAAATACAACAGTCAACCCAATTGACCTCTAAATCACTTAGTGTCCACCTCTGACGAACGCTACACTTAAAGGTTCTCCCTGTTAGCTGTGGTTCTTGACACTTTCCAGTGCAGGCTAACTTCCAAGCAAACAACCATCAAATGTACATGTACTATTTGTCCTTGTCCACTGATGCATTGCTGCACCTCAGAGCTGGTATATGTGAACATACCAATGATTATGTGTATCATAGAGTAGCCTCATCCCCAGGCCCTCTTGTGCACGGAGAAAAAGAGTCACCTAGAGGGTGTGGGGGAATAGGGGAAGGGGAGGGAGGAAGGAGGGAGGGAGGAAGGGAAGGAGATAGGAAGTAAAAAGGAAAAAAAGGAAGATTGGGGAGGTTAGGGAGTGAGGGAGGTGAGTAAAAGGTCATACATGCTACAAATGCAGCAGGCTCACTCATTAAACAATATCACATTAGCCATATATATGTGCAGTCCAATAAGCCTTAGCCCCACCAACACTAGGGTAGAGGTTACCTTGAGGTCAAGGAAGAGGTTATATATACTAATGGTACACATACCAGAAGAGTACTCCAACATTACATGTACATACAGTAATTACAGCAAACATCTCACTTATTTGCTACAGTTATTATACCTACCATCCCCCAGTTCAGTCACACCCATTTCTACAATAGTTTACTTTCAAGGAGACCTACATATCCCAGCAGAGTTGACCAAGAGGTGAGAGAACATACAAAGTAACTACATCTACTGTGATATATATACTGGAGCTATTGCCTCTCTCATCTACAAACTAGTCTCACTACAGCCACACTCTTTCACTGGCTACAGGGATATGGGGAGGGGCTTTTATTAGAGTACACTACACTGTATATCACTTCATACACTCTCTTATATAGCTCAGCCATGGCTGAACAACAAACTCAGTTTGCCTACCACAACATTCAGCTCTACAAATCAGAGAGTCTTGGTAGTGGATCATATGGAGGGGTGTGTAAGGCCAAGTGTGATGGGCTACTGTGTGCTGCCAAGATCATGCACCCCACACTCTTTGACCTCCGCGACCCTGGAACAGCCTCCTACCTACGCAAGTTCCAGGAAGAATGTCACCTACTTAGCTTAGCTAGGCACCCCAATGTTGTCCAGTACCTGGCTACCTACTATGACCCTGACACCCGACTGCCTGTTCTCCTCATGGAACTTTGCGATGAAAGTCTCACTGCATTCCTGGAGCGATCCCCAGGACCACTGTCCTACCACGTTCAGCTCAACATCTGCCTGGACATAGCACTGGCTCTGGTCTACCTCCACTCCAATGCTCTCATCCACAGAGACCTAACGGGAAACAATGTACTAATGATCGCTGGCACTCGAGCCAAGATCACAGATTTTGGCATGTCCAAGCTTGCCACTGGCAATCCTCGCATGACAGCCTTGACCCTGTGCCCAGGTAATCTACTGTACATGTCACCTGAAGCTCTCGATGAAGCTAAATCCTACACAGCTAAGCTTGACATCTTCTCCTTTGGTGTAATAGTAATTCAGATCTTGACCAGGCAGTTCCCAAATCCAACTGATCGATTTCGCATTGTTCATGATCCTCGCTATGATGAAGAAGTTCGACTCTTAGTTCCAGAGACTGAGCGACGTCAGGCCCACCTCCAGTTGATCCTAGACACTCACTCTCTGAAGCCACTTGCCCTCCAATGCCTGAAGAAGGAAATGCAACGTCCCTCAGCTCTCCAGCTCAGTGAGAGGCTGTCTGAGCTGAAACAAGCCCCTCAGTACACAGAGAGCATGCATCAGGCACAGAACAGAAGTGAAATCCAACAACTTGAGCAGCAACTTCGGAGTGAGATTGAGGCTAAGACAAGGGAAGCTAGTGAACACCAGGCACGTATCACACAGCTACAGAGGATGGTGGAGGCCAAGGATAGACAGCTTCAAGAAAAACAGCAGACAATTGAAGAAAACCAGCGTACAATAGCAACCAACCAGTATGCAATAGAAACCAAGGAGAGACAGTTACAGCAGACACAACAGCAGCTCCGAGACAGTCAGCAGTTAGTGGAACAGTTTCAGCAGAGCCTGCAGCACAAGGACAGGACCATCAGTGACCTCCAGCAGACCATATCACACCATGAGAGGGAGAGGGAGAGGGAGATTCAACAGTTGAAGCAGCAAGACATTGCCAGCAGTATCCAACCACAACAGCTGCCAGTCACAGAAGAAAAAACACAAACAGCTACAGCAGTATCAGTAGCTGAGAAAGATATCAGCAAGATGACATGGAGGAAGGGGAAGAAGGCACCAGAGATAATGTTTAGAGGAGCAGCAGTAGTGGATGGGAACACAGCCTATTTCAGACCAGGTGGCTCACCCAGGGTATACTCATACCAAAACATTCTAGGGAATGAACAGTGGTCTAGGCTACCAGACAACCCTAATAAGACCTTCAGCCTAGCTGTTATTGATGGTCTCCTCACTAGTGTGGGTGGTAAAGACAGTAGAAGTCTCACCAACACTCTCCTCAGTCTCACAGGAGAAGGTGAGAAGAAGTGGTCTGAGGTCTTCCCTCCGATGCCCACTCAACGCAGTCTTACAGCTTGTATCACTACTGAGAAGGCTCTAGTTGTGGTAGGAGGTTTTGCAGGTGATAATCTGTCCACTGTGGAGGTGATGGACATCAACACAAAACAGTGGACCACAGTCTGTCCTCTCCCACAAAAACTGCAGTCATTATCAGGCATTGTCTGTGGGGACTCACTCTACCTAGCAGGAGGCTTTACTGGATATTCAGAGTCCATATCTGTTCTCACCTGCTCCCTCCCTGATCTCTGGCAACCTGAGACACTTGGATCCAGGATACGACAGACACCTACTAGGTCAAATGTATGGAAAGAAATCAGCAGTCTACCAGTAACACGCTCTACTCTTGCCTCATTTGGTGGTCACCTGCTGGCTATTGGTGGGAGAGATGACTCAGGGAACCCCACCACTGATGTCTATAGATATGATTCCCACACTGACTCATGGCACGTCATTAGTCAGATGAAGAACAAACGATCACAGTGCTTGGCAGTCACTCTTCCTGAAGACCAACTTATCGTAGTGGGAGGATACATAGATAGAGGAATATTTGCAAGAGCTACAGACAGTGTTGAGATTTTGGAGGACAAGTGACAATGGATATCTTTTCTCTCCACATGAACACAACCTACACATTACATGTATACCAAATCCACTATATGTACTATGACCTACCAATGATTGTGTATAGCTATAATAGCAGGGGCGCCGGAGCCGGTACCGCAGGTCCCGCGACTGCAGGACCAATGTTGACGCAGCTTATTATATATTCATAACATTATTCGCTCGCGAAAACCGTCATCGACGCGCATGTGCACTCGTGGCATTCCATAGGGGCGTGTTTTGCGCACGCGAAAATTTTCCAGCCACGCCCCTACTTTACGCGCGTATACAACAACGCTGCTGATTATATACTCTACGTTCTAGACAAATCTCTTGTTAATAGTGCGCGTAGTCCATGTACACATGCATTTGCGCTAGCGCAAGACTGTCGACCATATTCGAACCTCGTACCCAAGTAAACCAACGCGATCGCGATCGATCAACAATGTCGACTAGCGCTCAATACCTGACCACGCCTACTCTAAGGAGGCGGGGCCATGGCCCTCTGACCCTCCGGGGCGACGCCTATGCATTCTGTGGAGACCTAGTGCCGAGCTGAGCTTGCGCAGAAAAATATGAATAATTAATCACCCTAGCTTTTCGCGGGACCAATGCTTTAGAGCTTCCGGCTCCCCTGCTATAAATGCAGCAGTCAACACAATTGAACTCTAAATGAATGCACTAAAGTGCAGAACCCTCAGCGCCACGCGTGCACGAGTCCCGAAAAGCGCACGCGCTACTGAAATGTGTGTAACGGAAAGTATACGGAACATTTGTGAGCAAAAGATGGAGACTAAAGAGAAAGAAGCTCTCTTCCTTACATTGAGTTGTATTCCAGGTAGCGTTAGCCTACTGTTAGCCTTGTTAAGAGCTTTAGAAAGCTCTGCCGTCGAAAAGTTGCGCAGAATACCGTTGCAATAACACTGTAGGATGGCGTAGGTAAGCAAATAACACCATAACTTTTGAAGGAAGCGGTTTCAGAGAAAGCCCTGTACATATTTTTTGACCTCCGTTGCCCGCTGAGTACGTGAAAGAAGTTTCAGGACAAACAGACACTCGAGAGGTGAGATGTGACTTAATAACAGACACACACACAGACCCAACTACCGTAACCCTCGCTGCGCATGCACGCCGAGAGTTAATCACTTAGTGTCCACCTCTGTCAAACACCACACCTAAAGTTCTACGTTAGACTGCTAGCAGTGGTCTCGACACTTTTGAGTGCAGGCACTCCTAGTACAAGGACAATACGGAACTGATGTAGACATCTTTAGTACCTACAGCCTGCAGTCTACATTCCATACTTCCAGTCAGCATTACATATAGAACATCCAATTAACTCTTGTGGGGGGAAATTCACGTGGGGGTCTGGGAAATTCCAGGACCCCAATTAATGTACTCTGACCTACCAATGATGATGAGTATCATAGAGAATATCTGAATGTCTGATCCAAGACAAGCAGTCAGTAGAGTGGGATGGAGAGGGGGTCGGAAGACATCTCCATGGACTAGCTTCCAGCCTGTCTCTTCTAGTGTGTCATCCTAGAGAGGGGGGAGGGAGGGAGGGAGGAGAGGGAGGGAGGAAGGAGAGAAGGTTAGATAGAGGGAGGGGGAGGGAGTGAGGGAAAGTAAGAGAGAGAGGGAAAGAGAGGGAAGGGAAGTGAGGGAAGGTAAGAGAGAGGGAGGGGAGAGAGGGAGGGGAGAGAGGTGAACCAGGTGAATAGTGTGAACTAGAGGAGCCATACATTTAACCACTACTCACTATGACAACATGACGTGGGGATTCACACTTACTTCCTGTGTACTAGCTAACTAACTCTGAAATCAGGAGTGCCTGCTAGTCAGGACACCTTCTAAGTCATCATTTTGTAGGTCAGATTCCACTGGATGACATCCTTCACTTATGACCAGCACCGCTAATGAATGACTACACTAGACAAAGGCAGGAGGTGATAGCATGCAACAATAACAACATGCATAACCCCATATCCCTGCATCTAAAAGGGCTTACACATGTTATTATTGTTGCATGCTATCATCCTCTGCCTTAGTCTCGTGCCCAGACCACACCCCAAAGGGAAAGGATCTGGTCACTTTTGCCACACTTCTTGGGACTCACTTTGAGAAATCAAACTACCAATCACATTCACAGAAGCAGTTCACGTAGATCTATGTAGGTGGTTCTGCAAAATTTCTTTCTAATTGCAGGTAAAGTCCAAGGAAATCAACCTCCCTTGGGGTGTGGTATGGAAACGAGACTATTGTACCATACACTATAATAAGGATGTAAAACCTTTATACCTAATTCTATGTACTGTCCCAAGAAATATGGCGAAAGTGACCAGACCCTTTCCCTTCGAGGTGTGGTCTGGACACAAGACTCCCCCAGTTGCCTAGTCTGGTGTAGCCACACCCTGTGAGAGGGTGTGGCTATGCCAGACTAGCCTTCACTTTGGAAATTTTCAACCTGTCTTAGCAGTTAGTGAGGGTTGCCTCAACTGACTAGCTACTGAACTACATTTGTGTATATAACTGATGTATATTTATATGAGATTGGAAAATTTTTATTGTATTTTTTCTTTCCTCTGGTGTTTTACTGCCTACATTGTGTATGTACTTTATACTGAGAACTTACAAGTGCATATGACTGTACGTAATGCGTAGGCGTAAATACCGTTGTGGTCTTGCTCACCCACACACATTAAGTTCTCTCTACATGTACCCTCTCTCTACCCTGAACGTCACTCACATGATAAAATCTTCCAGGTCCTCTCCCCCATTTCATGTCATGGGGTCAAACGTCGCATACAATAAATAGGTGTAGCGGGAGTGGGCCTGGGAACAAGGCTAACACAGTCATTGTTCCTCTAATGTTTGGCACTGCCATTATTCCTACATCCTTCAACGTTTAATGAAAATGTTTCTACACTTGCTAGTGAGTTGAAACTACGCAACTCAGAAACCCTAGCTCAGACCATGTAGTAGCCATCCTTGTACTATGACCTACCACTGATTATGTACATGTATAACATTGAGAATAACTGTAACTGTACATGGAAATAGGTGTGCGCAGAGCAAACCAAGCCAACTATGGACAGCTGTTTTGGGCTGATTGGCTCTCATCAGTGACATGTACATGTACAATGTATGTATAGCATCAATGGTTATGGTGGCAATTTAGAAACCCTCGGACCATGTAGTAGCCATCCTTGTACTATGACCTACCATTCATTACGTATATCATAGAGAATATCTGACAAACACTACAGGACCCAGACCAGTGGTGACCCCATGGAACTACCTTTGAAAAGCTGTCTACCTTACTACCATCTGTCCTTGCCTACCTTAAGGTGACAATTATCATTTAGATATGAGTATAAGTACAAGTATGAATTTCAATCCAGTATGTCACCACACTTGCATGCACCTGACAGAATGCCACGCCCCCAGCTTCCATGGATATAACATGAACCTCCTTTGTAAATCCTAGGTCTACCACTGGCACTGGTTGAACAATGAACAAGGGAGGGAGAGGAAGGGAGGGAGAGGGAGGGAGAGGGAGGGAGAGGGAGGGAGGGAGGGAGAGGGAGGGAGAGGGAGGGAGAGGGAGGGAGAGGGAGGGAGAGGGAGGGAGGGAGAAGGGAAAGTTACATAATTGCTGAGTGTCTTAGTGTGAGGCAAATGATCATGGATTGCTGGCTCAGATGTGTATGTATGTATGTACATGTATACATACATGTGTCACATTTTTTCCTGGGGACACACATAACCATAAAACGTAACAGGCTCAATGGAGGTTTAAAGGTCACAGTGAATTCCATAGGCCTAAGCATTTGCACCGTGAAGCCTGAAGGTTGAAGGCCACTTCTCTCCTGCTACTAGCTTCCTGATTTGCTGCTTATGAAGACCTTAGGCCTCCTCAATAGCTGTTTCATCACAGTACAACACACTATGTGTGGAGGTACAAATGTGACAGTTTCCATATCGAGACTGAAAAGGAATCAGTTTCTATGATTTTAAGTGAGACTAGGAAAGGGCCACAGTGTTTATAAAAGCTGGCACTACTCGAGCCAGACGGTCCGTAGAGGCTGTCAGTCTAAAAGGTTTATTGAACACAAAGCACAAGTCTGTAGAGGAATGTACATGGATGATATTTCTTAGAGACAGGCTATATATCCATGGTTGTGTTACACTAGTTCTAAATACATCTGTGTGAGTGCATGCGCATTGCTAGTATTCTGCTATACAGTCCACTGTGAATAAGGCTTTGAGATATACATTGAAATGACATGTCATCATGAATAAATGTGCAGTTACACCCATTTCCCATGTCTCATATATAATCATAACACTACCATGGCAACCAGTTATTCATATCAATCCATTACATGTACAATATATATTGTACAGTTACAGGTCAGGTGACTGGAAGGTGCATGTACTTGTTCCCATATTGTAAATCACGAGACTGAAAAGGAATCAGTTTCTATCATTTTAAGTGAGACTAGTTAAGGGCAGAGGTAGCGGCAGCAGTTTGGAGTTGGGGGGGGATTCAGTTCCTGTGTTCATGCCACACATGTACGCACGCACGTGTTACGCAATTTGCCAGGCACGCAATAAAGGATATTGTTAGATGGGGCAGAGAGTCTAGCTATCTGCATGCATGTATACACATGTAGAAGTATATTGCCTGTTTCGAAACGCATCGAGTGCATGCAGCAGCAGCAACGTATTTCATCGTCATAGGTCCTATTTTATTGGGGGGAGGGGGGGGCAAGGCCCCCACTACTGGAATATTGGGGGAGGCGATTGCCCCCCTCTACCCCCCTCTGCCGCCGCCCCTGCAGTGTTCATGGATGTTTGGCACTGCTTGAGTCAGACAGTCCGTAGTGCTACTCGAGGCTGTCGGTTTAAAAATTGAACGCAAAGCACAAGCTTGTAGAGGAGTGTATGGTTGTTCTTATAGACAGGCTACATATCCATGGCTGTGTTACATCTAAATGCATCTGTGTGAGGCATGTTTATGCATGTGCATTGCTAGTATTCTGCTATACAGTCCAATGTGAATAAGGCTTTGAGGCTAGCTATACATTGAAATCACACGTCATCATGAATAAACCTACAAATATAACACTACCATGGCAACCAGTTATTCATATACCAATCTAAACCAGTCAGTACAGTTACAGGTCAGGTGACTGGAGGGTGTACCTGACATCATGAATAGTTATGTTGGTAGAGAGTTGATATAACACTACCATGGCAACCAGCTATGAATAATGTCACATACTAAATTTAAACCAGTCCACTCTACAGTTCCAGCCATTTCCTTGTCAAATTTTCAAAGAGACAACACAGTTGACCAAGAGGTGAGAGAACATACAAAGTAGCTACATCTACTGTGATACAAGTAAATAAAAATTTAGGAAATTTGAAGTGTATATAGGGATTGCATAAAAATGAACAGAGACAAGATTGGGACACAGACATGCTATGTACATCAACATACCTTTTAGTACATTGATGTATATAGCATGTCTGTGCCCCAATCTTGTCTCTGTTCATTTTTATGCAATCCCTATATACACTTCAAATTTCCTAAATTTTTATTTACTTGTCTCTAATCATTTTTTTTACAATTGTAAGCAATAATTCCCATTAGTACATGCTCACCATATCCATAAAACATCTGGCCAGTAGTGCCTGGCAGAGAGCAACACACTGGTACGCGTATGCAGTATTCTGACAGTTGAAGTAGCACAAGAATCGTCAACACCTCTGTCTTTTGTTATGGTAGTACTAAGCGCTAGTTGCTAAACCAATCATCAACACATTTCTCTATTATCAAGCAGCCAGTTAATTAACTGCACCATCTAGTTGCTACGCGCTAGTTGCTAAGCGTTTGCACATGCGCGGCAGATGTAATGACGTCATTATTGAGTATTCTGTAATTACGTAATCGGTTTATTATATGACGCATGCTTTTATATGCGTACAATGTATGTGTACTCTGCACGTACATTCATTACGTAATCACTATACACATGTATACATGTATTGCATTGAGAGGAATGTTTACATCAGTATTAGAAGAATCACAAGGGTTAACAACATATGCTTTTGTTATGTTGCTATTAGCGATGATATCTCTGCACATGCTGACTTTCAGGTTGATGGTTACCATGGTTGCTGAGTTTTGCTCATTAGTTATCCTCATTCATAATACATTGCTGGAAGAGATAACGATCAGTAGTACAAGAACTACAAGGGTTAACGAATATATACCTCTATTCCCCAGTACGTACGGATACATTTCTACATGCAAAGGTTCAATTTCATTGATTTTATGGTTACTGAGTTACGCTTCTTCAAGAAGAAGAAGAAGAAGAATAATAAGATGAAGAACATGGGCAAAAATGTGAAATGCACTTTTGTGATATTACGCATATCTTACATCACAGATCAACCAATTTTTGTTTCATGGTTATTTTTCACGCATTCTTCACCTTGATATCATTAAAAGTGAAATCAACTTCAAATTGAAAGTGAAATGAAGAATATCCTTATATATGGTTTTCAATGGGGATAGACCATAGCAATCCCTATATACACAGTAGCTACATCTACTGTGATATATATACTGGAGCTATTGCCTCTCTCATCTACAAACTAGTCTCACTACAGCCACACTCTTTCATTGGCTACAGCAGACCTTTCCAACTCACCTGCATTCTGCGGGTGTCATCCGCATTTTACAGCTATCACCCGCTCACCCGCAAAAACAAGCCTTATCACCTTCGCTCTGTAGTCTACTCGGCAAGCTATTGTTGTCTGTGTTACGCACGTGAACGCACAAAAATCACCCCAATTCTCTTTCTACCAAGTCTTTTGCTGCATGTTACGAACGCGTGTGGAAGGCCTGGCCCAAACGTCGCATTGAGCGTTGTAAAACTACGGGAAACCTCATTAGGAGAAGCAAAGCTGACAAATGCGCGGGACTGAACCGTTCGAAACATGTATTCCTTGAGTGCCGCGTGACTGCAATTCTTGTGCAGGGAACTTCACGGAAACAGTACTACCCGAGGCCCAGAACCGTTGCTGTGAAGCTCCCAGTGCAAGAAGTTTCTGCGTTGCACTCGCCGAATACTCGCGCATTCACGCACGCGCACGTTCGAAGTGAGCTGCAATCATTCCTCGAGCGTAAAACGCGTCATTAAGGGGCGTACAATATACTACACAGTAAAGTATATACAGCTACAAGGATATGGAAAGGGTTTTTTATTAGAGTACACTACACTGTATATGACTTCATACACTCTATTATATAGCTCAGCCATGGCTGAACAACAAACTCAGTTTGCCTACCACAACATTCAGCTCTACAAATCAGAGAGTCTTGGTAGTGGATCATATGGAGGGGTGTGTAAGGCCAAGTGTGATGGGCTACTGTGTGCTGCCAAGATCATGCACCCCACACTCTTTGACCTCCACGATCCTGGAACAGCCTCCTACCTACGCAAGTTCCGGGAAGAATGTCACCTACTTAGCTTAGCTAGGCACCCCAATGTTGTCCAGTACCTGGCTACCTACTATGACCCTGACACCCGACTGCCTGTTCTCCTCATGGAACTTTGTGATGAAAGTCTCACTGCATTCCTGGAGCGATCACCAGGACCACTGTCCTACCACGTTCAGCTCAACATCTGCCTGGACATAGCACTGGCTCTGGTCTACCTGCACTCCAATGGTGTCATCCACAGAGACCTAACGGGAAACAATGTCCTAATGATCGCTGGCACTCGAGCCAAGATCACAGATTTTGGCATGTCCAAGCTTGCCACTGGCAATCCTCGCATGACAGCCTTGACCCTGTGCCCAGGTAATCCACTTTACATGCCACCAGAAGCTCTCGATAAAGGTAGTAAAATTACACATACGAGAGTAGTTCAACTCTACACAGCTAAGCTTGACATCTTCTCCTTTGGTGTAATAGTAATTCAGATCTTGACCAGGCAGTTCCCAAATCCAACTGATCGATTTCGTACTGTTCATGGTTCTCAAAATGATGAAGACATAGAAGATGATAAAGATGAAGAAAACGAAGATGAAGATGAAAATGATGAAGAAAGTGATGAAGAAGAAGTTCGACGTGTAGTTCCTGAGACTGAGCGACGTCAGGCCCACCTCCAGTTGATCCCAGACACTCACTCTCTGAAGCCACTTGCCCTCCAATGCCTGAAGAAGAAAAAAAGAAGTCGTCCTTCAGCTCTACGACTAAGTGCGAGGCTATCTGAGCTGAAACAAGCCCCTCAGTACACACAAAGTATGCATCAGGCACAGACCAGAGGTGGAAATGAAACAGGAGATGAAATTGCCACTCTGAGGAGACAGGTACAAGAGGTCCAGCAACAGAACATAGACAAGGAACAGCTAAACCAGCAACTCCAGCAGCAACTTGAGGGGCAGAGAATCTTGACTGAGGATAAGACAAGGGAAGCTAGTGAACACTGGGCACGTAGCACACAGCTACAGAGGATGGTGGAGGCCAAGGATAGAGAGTGTCAAGAAAACCAGCAGACAATTGAAGAAAAACAGCTTACAATAGCAACTAACAAACATGTAATAGAAACCAAGGAGAGACAGTTACAGCAGACACAACAGCAGCTCAGAGAGAGTCAGCAGTTAGTGAAACATAACAGCAGTGAAATCCAACAACTTCAGCAGCAACTTAGGGACCAGAGCATTGCAAAAGCAAGGGAAGCTAGTGAACACCAGGCATGTAGCACACGGCTACAGAGGATGGTGGAGGCCAAGGATAGACAGCTTCAAGAAAACCATTATACAATAGCCACCAAGCAACATGCAATAGAAACCAAGGAGAGACAATTACAGCAGAGACAACAGCAGCTCCGAGACAGTCAGCAGTTAGTGGAACAGTTTCAGCAGAGACTGCAGCACAAGGACAAGACCATCAGTGACCTCCAGCAGACCATATCACACCATGAGAGGGAGAGGGAGATTCAACAGTTGAAGCAGCAAGACATTGCCAGCAGTATCCAACCACAACAGCTGCCAGTCACAGCAGAAAAAACACAAACAGCTAAAGCAGTATCAGTAGCTCAGAAAGATATCAGCAAGATGACATGGAGGGAGGGTAAGAAGGCACCAGAGGGAATGAGAAGAGGAGCAGCAGTAGTGCATGGGAACACAGCCTACTTTACACAAGACTTCCCATCCCGTAATTATAGTGTAATGATAGCCTTCTCAGCGAACAGACCTGCTCCATCAAGAAGGGTATACTCATACCAGAACATTTCAGGGAATGAACAGTGGTCTAGGCTACCAGATAACCCTAATGAGGCCTTCGGCCTAGCTGTTATTGATGGTCTCCTCACTAGTGTGGGTGGTAGAGGTCCCACCAACACTCTCCTCAGTCTCACAGGAAAAGGTGAGAGGAAGAAGTGGTCTGAGGTCTTCCCTCCTATGCCCACACCACGCAGTCGTACAGCTTGTATCACTACTGAAGAGGCTCTAGTTGTGGCAGGAGGTAGAGCAGGTGGTGATCTGGCCACTGTGGAGGTGATGGACATCAACACAAAACAGTGGACCACAGTCTGTCCTCTCCCAAAAGATTTGCAGTTAATATCAGGCATTATCTGTGGAGACTCACTCTACCTAGCAGGAGGTATTATGCATTTACCAGGAAGCACACACTACACTGTATATTTAGGGTCAAAATCTGTTTTCACCTGCTCCCTTCCTGACCTCTGGCAACCTGAGGCACTTGGATCCAGAATACGACGGACACTTACTAGGTCAAATGTATGGAAAGAAATCAGCAGTCTACCAGTAACAGACTCTACTCTTGCCTCATTTGGTGGTCACCTGCTGGCTATTGGTGGAGATGACTCATGGAACCCCACAACTGATGTCTATAGATATGATTCCCACACTGACTCATGGCATGTCATTAATCGAATGAAGAACAAACGATCACAATGCTTGGCAGTCACTCTTCCTGAAGACCAACTTATTATAGTGGGAGGAAAGGAACACAATAGAATATTTAGAGGACACACCTATACAGACAGTGTTGAGATTTTGGAGGACAAGTGACAATGGATATCTTTTCTCTCCACCTGAACACAACCTACACATTACATGTATACCACATCCACTATATGTACCAATGAATAGCTCTAACTTGCATGTCCCCTCTCAACATTATAAAATTATCAGAGGCATGACCAATGGCCTTGCCCTATTATTCCGTTTACTACTCCTTGACTCACTGTGATGGATACCTTAGGGTAGTACACAGGGACCGTTTGGTTTCTGTGGACAGTTTAATTAAATGTGTATCGCTTATTTCCATCCCAAAATCCGACACACATGGTGTGTGGACTTGCAACTCAAACTCAGGGATGATGAGCTCTACTTGCTGCTCTACTGTTACCACCAGCAGTGCTGGTACTTGTGCTAGCATCCGGTTGGTCCATACCATAATCCTCAGACTCACGCACAGCCTAGAGTGTGCATGGGTGTGGCACGCTAAGTCGCCGCGTATGCATAGATTTACTTTACATTATATATATATATATATATATATATATATAATATATATATATATATAATGCAGCCGATTTACGGCCCTAGGTGGGGCTTGCTTTGCATGTTGCTATGGATGCATTGTCCAACAAACACTCATTATAGAGATCATGACAATATGTGATGTGTAGACACCCTCAGTATCTACAGCCTGGGGTCTAATTCTATATATAAGTTAGACGCCGAGTCGAGGGAACTACGCGATTTAGAAAGCCGAGGCCCGGATGTAGCGTCCCGAGCGTAGCGAGGGCGCTACCAAGGGCCCGAGGCTTTCTAAATCGCGTAGTTCCCGACGACGAGTGCGTCTAACTATTTTAGACTACAGCGGAGAAACTGATTGGACAGTGACCATTCAAACCGTTAGCAACAAGCGTGCCAATAGATCCCGGTACTAGGGGCCAGCGGCCAACTATAGATCCCGCTAACGAGGTGACTATGAAAAATAGATCCCGCGTTTCTCGCAACCTGATTGGTCAATTTAAAGTTACCGTAGTCTAAACTTCCATGTCCCCTCTTGACAAATAATATTAGGTATTGAATATCTGACAAACTCTTGTGGGGAGAAATTCACATGGGGCTGCAATAGTCCAGTCAATGTCAATATCTGATGTATTTCCTTTGAATTCACATGTAAATGTTGCCCTCTCTCCTTCCAGTACAGACACACTCTGGATATCATTCTCTACAGAGGCCAGTACTGCAATGAGAAATACATGTAACTATATAATATGCAATACCTTCTGATGAACTACATGGGTACAATCTTACCTAGTTTATTTAAAACAATCATTGGACCATTATAGGTTTCTGTCCCACTCCGTGTTGTATAGTAACTTTACACTGATACTGATCATGAGATATTGGATGAATATATGCAATCCCTATATTTCCTTTCAAATTTCCTAAATTTGTTTATTTTATAGTACATTTATGGAGAGTTTGGAACCCTGCTCCCATACATTTGTGGAGAGTTTGGAACCCTGCTCTCATACATTTATGGAGAGTTTGGAACCCTGCTCTCATACATTTATGGAGAGTTTGGAACCCTGCTCTCATACATTTATGGAGAGTTTGGAACCCTTCTCTCAATTTTATGGAGAGTTTGGAACCCTGCTCTCAATTTTATGGAGAGTTTGGAACCCTGCTCTCATACATTTATGGAGAGTTTGGAACCCTGCTCTCATACATTTATGGAGAGTTTGGAACCCTGCTCCCATACATTTATGGAGAGTTTGGAACCCTGCTCTCAATTTTATGGAGAGTTTAGAACCCTGCTCTCATATACATTTATGGAGAGTTTGGAACCCTGCTCTCATACATTTATCGAGAGTTTGTAACCCTGCTCTCATACATTTATGGAGAGTTTGGAACCCTGTTTTTACACAGATACAGAGTTGTGTGCATATTGTCATGGCAAGAATAAATTTAAAGCAGGTAGAACAATAAAAAAAACAGCAGGACCACACTCTTGGCATCATAACTCGGCAGGATTCTGGAGGCAAATTACAGATACCTGGCCAGAAGGCATGGCACTACATTCGGTAGCTTATGATTGAAAGCAACTGTGTAGTTCCTCCCACCCTCTAACGTTAGCTTTACTCTTCAATTGATGGAGAGTGGGTTCATCATCTAGGAGAAACAGCACGATCTGGTTCAAACTGTTCAAATGTTGGGCTTTCACAAGTTTTCTCGCTAGGTTGTCGAGATTCATTGCTACTCTCTATACTATCCACACTATCTACTCTGAGTACTGAGTGGACACTTTTGAAGCAATAATTATACAAGATAGATTTCACTGACAATGATGCACGTGCCAATGATTTTAATATATATTTCAGGTCAATATCTGATATATTTCCTTTGAATTCACATGTAAATGTTGCCCTCTCTCCTTCCAGTACAGACACACTCTAGCCTGGATGAGGCTAGTGCAGTGTTCAGTCCTACAGCAGAAACACTGCTGTCCTCTGTTGCTGATGGCTCTGTCATAATGTAGAGGGGAGACAGCACAACTAACTCTATAATATTATACTGCACACATTACTACAATATAGTATGTACTTGTATCAAGTGAGGGAAGTGGGTCCTAAAACCTACAGTCACTACATCACACCAGTCCTATGGTGTGTAATTCTAGATTTCTATTTCAATTCTCAATGGACTCATACACATCCTCTTCTCCTTGAGTGGGTGTGGCCACAGGTGGGGGTGAGAGAGGTGGATGGGAGGGGGGAGGAGGTGAGGGAACCACATATCCCCCAGGGGGGCTCCCAAGGGGGCTGCAGCTGGTGACTGGTTCATAGTCGTCATCTGGTCTCTCTCTATGTTTTGTTGCTGTGTTAGCAGCAGTGGTGGTAATGGCCACACCCTTTCCAACTGGTGAGCCTGGCAGTGTGGTCACCTCATGTCTGTCAGGGAAAATGGCATATCAAGAGACATGGTATAAGATAGTATTAAGAGACATGCCATATATGATAGTATGAGTGTAAGTGTATGTAAGAGAAACAACTTCTAGATAGACAGCAGGGCTCTGAACAAAACTCACCCATCTCTCTTGATGGACTGATCTCTATGACGATACTTCAAAACAAGAGCCACTGTTGTGATAACTGAGACAGAAATAGCTACAATGAGGACTATGATGACAGCTACTGCTCCTCCACTGATGGTGATGGATGGAGTGGGGACTGGGACTGAGGAAGAGATGTGTTCAACATGATAGGGTGACAACTGCGAAGTGACACAAGAGCTTACTCTGCACAGTAACAGCTGTGGCAATGGTAAAAGAGGATCCATGGAGAGTGGCAGTACAGATGTACTGTCCAGCCTGAGATGTTGATATAGTACTGAGTGTGAGGACACTGGACACTTCCTGTCCATTCTTAGTGGGGGGAGCTGGGGTTACTTCACCAGGCCCCTCCCAGTGGAAGTTTGTTACTCCAATAGGCAAAGTAACAGAGCAGGTGAGAGTGACAGTGTCTCCAGCCATGACAGAGGAGGAGGGAGAGGAGGTGAGGGAGATGATGACTGGCTCTGGGGATTGAACTGATTTAAATCCATGCATTTATCTCCCATACATTTACCTATAATGATAATTTCTGCAGCAGTCACAGTACTGGGTAGCATACTGGAGGTGGCCATCATAGTAATGGAGTAGTTAGCCACTGGAATTAGTCCAGTGATGGTGGCAGTAGTGGCATTAGCTCCAGCCATCTCTGAGCCAGTGTGTCCTCCATCTTGCTGCTGGTAGTAGATGATGTAACCAGTCACAGCAGGTTCTCCTGATGGAGGTGTCCAGGAGACTTGTACACTGCCCACTCCATTCTGAGACACAGTCACACCAGAGGGAGGGGAGGGAGCTGGAGGGAGATGTCATACAAAAATTATACAAGATCTGTCACTAGATAAGCACACCTTCAACATTGAAGGTTGCCTTAGCTTCAGATGGTTTATTGTTAGCCACAGTACATGTGTAGAGTCCTCCCAGTCTCCCAGTCACAGTCAGGGTGTGGGTGTACTGTGAAGTAATGCGATTATCTAACACAGTCTCAGTTCCTTCAGTGACAGTGACAGAGTCTCTGGTCCAAGTGACAGTGGTAGCAGGTCCACCAGTGGAGATACAGGTGAGGGTGAACTGAGGACTGGCTCCATTGAGATCAGAGTCCACAGTGAATGTCTTACCATGTATCACAACATCTCCTGAAATTGAGGGTTGAGTGGTGGTAGTAAAGTATCACATATATACATGTACATATACCTCCTCTTTCACTGTTGTACAGTCCCACATAGACTGTCTGATATGTGAATGTATCATCCTCTACCACACAGTAATATATCCCCTCAGATGGAGGATCACTAGCAGTCCTCCTCAGCAGTATTACTTTCATAGGACGTCTATTTCTCACAAATCCTGGAACATAATAAGTGCCTCGATTACCTACTGTAGTCCCACATGGCGCAAACCAGTCTCCTCCAGAATGGAAGTAAGTGGTACCAGGGGTAGTAGTGCGATTACCAAAACGGTTAGTATTACAGATGAGAGCAGTGCCATCAGTGGAACCAATATCACTGATCACCACATAGCCATGGTTAGGGATGAAGTCTCCATTCAGACTGAGAGATACACCTACATGCACAGTAGATGGATGTGTATATAACAAACAACAATAACAATGTACAAGTGTAAAAAATTGGGTTGGTGTAAAACCTGGACCATGGACTATGGACTGGACCATGGACTATGGACTGCACCATGGACTGGACCATGGACTGAACCATGGACTGAACTATGCTAATGTGTTCAAGATTGACAAGTTAGCTATGTAGCTTTGGAGGCCTGGATAAGACTGAAGACCTGCTACCTACTGCTTAGCTTTATATACATGCACATAAATCACAAGACGAGAACAAACTCATGAGGCAGCACCAGCCACAGCTACAATGGATTGTCTGAGGGTGCCCAAGAAAACAAGTGCTGGAATTCGAAATGCCAGTGGAAAATATTTATAATGAGGTAGATGAGCAGTGTAATCAACACCAGAGCCAGATAGCTGTGAGGTGGTGAAGAGGAGGGCCTTTAATGGGTGTGGGAGCTACTTGCATCTGCCAGTGATAAAGTGAAGAATAGCTACTGAACACACACTACAGTGTATGGCTCCTGAAACAAACCACATATTGGACTAGCTGGACCACATTTATTTCAGGGGTGGCGGAAGCAAATTCGATTGGTCAGGCAAAACAGCGCGTAAGTTCTAGGGCATGCGCGCGCGCGTCCTTCAACTGCTAATTATTGGCCAGGCAACTGCCGGGTCTGCCGGATCTGTTCCGCCGCTCCTGCATTTGCTGCATGGGCATAAACATCACTAGGCTTTTCAATACATGCACTTAAAAATAGAGTTTACTTAGTCCATAGTCCAGTCCATGGTCCAGTCCATAATCCATGGTTCCAGGTTTTACACCAATCCCCAAAAATTGTCTGTTAGTGTTTCTGTACCCTAAGTGTGTAAGTGTTCAGTCTGTAAGAGTTTCTGTACCCTATGATACCCTGAAAGCTATACATGAGAAGCAGCTCATTTTCTGTGAGCTGTATTGTCTTTCTGTTGTGCAAGTTGTACATTAACACCTCACATAAAAAATATTTACTTACTTTGAGGAGTTTCTGCAGTGATAGGATCACTGTATACTCCAGTATCAGCACTGTTCACTGCTGCCACTTCAACTGTATACACAGTAGCTGCAGATAGTCCAGAGATGGTGTACATTCCTCCACTGGAGTCTCCAGTAGCCATCTTAACAGTTCTGTCTCCCTCAGCAGTCCCCTGTACCCCATACCGCACTGAGTAGCCTGTTATGTCTCCATTGTGGTGGATGCAGTCCAGTTCTCCCCACCGGACAGTGATGTCGGAGGAGGTCACTGTAGATACTCTCACAGAAGTAGGGGCAGCAGATGGAGCTGAAAATTCAATATGCTTAGTGACAGTTACTGTACACAGAGGTACACTATACTAGCGCATCTTTGACAAATGTCTGAAAGTCAAAGTCAATACAGACAAGAGATATTGCTCTATCTGATCACTCACCATGTTCTCTAGTGTCTCTAGTCACAGATTTAATGGAGTTATTACCAGCTGAATTATAAGCAGTGACAATGATAGTGTAAGTAGTGTCCCCTCGCAGGCCAGTTATGGTGTGGTTCACAGAGCTGCCACTAATGGTAGTACTGCCACTTAAAACCCCACCAGGACACTCTCCTGATGTCCACATCACCTCATAGCTGGTCACCACTGAGCCACTGGGAACACTCCATGAGAGGGAGATGGAGGTGGTTGACAGATTGATTGTAGTGATACTAGGCTGGCCTGGAACTGGAATTATATATAGACACAGAAATATTTACACTCAAATGTACTTGTGGAACATGCAGTATCTACATATTCCAAATTACCAACACATGCTATGTAAAGTATAGATGGAGATAAGGCTCAAATTAAGTGTGCAAGGGTCTGTAAATAATTGTACATGTATAATGAGTAATGGACTATAGTGTTATAGAGTTGCAGCTCTTATGTACATGTACCTAGACCAATGTTCACTGTCATAGTGTCACTATGGAAGTGTTGTGATGTGGCTACAATGGATATGGTGTAGATGTATCCATTCTGAAGACCAATCACTAGGTAGTTGTCTGTGGAGCCATCACTAACATCCTCACTGCCACTGCTGCCACCACTATAGTAGATCCTGTACCCAGTTGTATCCCCCAGTGGAGTGGGTGGGCTCCAAGACACTCGTATACTAATGGGACCTTCCTGGACTGCCGTCAGGTTAGTGGGAGCTGAGGCAACTGGAGGGAGGATAATGACCAACATTTATATTAGTACCATCTGAAATGATAGTGCTACACGTCATGTACATATATATATATATATATATACGTACATATATACATATATACAAGTTAAAATATACATGCAGTTATTCTAGGTACATGGAAAGGCAGTGGTTGGCACACATGACGTAGTATATACTGCATCCTTCCATCACCTTGAACAGTGTAACTAGTTGAATCCTGAGATGGTTTATTGTTAGCCACAGTACATGTGTAGAGTCCTCCCAGTCTCCCACTCACAGTCAGGGTATGAGTGTACTGTGAAGTAGTGCGATTATCTAACACAGTCTCATTTCCATCAGTGATAGTGACAGAGTCTCTGGTCCAAGTGACAGTGGTAGCAGGTCCACCAGTGGAGATACAGGTGAGGGTGAACTGAGGACTGGCTCCATTGAGGTCGGAACCCACAGTGAATTTCATATTACCAGGTATTGTGATGTGTCCTTGAAGTGAAATGAAAACATGACAATATCAATTGGACAGATGTGAGGGATGCATGTAAGAGTGGGGGAGGGAGGGAATGTATGTGTGGATAGTGTAAAGGATTGGTGGAGGGAAGGAGGGTATAGGATTTTATGGGTAAGGTGTCTGACTGAGGAGGAAGAAGTGGAGCTGTGTTGTCAGGAGGACATTAGCTGACATTAGCTACTACTCTATGTGATATTTTAAGTTGGATTCTCATGTATTAGAGGTACCAAGAAGAAGTCTCAGATATCCCAATGTGTACGTGTGGCTCCACCCATGAGGTCTGGTCCATGGCAGTACTGCTATGGCAGCTAGAGTATTGTGTAACATTTGATGTTAATATCTCAATACCTTTTCCCCTGGCATACAGTCCCACATAGACTGTCTCTCCAACTGATGGGTCACTATCATTATGGACAGCATTAGTTGCAATAACACAGCGATATATACCAGATGGTCCATTGGCATTGTTCCTATGGAGCAGGTGAACTACTTGAAGTTGACGATCTTCAATAATATCACCTCCTCCACTAAAAAATGGAAGTCTCGTTTCGTTACCAGGAGCAAACCAGTCTCCCCGTCCAGGGATTCCATTAGGCTGACTACGACAACATGCCACCAGGTCAGTGTGACACTGTACAGTATCAGTATTATTATTACTGTCAGTCAGATTTCGAACATCCCCCACTTGACTGAGGTCCACATAGGAATGGTTGGGTAGAGTGGTTCCCCTGAAGGAGATGTAAGGATATTCAGTCTGAGACTGGACCTCCACCAGAGACCAGAGGAGACACAGCACCACTGGAAGTATCCTCCTCATTGGAACTATATACCTATATACATTATACCTATACATTAAAATTCCTGAGTGACTAGCTAAGTACTGACATAATTCAGTAGTTAAATAAATACTTTAATTGCCAAACAGTTTCTCAAACAGTAGTCTTCATCAGTGTCATAGTGATACAAAAACAAAAGCAGCAGTTTATAAAATAGAGTCTCAGACTAAAAGGTGGATAAGGCAGACTGACAAATGAATAGTCATAACCATACAAAAACCCCATGCACACAGTAAGTGTACTTCATTTCGTTTGAGCGAAGCGAATTAGACAGAAAATAGGCTCCCATTGTTTGCGTGTGGGCACATGCGCATGGTATAACGCACGCGACATATAAATACTTGGTCATTCAGTCAACAACTGGCTGTGTGGCAGGTTCACGGAATTTTTTCGTTCTCACTGTGCATATGTGGAAAATGTGTTGGGCTAATGTTGGCCTGTACACATTGCGTGTGAAGAGTGGTAGCTAGCTAAGTGAGCTACTACTAGTACGGTGTCTGCATGGGCAGTTTACTTTTCTAAGTTTTTCTTACAGTGTAGGACAGTCTGAGTGCAATTTTCAGGCATTTTTCCATTAGGTGAGGATAATGGTGGAGCAGTCTTTGAGAGAGAAGCAAAATTGTAGCTGGTGTGGCAGAAATCCACTCTTTCTGATACCAGTGGAGCTGGGACACTGTCTAGGGTATGTGTCATCATTTTGTAAAATAGTGTTTTTTTTCTCACTAAGAATGTTTTTCCTTCATGAAGGTTTTTTCCCCCTGAGCAATTGCTCTAAATAAATAGTGTGTGGATGTTATATTTATACAGAGGATGTTAGTTGCTTATAGTACTGAATACTATATATGAACATTGCCGGCAGCTCTCACGGTTGCACGGTCATTCCTATAATAGTGTGGTATGTTTTGCAATGCGCATGCAGCTGGGGGCTTGAAATGGGAGGTCGTGATGGCTTGTGTGTACAGCAACCATAAAATGCAAATTACACACAAGTAATGAAACAACAACTGGTTACTGTATCCGTTTTATGGTTGCTGTACAAGCGATCCATCATGACTTACTGTCTGTGTTTTTTGTATGGTGTGTATATTCACAGTTTCTTGTATTGAAAGCATCTACCATTAAGTCTGAGTCTCTACTTTATAATCATTATGCCACTGAAGAAGACTATACTGTATGGTGGCTAAAACTGTTTGGCAATTATTTGACTAGTGTTCTATCTCAAAAATATGGTACTTTTCTTCCTGATTTAAAAATGGAAAGAGTGCTAGCTAACAACTGATGTAATTTGTGTTCTGTATAATAGGCCCGTTCCCAGGGGGGGTTCGGAGGGTTCGGACGAACCCCCCCCCCCCCCCCCCTACGCAGTAGGAAAAGGTCCGCTTTTACACTCGCTCGTCGTATATAGTCACACTCCATGGGATCCGCGCATGACCACACCTTCTCTATAGCGCAATTTTGCAAAACACGCGACCACGTGAGCGTAGCATATTATTATAAATCGTGGGTCATACATCTTATCAATGGCGTGTCTAATGGGGTTTCTAAGGTTTCCAGAAACTAGTCAGAATCGGGCTGGGGTAGGCTAGGGCTTCTAGCTAGGCGTCTCAAGCGTTCCTGAAACTTGCGTAGTAGATAAATCTATCGACTTGACAAACGGTTGCCTTCCTCGAGTCGTATTACTAGCATGCAAGACACGATCACACAACTAAGTGGACGGAGCATACATGCTACGTGGACGCGTGTATTAGTCTACGTAGCTATTATTATGGCAGATCTGACGGAGATGAGCCACATCGTATGAAGTTATGTAACATTTTGGATTTATAATGCTCTTACAAGTCAGAATGTGTTGTATATTGTTCTGTGAATATCCATACTATAGTTTTTCCCATATGCTGTTCATCATGATGAAAATGCACTAAAAGTGGTCTCAGAGCATCTTAAAATCAAAATTTTCATGGGGGAGCATGCCCCCAGACCCCCCAAGGTTTGCACATGCATAGCACATACATAACTAGAAACTACTCAAAAATATCTCTACAATTGCCCATGATTATTGTTCATCCACAGCTACAATCATACAGCTGGTACTAATGCTATATAAAGGCACTCACTTAAAATCACCCATAGGAGTCCACATTTTTGTAAAAAGTAACTCCCCCATAAAAATCCTGGGAACGGCCTTGGTATTATGACTAGCCATAAAGTGATACTACCTGACAGCAGGTACTAGCTATAGAGCAACATGCATTGGCCCAGTGCAAATATTGTGTTCTTATTATATATAGATCCCGAGTATGGCAATAGATCTACTATTAGTATTACTACTACTGGTAATACTGAATTTCCAATCAAAAAAAACATGCTGGCCTGTGCATATGAGTTTGATTACTTCAACAACTTATAGAATCCAATTGCACGTACACTGCACTAAATTAAATGCTGTCCCAGTGTAGTTAGGTAAGCTTACACTCAGTAGCAACAATTTGTGCTCTGCCATATTATACAGATATAGCAAACTGGTTTTATTGTACTGCAACTTACACTTGCTCTGCGGTCAATGTTGTGGATCTGCCGCTACCATCAATGAACAGCAATGAAGTGCAAAAACCCTCGGCGTGTATCTATAACGCGTGAGTGGGCGAATCCTTGAAAGTGCACGCGTCATTGACTAATAACGTGTAACCGGAAGTATACGGACGGTTTTAGGCAAACCACGGAGACTATTAAAAGAGAAAGAGTCGTATTCCAGGTAGCATTTAGCCTATTGTTAGCCTATTTTAGTACCTTCAGAAGGTTCTGTGGTCGAAATAAATGCGCGGAAACGGCAGAATCTGGTCGAGGTAAGCCAGTGCTCATTTGCAATTGGCTCGTTCGCTTGGTTTTCACGCCATAACTTTAGAACGACTTTACAAAAATCGCCAGTGATAAAATCAAACCCGTGTAGCCTTGAACCTGTTAATACCGCTATTTTGTCGCTTTACTGCGCGCTGTTGAGGGAAGAGACACACAGAAACACAGCTGTAATCCTCGGAAACACAGCTGTAATCCTCGCTGCGCATACGCGCCGAGGATTATTCTGTACTACCGCTTTTTGCAATCTTGTAGTCTCGTGCGCAGAGCGTTTTTCTTTTATGTTTCGTAGTGCGCATGTGCAGATTTCAAAATACAAAGGAACGCACGCATGCGCGTGTCGGTTTACAGAAGACACAAAAAGCGCTGCACACCGCGTGTAGAGTAAACGATCAACTTTCCAACGGATCACGCTTATTTCAACGTTACTGAAGGACTGGAGAGTGTGAAATCGCTTGTTACACGAGCTCTACAGTCGGAATGAAAGAGCGCTAAATTCACCGTTCGAAGACGGCAAATTTCGGATGTAACTACCAATATTCGGACTTATCGGCCTGAGCACAGTATAGTTGGTGAAAGAGAATTGAGATCCCCATGAAAAGTACTATCTCTTGCTTATTCTCCAAGCATGACGTCGTGACACGTCTAAAGTTCGCTGTAAAAACAGACCCGTAATCAAACTGTCCCAAATGCCAGGTGACATTTTAGGCTCATTTCATGCATAGGAGAATGTCACATGACTCTGTTACAGTAGTTTAACTGCTCCTAAGGGTAGATGAATTCCCTTCTGCAGGTTATATGAAATTAACCTGTAGTCAAACTCCACCAAAAGCCAGGTGAAATTTGGGGCTCATGTTGGGAACTACTTTCAGAACATGCATGTCCATACAGCCATGGAGGCTGTAAAAGGCCCTGTATAGTCCAACCTTAGTCAATGCACCTCATGCCACTGTACCATAATGGTGGCACATGATCCGTGTGGCTTACAAGTGCATTGGGGCCATTCTATTCCAGCAAATTCCAGCTGCTTCTTGTATCTTGCCTTGCTTCACTGTCCAAAACTCTCATGGTACTCACTCATTTTGCCACAAAATCTATCAAAAAAAGTGCCGCTCCATCAACAATAACGACACATTTTTGCCATCCAATGGGCGTATACGTAAAGACATTAATTGACATATATACCACACACACCACTACAATATAATGTGTATTGTATGTACTTGTATCAAGTGAGGGGAAGTCCAGACAACCTACAGTCACTACATCACACCAGTCCATATATTGCAGTGGATTACTTGTCCCCAGGAATGGGCTCATACACTGCCTCTTCTCCTGCTCCAGCTCCATTCCCTGGAGTGGGTATGGCCACAGGTGGGGGTGGGAGAGGTTGATGAGAGGAGGGAGGGGGTGGTGATGGAACCACATTGACATATCCCCCTGGGGGGCTCTCAGGGGGACTGACCAGGTCATACTCATCCTCTAGTCCCCCTCCATGTTTTATCAGCTCATAGGCTCTGTTGGTAGTGGTTGTAATGGCCACACCCTTCACATCTGGTGATCCTGACAGTGTGGTCATCTCATGTCTGTCAGGGAGGGTGGTATAGTGATATAAAGAGGCATGTGTAGATAGCATCAACGGAACTGGAACTTACTCAGCTTTCTTGATAGACAGATCTCCATGACGATTCTTTGAAACAAGTCTAAGAACTACTATTATCACAAGAGTAATGGCCACAATGAGGACTATGACAACAGCTACTGTTCCTCCAATGATGGCTGCATTGTCATAGGACCCCTGTGAGCTGGTGGAAGATGATGGACTGGCATCATTAATGGTGGTTGTAGCCTCGGTGGTAGGTGAGAGGCACTCTCCTTCACTGAGAGATGAGATGGCTACTGAGCACTCTGAGTCCACTGTCATCAGTACTCCAGTCACAATGATACTGGCCCCACCCCTCACCCAGTCCTCTATCAGAGAGATGAGTGAGCCACTGTCAGTCTCAGAGATACCCTCCAGTCTGGCACGATATGTCACATATGTAGGGGACTCAGGGTAACAGGCAAATGACTGTGTCTCTCTATCAATGATGTCACTGGTAATGTCACAGTCACTACAGGAGGCAGTCAATTGATCCACTACTGCACTAGTGATATCATTCAACTTCTGCTTTGTTGAAGTGACCTAAAAATAAATTTTATTTTTCATACAAACTGTCAGTGATGGTAGAAATAATTTTACTTACAATTAATTCAGAACAGGCAACAACTCCACCAAGACGTAATTGAAAGTATAAATCTATGTAGAGAAGTCAGCATGTTAGATAATACTAGCACCATCTCATGTTGGACTTGAGCTTACAGTCTTGTAGTGTGATGAAGGTAATGTGTGCAGGAGGTCCTGAGCCCTGACTGTTAGTGGCCACTACTGAACAGGAGTAGGAGGTGTCTGGGGAGAACCCTGCTACTGTGAGAGGTCCTGCCTGGGAGGGGGACTGGGGGAGGGAGGAGGGGGAGGCAGAGCAGGAGAGGGTGTAGCTGGTGAGGACTCCATTATGCTGGGTCAGTGGAGGTGGAGACCAGGAGAAGTTGACTTGTCTCTGTCCAGCTTCTGCTACAAACATCTCAGGAGAACCAGTTGGAGCTGGGAACAATGAAGAGTTACTATATATGTGGTGGCTGAGACAGAGAGTATGAACACCACATATGTATACCAATGGTAATGGTAGCAAGTTCCACAGATCTTGGCAGTGAGGACCCCTCGTGGCTGACAGTGACAATACTACAGTTGTAGGTCACACCAGAGTAGAGTCCTGTCACATTAGCTGTGGTGGCTGCTGGTCCTAACATGAGGTCTTCTGGGGTAGGGATTCCTTCCAGTAAAGGACTGCATGTCAGTCTGTATCCAGTGGTGAGGTTAGCAGCAATACTGGGAGGTCTCCAGGAGAAGGTGAGAGAAGTTGATGATGGCATCCCTGCCTCAAATGCTCCCACTGGATAGGCAGCTGTAATTGGACATACAAAACTTTTCAATGGTCCCACAAGGTAAAGTCATGATTCATGAGCTGCTTACCTACAACAGTGATAGTCTCCACTGCTGAGCTCTGCAGGTCTGTTATTCCAGCCTGAGGAATGTTGACAGTGGCTGTACAGGTGTACTGACCTCCATCAGATGTTCTCAGTGGAAAGAACACATAGTCCACAGAACTACTGTTCACTGCTGACAACTCAGTTGAGTTAGGGAACACTATCTTCAAGTCAGGCAGTACCACCAGACCAGCCACCACACTAGCTGAACAGTGCAGGGAATAGATCAGACCAGCAATGGAGTCTCCAGAGAATGAGATAGTGATATTAGGAGCAGGCAGAGCTGAATGAACAAGACAATGTATGCCATCATGTGGAGTGGTTAGGCATACACAATATTAGGAATAGTAATTACTTACCCAATACAGTGATATTGACATCATCACTAGCAGTAACCTGCTGGACATTACTTCCTCCAGTGACTGTCACAGTACATGTGTATATACCATCATCGAGGTCAGCTAGAGGACTGATGGTGAGACTGTCTGTGTAGGTACTGCCAGAGCCACTGGCACTAGTGACTGAGTACCTATCACCAGAAATATCTCTTGGGCCACTCCATTCAGTCACGACCCTCTCTCCATTGTCCACATTAGGATCCAGTGTCACAGTACATGTGAGAGTGAGGCCAGTACCAGCATACAGAGGAGGAGTGTAGTTGAGAGTTACAGTCACATCAGGTGGAGGGACTGGGGTCACAAGTGGTATACACACTATACAGTACAATATCAGCTACTGACTCACTCTCCACAGTGAGGATGGAGCTACTCTGACCACTGACATCCACACTAACTGAGGCTATCACCACTGAGGCTCTGCAGGTGTACTGGCCAGCATGGGATGTCCTCACTGGGTCCAGAGGGAGGTCCACCATTAGGTCCATGTTTATAGTAACTAACACAGTGCCTTCTGGCCCCAGCAGCTTCACAGTAGGTTGTACTGCTAGATATGGAATGGCTGTCACTGTACACTGCACAGTGAGAGGGTCTCCAGCAGTGACTGTGGTGTCTACGGGAGAGATCATCACTACAGGATCTGGGAGGGCTGGAGGGAGAGAATACTAAAAAAAGACACAATTATATGCATATCTGTGATTACCTTCCACGGTGATAACTTTCTTTGCACTTTCCATTGGTCCCTGTACAGTGATATGTGTTTGGTATGTAGTGACAGTCAGTTGGCATGTGTATCTGCCACTGTCTGAGGTAGCCACAGGAGAGAAACTGAGAGTGGCTCCACCAGTAGAGATCCGATCAGGAGAGGTGTCTACTGCTGTACCATCCACCGTCCAGGTCACTGCTGTGTGTGGACTAGTGTCCACTGATGGACTCAAGGTATAGTCACATGTCATATTGAGGGTAGTCCCAGCAATGGCAGTACCAGTGACAGTGATGGATGGAATGGGGACTGGGACTGAGGAATGGTGTGTTTAATGTACAGGGAACTGTGAAGTGACACAATAACTCACTCTGCACAGTAACAGTAGTGATATTGGTGACAGAGGATCCATTGAGAGTGGCAGTACAGATGTACTGGCCAGCCTGAGATGTTGATATAGTACTGAGTGTGAGGACACTGGACACCTCCTGTCTATTAGTAGTGGGGTCAGCTGGGGTAGGAGTTACTCCAGGTCCCTCCCAGTGGAAGTCTGGAGTACCAGTCACTCCAGTAGGCAGAGTGGCAGAGCAGGTGAGAGTGACAGTGTCTCCAGCCATGACAGAGGAGGAGGGAGAGGAGGTGAGGGATATGATGACTGGCTCTGTGGAATTGGAATCTATGCATTTATCTGCACGCCATACATTTACACAAGAGACACATGTAGTATTGTCACTAGCACTTGATAGGTACATAACTCATGTTCCCCAAATCATCACATCATACCTATAGTGATAATCACTGCAGCAGTCACACTACTGGGTAGCATATTGGAGGTGGCCACCATGGTAATGGAATAGGTAGCCCCTGGAATTAGTCCAGTGATGGTGGTGGTAGTGGCAGTAACTCCAGCCATCTCTGAGCCAGTGTGTCCTCCATCTTGCTGGTGGTAGTAGATGATGTAACCAGTCACAGCAGGTTCTACTAATGGAGGTGTCCAGGAGACTTGTACACTGTCCACTCCATTCTGAGACACAGTCACACCAGAGGGAGGGGAGGGAGCTGGAGGGAGAGAGAGAGGTATTGAATGGAGTAATAGAAGGTGGCATTAGGTGATGGTCGGTTGATGTTTTGGAGGTCTCAATAATTTTTGGTTGGACTGGAACTAGTATTACAATTGTAAACATGGACACTAGTTGTACAGCAGTGGAATTGACTTACCTAAACGTATGTTCATTACTTTGATACTCTCACTAGGGAGGTGTTGTGATGTGGCCACAATGGATATGGTGTAGATGTATCCATTCTGAAGACCAATTAGTAGGTGGTTGTCTGTGGAGCCATCACTAACATCCTCACTGCCACTGCTGCCACCACTATAGTAGATCCTGTACCCAGTTGTATCCCCCAGTGGAGTGGGTGGGCTCCAAGACACTCGGATATTAGTTGGACCTTCCTGGACTGCCACCAGGTTAGTGGGAGCTGAGGCAACTGGAAAAAAGTTGTATATACTGACAGTATTAGCATCCACTATCAGTATATCCTGTATACCTTCTGCAGTGAACTGTGCTGAATCTTTGGATGGTTTGTGATTAGCCACAGTACATGTGTAGAGTCCTCCCAGTCTCCCAGTCACAGTCAGGGTTTGGGTGTACTGTGCAGTCATGTGATTATCTAACACAGTCTCAGTTCCTTCAGTGACAGTGACAGAGTCTCTGGTCCAAGTGACAGTGGTAGCAGGTCCACCAGTGGAGAAACAGGTGAGGGTGAACTGAGGACTGGCTCCATTGAGGTCAGAGTCCACAGTGAATGTCATACCACCAGATATTGTGATGTCTCCTGAAATTGAGGGTTGAGTGGTGCATAGTAGATATAAATATATCCATGTACACATACCTCCTCCTCCACTGTTGTACAGTCCCACATAGACAGTCTGATTTGTGAATGTATCATCCTCTACCACACAGTAATATATTCCCTCAGATGGAGCATCACTAGCAGTGTTCCTAAGCAGATGTACCATCACAGGATATCTCTCCCTCACGAATCCAGGAACATCATAAGTATATCGATCACCAACTCTAGTCCCATCTGGTGCAAACCAGTCTCCTCCAGAATGGTTTCGTCCACCAGGATTAGAAGTGAGATTACCAAAATGGTTAGTATTACAGATGAGAGCAGTGTCATTAGTGGAGCCAATATCACTGATCACCACATAGCCATGGTTAGGGATGTAGTTACCATTCAGAGTAAGATACAAACCTATATAGAATGGCAGAGTAGAAGGCTAGCTCTAAAATACTGTATCACTAGCACTGTGAGCACTGCAAAAAATGGGTAGTTATTTTAACCATTAGGTATGGTTACCTCAGTTGCAACATAGCTATTTTTTGTAACTACGAACTCTCAAGAGGTATAGGATATCCACAAGGAATGATGTCTGTAGCTATATCTCAAGAGGTATAGAATATCCACAAGGAATGATGTCTGTATATCTCAAGAGGTATAGAATATCCACAAGGAATGATGTCTGTATATCTCAAGATACTCCTTGTAATATTACCTTATCTCACAAAGGTAGTCACGTATACAACCCCACTGTATTATACTTCTGTAGTAAAGTGTAATGGAGGAGTACCTCGTACTCATGTATGCAATCAGCATAATTATGTTCTACATATCCTTTGCATACCAAGACAGGTTGTAGTCATGTAATGCAACTGAGGTGACCAACACACTGGTCAAAACAACCACCTCTTTTTTGCAGTGAGGTAACTTGTGTCTCAAGGTGTGTCTCAAGATGTGTCTCAAGGTGTGTCCATATTAGTAGCCTGGTTACAGGTAGATTCTATATAGTAAAACACTCCCAGAGGTGATACATAAACATACCTTCTAATTCAACATTGAGAGTTGCTAGTGCATGAGATGGTTTATTGTTAGCCACAATACATGTGTAGAGTCCTCCCAGTCTCCCAGTCACAGTCAGGGTGTGGATGTACTGTGAAGTAGTGCGATTATCTAACACAGTCTCAGTTCCTTCAGTGACATTGACAGAGTCTCTGGTCCAAGTGACAGTGGTAGCAGGTCCACCAGTGGAGATACAGGTGAGGGTGAACTGAGGACTGGCTCCATTGAGGTCAGAGTCCACAGTAAATGTCATATCACCAGATATTGTGATGTCTCCTGAAAGTAAAACCAGAACACACCATATCAATATTAGGACAGATGTGCTAATTGATATGTGTTTGGCTCCACCCATGAGGTGTGGTCAATGGCAATACTGCTTATTGAGTATTATAGGATGTAACATTTCTTAATACCTCCTCCACTGCCATATAGTCCCACATAGACTGTCTCTCCAACTGATGGATCACTATCATCATAGACAGCATTAGTTGCAATAACACAGCGATATATACCAGATGGTCCATTAGCACCGTTCCTACGGCGTATGTGGACTACCTGATCTTGACGATCCTCATAAATATCATCTCCATCACTATAGAATGTCAGACTTGTGTTACTATCAGGAGCAAACCAGTCTCCACGATGAAGTCCCTCTCTACTACGGCAACATGTGCTCAAGTCAGTGTGACACTGTACAGTATCACTATCACTGCCACTTCGATCATCCCCCACTTGACTGAGGTCCACATAGGAATGGTTGAGTAGAGGATTTCCCAGGAATGTGACATAAGGAGCAGTCCAAGACTGGACCTCCACCAGAGACCAGAGGAGACACAGCACCACTGGAAGTATCCTCCTCATTGGAACTACATTCAAATACATTAGTATTTCAAAAATTTCTGACTAACTAGGTACTGACATAATTCAGCTTAAACACTAGTCAAATAACTACTTATCAAACAGTTTCTCAAACAGTAGTCTTCATCAGTGTCATAGTGAAACAAAACCAAACCAGCAGTTTATAAAGTAGAGTCTCAGACTAAAAGGCAGATGAGACAGACTGACAAATGGGTATCCATAACCATACAAAAAACACACACAGATGGCTTGTTTGTACAGCAACCATAAAATGCAAATTACATGCAAAATAAGGAAACAAATAACTGCAAACAATAACAAGTATTTATGGTTACCGTATGCATTTGTGGTTGCTGTACACACAATCCATCATGACTTACTGTCTGTGTTTTATGTAAGGTGTGTATATTTGCAGTTCCTTGTATTGAATAGCATCTACCTTTAGTCTGAGTCTCTATTTTATAATCATTAATTATGTCTGAAGACTACTGTATGATGGTTAAAACTCTGGCAATTAAAGTGACTAGTCTAGTAAGTGTTCTATCTAAAACAAAGATGGTACTTTTCTTCCTGATTTATAAAATGGAAAGAGTGCTAACAACAGATATGATTTGTGTTCTGTATTATGACTAGCAATAAAGTGATATTAGTAGATACGGTATATTTGTTGCTCTACCATACTATATAGCTATAGCAAACTGGTTATATATATTGTATTGCAACTTACACTTGCACTGTGGTCAATGTCGTGGATCTGCCGCTACCATAAATTAGCGTGTATATTTGCCACCGCCGAAGTTTCTGCGCATGCGCACTCAGCCCTTTTCCGTAGCCACTATAGAAAAATACGTCTGAATTGATTGAGGTGATGTAAAGCACAGTCTGTGGTTCAACAAATATATCTATAAATGAAGTCTTCATTAGCCATGGCGGCTTTCTTTCCAGAGAGTGTGCTGTGATGGACAGGATGTTGGCCTGAATGATAAAGATATGTTAAGTGTTTGTATAGCACACATCACTAAACAAGGACAGGAGTTGTTCCTGTTTGTAGAGACAGTATCCAAACTAAAAACACCAGTCCTACGTTGTACACACTATAGACACTGCACCACATGTCTGGTAACTGAATACATATGACCCTTCACCACCTCCTATGAGACCTCAGGAGCACTCCATATGTACTGTAGTGGAGTATCAGTCGTGGAAATGTTATAATGAATAAAGGTGCAAATGTTAACAATAATAATAATGAATCACATCAGACTTTTTTGGCCAAAAATTCATTTATTACAGTTTTCTTGCAAAATCATGCCTATAGCTTGTGTTAAAATTCAATTTTTAGTTACGAGGGAGGATGGAGCTCGAGGGAGAGAGGGAGGGAGGGAGAGTGAGTAAGGGAGTGATGGGAAGATAAATATATCAATCAGGCCAATATTTCCTCTCACCTGCAGCTGGACTGGGGTATGAGATTAATGTAGTATTTAGTCCTGTAGCAGAAATACTGCTGTCCTCTGCTACTGATGGCTCTGTCATAGGAGTAGATAGTACAACTAACTCTTTATACCACACATATTACTATAACAGTTCTTAGTGACACTCTACATCAAGTGTTAACGTACACGCACAATAATCTTGAGGTGTACTTAATTGTGTATTCATGATCAGTGACCACACAAATCATATGCATGTCACATTACATGAGGTGTTTCAGAGTCTGCATCATGCATGGCTGGTCTAGCTCATTTAACTCCCTAGAACTCTGGACAATTCCCTGAGTACAATACCAACCACATGCACCTTCTCACAGCTCCACAAGGAATAGCCATGTGTGGACAAATCCATAATGCATGGATAAAAATCCATAAAATTAGTAGCATTTTCATACTCATACTTGAAGATTGCAAAGATATCTCACATACAGATATAATTATAGATTAGGGCTGAATACCATAACATTGTTTATACTGTAAGAATTAACTATATTCTGAGAAGTGAGTATGTTGTAGTCACCATCAGCAGATGGTGGTGACTGTAGTCATCATCTCTCTAACTTTCTGTGCCAGACTTCTCTCCTCTAGCAGTGGATTCTCAAGAACATTTATCACTGTCTCTCTCGAGAACTCTGGACTCCCTCTCTGGATGGAGAGGGAGAGGGAGGGAGAGAAAAAATGGGAAAGAGCAAACGTGTTCAGTGTGCACAATGTCAACTGATATCTCCCTTCCTCCCCCTCCCTCCCTCCCTCCCTCCCTCCCTACCCCATGAACATGAAGAGGACAATAGCAGCTGTCATGAGAGCTCCATGACTGGCAGGAGATAGCATACCAAACATGGCAAACACTAGGGAGAGGGAGGGAGGGAGGGAGGGAGAGGGAGAGGGAGAGCTAGAGGGAGAGGGAGAAATGTTACATAATATTCTGATATATACTGTGCCCACCTTATAAATATTAAACATCATAATTATGAATAATCTACAAAAATAGCACTACCACTACATGCTATAAGTGCAGTTACATCCATTCTCGTGTCATCAAATATAATCATAACACTACCATGTCAACCAGTTATTTATATAGCAATCCATTGTACAGTTACAGGTCAGGTGACTGGAGGGTGTACCTGACATCATGAATAGTTATGTCGGTAGGGAGTTGATATAACACTACCATGGCAATGAAGTATGAAGTACACATTTTATACATCAGTCAGTCAGACCGTCATATACATATAACCCCTCTCCCGGCTGTACAACTAGGGGTGGCTTGCTCAGCTCGCCCAATAAAGAATATCTGACAAACTCTACAAGACCCAGACCAGTGGTTGCTCCATGGAACCTCCTTTGATGAGCTGTCTACCTTACTACAATCTGTCCTTGTACATGATGCTAAATATCTCATTTCAGGCACTTCAGAGCTAGTAGATATGAACGTGAAAATTTCACATCCATTAGGTTACACATACTCATTCATGGGACAAATGAAGAGAGAATTTACTTAGTTCTTACTGGAAGTTGGAGAGGATGGAGAGAGAGGGAGAGATGTCCACAAGTTGTAGAAAACAGCATCTTCTAAATAGGAAATACTGAGGGTGAGAGGTAATAGGGAGAGGGGGGAGGAGGGGAGGGAGTAAGGAAAGGTAAGAGAGAGGGAGGGGACAGAGTGAGGGAAGGTAAGAGAGAGGGAGGGGAAAGAGGGAGAGGGAGGGAGTGAGGGAGAGGGAGGGGAGAGAAGGAGGGGGAGGGAGTGAGGGAAGGTAAGAGAGGGGGAGGGAGAGAGGAGGGAACGAATCTTTAGAGGTGTGTGTTTAGGCCCTGGCTCACTAGAACCCAGTCCCCTGGGTTGCTTTGCCCTACAGGTGGATTGCAGCCTCTTCCTGGTGATATATGATGCTTGAGGGGCTTTCAGCACTTTCAAAAACGACTTATTGTTCATATAACCATGCAAGAGGTGTTTCACGTGGCACTGCGGTCTATTTACAGCCAATCTGCACATGAATATGCACCGTTAAGTCACACATGGAACAAGCATATCATTCAAACCTTCCAAAATGCTCACTATTATTCAAGCCTTCCAATATGCTCAGTATTATTCAAAAGACTATTCCTGAATAATTAGCTCAGAGCTACTGGCAGGAGAGAGCATACCAATTGTACAATTTCCTTGCCTAGTTTCAAAGAGACATATTCCAACATAGTTGACCAAGAGGTGAGAGAACATACAAAGTAGATGGAAAAGGCCTGTGTGGTATTCATAGTGAAACAGTGATATGAACTCTTGTTTCACATTCCATAAGTTGCATTCCTTTGTTTACATACAGTTGCCTTTTTTCAGTTATTGTTTATATTCACTGAGGATGGTTGCTGTATAGCTCACGAAAGATTTGATGTCATAATTAGTTTTGTTTCCTGGCTAGTGTAATCAGCTACATCTAGTTTCAAAGAGACATATCCCAACACAGTTGACCAAGAGGTGAGAGAACATACAAAGTAGCTACATCTACTGTGATATATATACTGGAACTATTGCCTCTCTCATCTACAAACTAGTCTCACTACAGCCACACTCTTTCACTGGCTACAGGGATATGGGGAGGGGCTTTTATTAGAGTACACTACACTGTATATCACTTCATACACTCTCTTATATAGCTCAGCCATGGCTGAACAACAAACTCAGTTTGCCTACCACAACATTCAGCTCTACAAATCAGAGTGTCTTGGTAGTGGATCATATGGAGGGGTGTGTAAGGCCAAGTGTGATGGGCTACTGTGTGCTGCCAAGATCATGCACCCCACACTCTTTGACCTCCGCGCCCCTGGAACAGCCTCCTACCTACGCAAGTTCCGGGAAGAATGTCACCTACTTAGCTTAGCTAGGCACCCCAATGTTGTCCAGTACCTGGCTACCTACTATGACCCTGACACCCGACTGCCTGTTCTCCTCATGGAACTTTGCGACGAAAGTCTCACTGCATTCCTGGAGCGATCCCCAGGACCACTGTCCTACCACGTTCAGCTGAACATCTGCCTGGACATAGCACTGGCTCTGGTCTACCTCCACTCCAATGGTCTCATCCACAGAGACCTAACGGGAAACAATGTCCTAATGATCGCTGGCACTCGAGCCAAGATCACAGATTTTGGCATGTCCAAGCTTGCCACTGGCAATCCTCGCATGACAGCCTTGACCCTGTGCCCAGGTAATCTACTGTACATGTCACCTGAAGCTCTCGATGAAGCTAAATCCTACACAGCTAAGCTTGACATCTTCTCCTTTGGTGTAATAGTAATTCAGATCTTGACCAGGCAGTTCCCAAATCCAACTGATCGACTTCGTACTGTTCATGTCCCTCAACTCAGTGGCAAAGAAGTCCGTGAGATAGTTCCAGAGACTGAGCGACGTCAGGCCCACCTCCAGTTGATCCGAGACACTCACTCTCTGAAGCCACTTGTCCTCCAATGCCTGAAGAAGGAAATGCAACGTCCCTCAGCTCTCCAGCTCAGTGAGAGGCTGTCTGAGCTGAAACAAGACCCTCAGTACACAGAGAGCAAGCGTCAGGCACAGAACAGCTGTGAAATCCAACAACTTGAGCAGCAACTTAGGGACCAGAGAATCTTGACCGAGGCTAAGACAAGGGAAGCTAGTGAACACCAGGCACATAGCACACAGCTACAGAGGATGGTGGAGGCCAAGGAAAGACAGCTTCAGAGGGAAACTGAAGAAAACCAGCAGATGATGGAGGCCAAGGATAGACAGCTTCAAGAAAACCAGCGTACAATAGCCACCAAGCAACATGCAATAGAAACCAAGGAGAGACAGTTACAGCAGACACAACAGCAGCTCCGAGACAGTCAGCAGTTAGTGGAACAGTTTCAGCAGAGCCTGAAGCACAAGGACAAGACCATCAGTGACCTCCAGCAGACCATATCACACCGCGAGAGGGAGATTCAACAGTTGAAGCAGCAAGACATTGCCAGCAGTATCCAACCACAACAGCTGCCAGTCACAGCAGAAAAAACACAAACAGCTACAGCAGTATCAGTAGCTCAGAAAGATATCAGCAAGATGACATGGAGTGAGGGGAAGAAGGCACCAGAGAGAATGGAGAGAGGAGCAGCAGTAGTGGATGGGAACATAGCCTACTTTACACCATACAACTCAATAAGGGTATACTCATACCAGAACATTCTAGAGAATGAACAGTGGTCTAGGCTACCAGATAACCATAATGAGGATTTTGCCCTAGCTGTTATTGATGGTCTCCTCACTAGTGTGGGTGGTAGGGACAGTAGAGGTCCCACCAACACTCTCCTCAGTCTCACAGGAGAAGGTGAGAGGAAGCAGTGGTCTGAGGTCTTCCCTCCTATGCCTACATCACGCCATAGTACAACTTGTATCACTACTGAGAAGGCTCTAGTTGTGGCAGGAGGTATAGCAGGTGAATATCTGGCCACTGTGGAGGTGATGGACATCAACACAAAACAGTGGACCACAGTCTGTCCTCTGCCACAAAAACTGACGTCATCATCAGGCATTGTCTGTGGGGACTCACTCTACCTAGCAGGAGGCTACACTAGATATTCACAGTCAAAATCTTTTTTTACCTGCTCCCTTCCTAATCTCTGGCAACCTGAGACACTTGGATCCAGAATACGACGGACACTTACTAGGTCAAATGTATGGAAAGAAATCAGCAGTCTACCAGTAACAGAGTCTACTCTTGCCTCATTTGGTGGTCACCTGCTGGCTATTGGTGGCTATGATGACTCAGGGAACCCCACCACTGATGTCTATAGATATGATTCCCACACTGACTCATGGCATGTCATTAGTCAGATGAAGAACAAACGATCACAGTGCTTGGCAGTCACTCTTCCTGAAGATCAACTTATTGTAGTGGGAGGACAGACAGAAATGTTTAGAGGATACACAGACAGTGTTGAGATTTTGGAGGACAAGTGACAATGGATATCTTTTCTCTCCACATGAACACAACCTACACATTACATGTATACCACATCCACTATATGTACTATGACCTATATACCAATGATTGTGTATAGCTATAAATGCAGCAGTCAACACAATTGATCTCCAAATGAATGCACTAAAGTGAAGAACCCTTGGCGCCACGCGTGCGCGAATCCTGAAAAGCGCACGCGCTACTGAAATGTGTGTAACGGAAAGTATACGGAAGATTTGTGAGCAAAAGACAGAGACTAAAGAGAAAGAAGCTCACTGCTTTACATTGAGTCGTATTCCAGGTAGCGTTCAGCCTACTGTTAGCCTTGATAAGAGCTTTAGAAAGCTCTGCCGTCGAAAAGTTGCACAGAATACCGCTACAATATCGCTGTAGGATGCCGTAGGTAAGCAAATAACGCCATAACTTTTGAAGGAAGCGGTTTCAGAGAAAACCCTACATATTTTTTGACCTCCATTGCCCGCTGAGTACGTGACAGAAGTTTCAGGATGAACAGACGCTCCAGAGGTGAGATGTGACTTAACAGACACACACACAGACCCAACTACCGTAACCCTCGCTGCGCATGCGTGCCGAGGGTTAATCACTTAGTGTCCACCTCTGTCAAACACCACACTTAAAGTTCTACGTTAGACTGCTAGCAGTGGTTCTCGACACTTTTGAGCACAGGCACTCTTAGTACAATGACAATATGGAATGTAGACACCTTTAGTACCTACAGCCTGCAGTCTACATTCCATACTTCCAGTCAGCATTACATATAGAACATCCAATAAACTCTTGTGGGGGGAAATTCACGTGGGGGTCAGGGAAATTCCAGGACCTCCAATTAATGTACTCTGACCTACCAATGATGATGAGTATCATAGAGAATATCTGAATGCCTGATCCAAGACAAGCAGTCAGTAGAGTGGAATGGAGAGGGGGTCGGAAGACATCTCCATGGACTAGCTTCCAGCCTGTCTCTTCTAGTGTGTCATCCTGGTGGGGGGGGGGGGGGGGGGAGGGAGGGAGGAGGGGAGAGGGAGGGAGGGAGGGAGGGGAGAGGGAGGGGGGAGAGAGGGAGGGAGAGAGACAGGGAGGAAGGGAGTTGTATTATTCAACTCATTCTACAATGTTTATTTAGTGGAAGTACATATATAATTAACCATGGTTACTGTGTATCTGTCTGTCAGTCTGTACGTCTGATGCACATTTCTAAGACACGATAAGCTTACACGTTGAAAGTAAAGTACCAATGGCTTGGGCACAACACTGCGCAGATTATAAGAAGGGATTTCACGAGAAACGCTTCATTCAACATCATTTGCTTACTGTGATATCCTACGAGGGTACTGCTGGGACATTCCACGCACTTTTTTTCGACAGCAGAGCCTTCTAAGGATTCTAAAAGGGTTAACAATAGGCTAAACGCCACCTGGAATACGACTCAATGTAAGGCAGCGAGCTTCTTTCTCTTTAGTCTCTGCCTTCTGCCTAAATATACTTCCCGTTATAAATCATTAGAATGCGTCGTGCACTTTCAATGATTCGCACAGGCATGTTACACATGTATATATGCCGAGAATTTAGCATGTCAATTGATGATTGATGACAGTGGGTGGAACCTCTCTAACTCTCTAATCAGGGCACCCTCATAGCAGAAATGTCCTAATTTGTGGTGTCCTGATTTCAGTGGTTGGAATGTACACAAACATGGCATTAGTAGATCAATAGGTGTCTGGTGACCTCATTTCAGGGGTCCTAATTAGAGGTCCTAATTAGAGGGGTCCCCCACAGTGTTGTGATCATTGAACTGACCATTTCCTCATCCTTATTGTACCTAGCAATGTCCCTCCTCAGAGTCCTGATGATGATGAGAGCTAGGATACCTCCCTCCCTCCCTCCCTCTCTCCCTCTCTCTCTCCCCCTCTCCCTCTCTCTCCCTCTCTCAGGACTCACCAAGGTTGAGGGTCTTGTACTCAAGATCTTGTTGTGGCATACAGAATGGCAGAGAATAATACTCATATGGTAACTGTGTCTTGACACTTGTCATCTTGACTGCCTGTGGGGAGAGAGAGGGAGGGAGGGAGGGAGGGAGGGAGGGAGGGAGGGAGGGAGGGAGGGAGGGAGGGGAGGGAGGGAGACAAGAGAGAGAGATGTAGTATGTAGTGACTATACTAACAGCCAGTAATGGCCTACAGCCTCTCACAAACATTACATCATCCCCTACACCCCAACTGTCATCTTCCATTCACTTCTCAAGTACACTACATACATTGCTATCTAACAAGGCTACTAACCACACCCCTCTCTCTCTCACCCTGCAAGCCACTATATAATACAACCTGACCTTCCCACTCTCCTACACCGCCCTCCTCTTACCTTGATTTCTAACTTGTCTCCCTCTCCATACTCCGTGGGGGCCACTCCAGGTATGTAGAATGAACGTACACTACACACACACGTACACACAACACAAGTCAAGGCAACGAGCCTGCGGTACACGTCGACAGCCATACTTCTACCAGTTTGTCTCTCTCCCGTGGCTCTGTCTGTCTGCCCTGACTGTCAGAGAGTGTCTGGGATACGGTACAATCCCCCAGGAATGACGGACTGGACAAGATGATGGGAGGATACACACGACACGTCGAGCGAGAAACGAGGCCCACGTTGACTCATTCAACGGGGCGCGCGCCTGCAGGGACGGAATATCCGGATATCCGGATATGCGAAAAGCGAGACATGTATTATATCATAGATGGTAAGAGAGGGACAATTAGATAAAGTTCTAAGATTGAGTCCCATAACTCATGTCTCCATTCCTCCACTGTAGTGACCACTGCAGTCAATATCTCCATGATTTAGAGGACATACTTCTCTCATCTAGTACTGGAGTGTAGAGAATGTCTATCACTGTCTCCCATGACAACTGAGGACAACTCCCTGTGTGGACTGTAGTGGAGGGAAAGTGGAGGAGAACACATGTATTAATAATAATGGTGGGAACTAAAAGTAATGGATATGTTAATACAGTGGAAACTGTCTAATGAGGACACCCTTGGGACAGAAGAAACTGTCCTGATTAGTGAGGTGTCCTGACTTCAGGGGTTAAAAAGTACACAAACATGTCATTTAGGACAGATTTATTGAGGCGTCCTCATTTCAAGGGTCCATATTAGAGGGTTCCACTGTACTAGTGAAATGTGTACCACTGTAGGTGTGATAGAGAGAATGAGGGACCAATTAAGGGAGAATTTAGTTAGTTCTTTCTGGAATGAAGTTGGAGAGGATGGAGAGAGAGAGAGAGGGAGACAGCCACAAGTTGTAGGAAACAGTATCTTCAATACTGAGGGTGTGAGTTAATAGGGAGAGAGGGGGAGAGAGAGAGGGGGAGGGAGTGAGGGAAGGTAAGAGAGAGGGAGAGGAGATAGGAGGGCCTCCGTTGAAGGCCATGCTGCTAAGTTTGCACTGTACCAACTGTGTTGTTTAGCTTCGTACTTCGCAATCCCATGGCCACCCCAAACTAACAGTATTTCAACATCAATATACCTAACCTACATGTACACAAAATATTTTTTGAAATCAAAGGATATTTTCAATTAAAAGCTGTCTTTTATAGGCTGGACTATGACCTTACTTAATTAAATTAGGCTCCATATGAAAGCCTTTGAAAGAAATAATTCTGAGGGGGAATTAGCCTGCATTCCTATAAGCCCTAGCTCTACTACCATTAGCCCTAACCCAACACTAGGGTATAGGTAACCTTGAGGTCAGAGGGTAAGAGGATAGTAATTGGTACACACATACCAGAAGAGTAGTCCTACATTTACTATGTACATACATACTTACATATTTACTATGTATGCATACATAGTAAGTAAATTTTCGCTCTGGTAATTACAGCACATCTCACTTATTTGCTACAGTTATTATACCCACCATCCCCCAGTTGAGTTACACCCATTTCCACGATAGTTTACTTTCAAGGAGACCTACGTATCTCGGCAGAGTTGACCAAGAGGTGAGAGAACATACAAAGCAGCTATGATATATATATATATACAAGTAAATAAAAAATGTAGGAAATTTGAAGTGTAATATAGGGATTGCATAAAAATGAACAGAGACAAGATTGGGACACAGACATGCTATGTACATCAACATACCTTTTAGTACATTGATGTATATAGCATGTCTGTGTCCCAATCTTGTCTCTGTTCATTTTTATGCAATCCCTATATTACACTTCAAATTTCCTAAATTTTTTATTTATTTGTCTCTTGTCATTTTTTTACTATTGTAAGCAATAATTCTCCCTAGCATGTGCTCTCCATATCCATAAACATCTGGCCAAGTATTGAGCTACTGTATAAATGTGTCATTAGTACTGAGGGTGTGGTTTGGTTGCAAGCAGCAGCTGCGTACGCTTTGGTAACTACAGAACTATAAGCAACCTGCTAGCAACGTACTATCAGTCACCAGCGCTTTGGCTTGGTGGTATATAGTATCGTGGTAGAATAGCATACCGTTTCTCCAGCAGACGGTACATAAGCTTACCGAGCTATACGTAGAGGCACTGTACGCGTGTGCACTGTTCTGACAGTGAGAGTAGCACAAGAATCGTCAACACATCTCTGTTTTGCTTATGTAGTAGCCTCGTTCCCAGGCCTTCCCCGTTGCGCGTAATTGTGCGCGTTGATTGTGCGGGGAGGGAAGCATTTGAAATTGGGGAAGGCCTGGGATGAAACATCACGTGAGGGTAGACGTTGGGTAGACGCGCTAGCGCGCGCCGCTGTTGACCTCCTCACAAATTCTTATATACTCGCGAGAGCTGAGATGTTCGACGTACGTGGCTGGTGAGTATGGAGTATATATACGCTACGCTTACACTGGCGTAAGTCTAGCTCTATTCTCGAGCGAGAAGCTTAGGTAGTGACTTCGTTGTCAACGGGGCGCGCGCAACACGTCATCCCTCACGTGATGTTTCATCCCAGGCCTTCCCCGATTTTAAAAACGCAGATCTACGCGCAACGGGGAAGGCCTGGGACCGAGGCTACTTATGTAGTACTAAGCGCTAGTTGCTATAGTACAAATCGTCAACACGTCTGGTTCACCCCGCACCAGTTCACTCCGTGCCTAGTTGTTACCCGCTAGTTGCTAAGCTTTTGCGCATGCGCAGCAAGTAAATGACGTCATTAATGAGTCTTGTCTCATTACCTAATCGTTTTATTGTATGACGCAAGCTAACTATATACGTAAAACGTATGTACTATGCACGTACATTCAAAATGAAATTACGTAATCGCTATATACATGTACATGTATCACACAGTACAGTAGTACTGTGTATTTAGAGTACGGTACTATGAAATCCGTTAATTTGATTGGCTGATGTGATGAACAATATTTTACTTAGTTTCCTCAGTGAGGAAACTATCTAATAGTGTTCACCTTCTTAGTTTCTCCCCTTTGGGCACGTTTTCATGTGTGTTCATGTTAAATTCACGTTCAAAGTAGCGTCGCATCTTGTACAGTTGCTATGCACACGGCGCGGGCCGCCGTACTCTAAAATAGTTAGACGCCTCGCCCAGGAAACCACGCGATTTAGAAAGCCTCAGGCCCTGTAGTAGCGTTCCGAGCGTAGCGAGGAACGCCACAGCCCAGGGCCTTCGACCTTCTAAATCGCGTAGTTTCCTGGGCTCGTCGTCTAACTATTATTTAGACTACGGTAACTTTAAATCAACCAATCAGATTGCGTAGAGCGTGGAAAATAAATCCCGTATTTTCCACGCTACGTGGAGTATATTGAGACTTGAGGCTATGGCAACACACGCGCGCGTGCGCTGCACGTGTAAAGTGACATTACATGTACAGTGCAAAGTTTATTTGTAGCAGGGTGCAGCAGGTTATAAAGAATAGGTATATACAGTAAATACGGAGAGCCAGTTTGTCCCAGTCAGAGTCGGAGTCGAGGATCGGCTCTTCGCTTCTAGTAGAAGCTGTCGACATCGCCACTGTCACTGTAATCCTTCCCGAAGCGACCTCAGTAGTTCATCTGGGCATTTGATGATCAAGCGGCGTCTCTGTCTTACTTCAAACTCTTCCGTTACTATAGACGCTAGTTACTAAGCGTGTAGCCAATCTATAGTCTAAACCGGTTGACGCGTTAGCGTGAATTGCGTCTCTGAAGCCAACTGTTGCTAGGTATAGACGCTAGTTGTTAAGTGTGTAGCCAATCAGAAATTCGCTGTAGTCTAAACCGGTTAGACGCACTCGTCATCGGAAAATACGGGATTTAGAAAGCCTCGGGCCCTTAGTAGCATCCTCGCTACGCTCGGACGCTACAGCTCAGGGCCCTTGGCTTTCTAAATCCCGTATTTCCCTCGACTCGGCGTCTAACCTATATTTAGAGTACGGTAGTATGAAATCCGTTAATTTGATTGGCTGATGTGATGAACAATATTTTACTTAGTTTCCTCATTGAGGAAACTATCTAATAGTGTTCACCTTCTTAGTTTCTCCCCTTTGGGCATGTTTTCATGTGTGTTCATGTTAAATTCACGTTCAAAGTAGCGTCGCGTCTTGTACGGTGCTACGCAAACCGCGCGCGGGCCGCCGTACTCTAAAATAGTTAGATGCCTTGCCCAGGAAACCACGCGATTTAGAAAGCCTCAGGCCCTGTAGTAGCGTTCCTCGCTACGCTCGGAACGCCACAGCCCAGGGCCTTCGGCTTTCTAAATCGCATAGTTTCCTGGGCTCGTCGTCTAACTATTATACAAGTAAATAAAAAATTTAGGAAATTTGAAGTGTAATATAGGAATTGCATAAAAATGAACAGGGACAAGATTGGGACACAGACATGCTATGTACATCAACATACCTTGTAGTACATTGATGTATATAGCATGTCTGTGTCCCAATCTTGTCTCTGTTCATTTTTATGCAATTCCTATATTACACTTCAAATTTCCTAAATTTTTTATTTACTTGTCTCTTGTCATTTTTTTACTATTGTAAGCAATAATTCTCCCTAGCATGTGCTCTCCATGTCCATAAACATCTGACCAAGTATTGAGCTACTGTATAAATGCGTGATTAGTACTGAGGGCGTGGTTTGGTTGCAAGAAACAGCTGCGTACACCTTTGGTCTATAAGCAAACCTGCTAGCAAAGTACTATCAGTCACCAGCGCTTTGGCTTGGTGGTACATGTATATAGTATCGTGGTAGAATAGCGTGCCGTTTCTCCAGCTGCAGCAGACGGTATATAAGCATTTAGACTACGGTAACTTTAAATCAACCAATCAGATTGCGTAGAGCGTGGAAAATAAATCCCGTATTTTCCACGCTACGTGGAGTATATTGAGACTTGAGGCTATGGCAACACACGCGCGCGTGCGCTGCACGTGTAAAGTGACATTACATGTACAGTGCAAAGTTTATTTGTAGCAGGGTGCAGCAGGTTATAAAGAATAGGTATATACAGTAAATACGGAGAGCCAGTTTGTCCCAGTCAGAGTCGGAGTCGAGGATCGGCTCTTCGCTTCTAGTAGAAGCTGTCGACATCGCCACTGTCACTGTCATCCTTCCCGAAGCGACCTCAGTAGTTCATCTGGGCATTTGATGATCAAGCGTCTCTGTCTTACTTCAAACTCTTCCGTTACTATAGACGCTAGTTACTAAGCGTGTAGCCAATCTATAGTCTAAACCGGTTGACGCGTTCGCGTGAATTGCGTCTCTGAAGCCAACTGTTGCTAGGTATAGACGCTAGTTGTTAAGTGTGTAGCCAATCAGAAATTCGCTGTAGTCTAAACCGGTTAGACGCACTCGTCATCGGGAAATACGGGATTTAGAAAGCCTCGGGCCCTTAGTAGCATCCTCGCTACGCTCGGACGCTACAGCTCAGGGCCCTTGGCTTTCTAAATCCCGTATTTCCCTCGACTCGGCGTCTAACCTATATAGATACTATATGGTATCTATGATATAAGCTTACCGAGGTACATACGTAGAGGCAGAGCCAACACACTGTACGCGTGTGCAGTGTTCTAACGGTGAGAGTAGCACAAGAATCGTCAACACATCTCTGTTTTGCTAAGTGCTAGTTGCTATACAAATCGTCAACACGTTCTCTATCAGCCAGTTCACTCCGTGCCTAGTTGTTACGCGCTAGTTGCTAAGCTTTTGCGCATGCGCGGCTGGTGTAAATGACGTGTCTTGTCTCATTACGTAATCGTTTTCTTGTATGACGCAAGCTAACTATATACGTATAAAACGTATGTACTATGCACGTACATTCAAAATGAATTACGTAATCGCTATATATGTACATGTATTGCATTGAGAGGAGTGTTAACATCATTATTACAAGAATCACAAGGGTTAATAGCATATGCTTTTGTCATGTTGCTATTAGCGATGATATCTCTACACATGCTAACTTTCAGGTTGATGGTTACCATGGTTGCTGAGTTTTGCTCATTAGTTATCCTCATTCATAATACATTGCTGGGAGAGATAACGATCAGTAGTACAAGAACTACAAGGGTTAACGAAAAAATTATACCTCTATTCCCCAGTACGTATTGATGCATTTCCACATGCAAAGATTCAATTTCATTGATTTTATGAATTACGTAATCGCTATAATATATGTACATGTATTGCATTGAGAGGAGTGTTAACATCATTATTACAAGAATCACAAGGGTTAATAACATATGCTTTTGTCATGTTGCTATTAGCGATGATATCTCTACACGTGCTAACTTTCAGGATTCAGGATAGACCATAGCAATCCCTTAGCCTCGTCCCCAGGCTCTCCCCTGCGAGCGTACAGCGAACGACCTTTGAACCCGTAGTAAAATAAGACAGGGGAGAGCCTGGTACGCGAAATCACGTGCACCGCTCTAGGGTAGAAAGGGGGTAGAAAGACTTGGCAATTAACAGCGTGGGCGGTATTTCCTGTGCACAGCAAAGTGAACGTACAGGTAACAGTACAAGGCAGTAGGGCTTACTGCATGCCAACTGGAATGAAAGTAAGGCGCCTCTCATCATGCTGCAAGCTCCTCACCTGTAGACTCCACGGCTTTAGAGCACGTAGTGGACTAGCGTTACATGTACGCGTGCACGCTTGATGTCGAACTGTAGTCTAGCCAATGCATGAAGTGAGCGATATACATCCCAATAAGACGGCAAATCGGCTATACACGTACAGGTAAACATTACAGGGAAGCTCTGGCAGCCAGGTAGCATGTAAGGAAATTGCGTAATTTGGGATCACGCGATTTCGCGTACCAGGCTCTCCCCCTTCTTAAGTTTTGTTCAGGTGCAAAGGTCATATGTGCGCGCGCGAGGGGAGAGCCTGGGGACGAGGCTAGCAATCCCTATCACACAGTAATAGCAATCCCTATCACACAGTACTACCGTACTGTGTGATAGGGATTGCTATGGTCTATCCCCATTGAAAACCATATATAAGCATTTTGTTCATTTTCACTTTCAATTTGAAGTTGATTTCACTTTTCATGATATCAAGGTGAAGAATATGTGAAAAATAACCATGAAACAAAAAATGATTGATCTGTGATGTAAGATAAGCGTAATATCTCAAAAAGTGCTTTTCACATTTTTGCCATGTTCTTCATCTTATTCTTCTTCTTCTTCTTCTTCTTCTTCTTGAAGAAGCGTAACTCAATAACCATAAAATCAATGAAATTGAATCTTTGCATGTGGAAATATATCAATACGTACTGGGGAATAGAGGTATAGTTAACCCTTGTAGTTCATGTACTACTGATCGTTATCTTTCCCAGCAATGTATTTTGAATGACGATAACTAATGAGCAAAACTCAGCAACCATGGTAACCATCAACCTGAAAGTTAGCATGTGTAGAGATATCATTGCTAATCATGACAAAAGCATATGTTATTAACCCTTGTGATTCTTGTAATAATGATGTCAACACTCCTCTCAATGCAATACATGTACATGTATATAGCTATTACGTAATTTCATTTTGAATGTACGTGCATAGTACATACGTACGTTTTACGTATATAGTTAGCTTGCGTCATACAATAAAACGATTACATAATGAGACAAGACTCATTAATGACGTCATTTACACCAGCCGCGCATGCGCAAAAGCTTAGCAACTAGCGCGTAACAACTAGGCACGGAGTGAACTGGCTGATAGAGAACGTGTTGACGATTTGTATAGCAACTAGCACTTAGTACTACATAAGCAAAACAGAGATGTGTTGACGATTCTTGTACTACTCTCACCGTCAGAACACTGCACACGCGTACAGTGTGTTGGCTCTGCCTCTACGTATGTACCTCGGTAAGCTTATATCATAGATACCATATAGTACCTATGCTTATATACCATCTGCTGGAGAAACGGCACGCTATTCTACCACGATACTATATACCACCAAGCCAAAGCGCTGGTGACTGATAGTACGTTGCTAGCAGGTTTGCTTATAGACCAAACTATACGCAGCTGCTGCTTGCAACCAAACCACGCCCTCAGTACTAATCACGCATTTATACAGTAGCTCAATACTTGGTCAGATGTTTATGGATATGGAGAGCACATGCTAGGGAGAATTATTGCTTACAATAGTAAAAAAATGACAAGAGACAAGTAAATAAAGAAATTTGAAGTGTAATATAGGGATTGCATAAAAATGAACAGAGACAAGATTGGGACACAGACATGCTATATACATCAATGTACTAAAAGGTATGTTGATGTACATAGCATGTCTGTGTCCCAATCTTGTCTCTGTTCATTTTTATGCAATCCCTATATTACACTTCAAATTTCCTTAATGACAGTGGGTGTCACTGACCAGACACCAGACACACAGGTGGACACCTCCACAACACAACCAGATTCAGAGCCAGGTAGAATGAGTACACACACTTCTTTGTCCAGGTTTGCCTTCAGGGAATTTCCCTTACAATGTGACCTAGCCTCAGCCCTAGCCGTAACCCCTTCTCCCAAGATGGTATAACGTTGAGCCTCGGTTTTTCCAAGATGATATAATGTTGAGCCTCGGTTTTCCAGGCCTTCCCCGCGAACGTTTATGTTACGCGCTGATTGTATGAGGGAGAACATTGAGTAGACATATCTTAATTGGTGAGCGGAGTGATCCCTCCTAGTGTTCTGAATGGGCTTTATATTTATATGTGATGGGCACTGTACATACACATGTACTTTAATATTGTACGCGCTTCTAATTTTGCGTGCACACTCTCCCGCTCGCCGGCACACTATTCTACCACGATACTATATACCACCAAGCCAAAGCGCTGGTGACTGATAGTACGTTGCTAGCAGGTTTGCTTATAGACCAAAGTTTACGCAGCTGCTGCTTGCAAGCAAACCACGCCCCTCAGTACTAATCACACATTTATACAGTAGCTCAATACTTGGTCAGATGTTTATGGATATGGAGAGCACATGCTAGAGAGAATTATTGCTTAGAATAGTAAAAAAATGACAAGAGACAAGTAAATAAAAAATTTAGGAAATTTGAAGTGTAATATAGGAATTGCATAAAAATGAACAGAGACAAGATTGGGACACAGACATGCTATATACATCAATGTACTAAAAGGTATGTTGATGTACATAGCATGTCTGTGTCCCAATCTTGTCTCTGTTCATTTTTATGCAATTCCTATATTACACTTCAAATTTCCTAATCTTTTTATTTACTTGTTGTATTGTGAGGAGTGTTAACATCAGTATTACAAGAATCACAAGGGTTAATAACATGTGCTTTTGTTATGTTGCTATTAGCGATGATGTCTCTACACATGCTAACTTTCAGGTTGATGGTTACCATGGTTGCTGAGTTTTGCACATTAGTTATCCTCATTCATAATACATTGCTAGGAGAGATAACGATCAGTAGTACATAAACTACAAGGGTTAACTAAAATTATACCTCTATTCCGCAGTACGTATTGATACATTTCCACATGCAAAGATTCAATTCCATTGATTTTGTGGTTATTGAGTTACGCTTCTTCAAGAAGAAGAAGAAGAAGAAGAAGATGAAGAACATGGCAAAAATGTGAAAAGCACTTTTTGAGGTATTACGGATATCTTATATCACAGATCAACCAATTTTTGTTTCATAGTTATTTTTCACACATTCTTCACATTGATATCATTAAAAGTGAAATCAACTTCAAATTGAAAGTGAAAATGAACAAAATGCTTATATATGGTTTTCAATGGGGATAGACCATAGCAATCCCTATATACACAGTACTACCGTACTGTGTGATACTGGAGCGTATTGCCCCTCTCATCTACAAACTAGTCTCACTACAGCCACACTCTTTCAGTGGCGACAGGGGATAATGGGGAGGGGCCTTTATTAGAGTACAGTACACTGTATATGACTTCATACACTCTCTTATATAGCTCAGCCATGGCTGAACAACAAACTCAGTTTGCCTACCACAACATTCAGCTCTACAAATCAGAGAGTCTTGGTAGTGGATCATATGGGGGTGTGTGTAAGGCCAAGTGTGATGGGCTACTCTGTGCTGCCAAGATCATGCACCCCACACTCTTTGACCTCCGCGACCCTGGAACAGCCTCCTACTTACGCAAGTTCCGGGAAGAATGTCACCTACTTAGCTTAGCTAGGCACCCCAATGTTGTCCAGTACCTGGCTACCTACTATGACCCTGACACCCGACTGCCTGTTCTCCTCATGGAACTTTGTGATGAAAGTCTCACTGCATTCCTGGAGCGATCCCCAGGACCACTGTCCTACCACGTTCAGCTCAACATCTCCCTGGACATAGCACTGGCTCTGGTCTACCTCCACTCCAATGGTCTCATCCACAGAGACCTAACGGGAAACAATGTCCTAATGATCGCTGGCACTCGAGCCAAGATCACAGATTTTGGCATGTCCAAGCTTGCCACTGGCAATCCTCGCATGACAGCCTTGACCCTGTGCCCAGGTAATCTACTGTACATGTCACCTGAAGCTCTCGATGAAGCTAAATCCTACACAGCTAAGCTTGACAACTTCTCCTTTGGTGTAATAATAATTCAGATCTTAACCAGGGAGTTCCCAAATCCAACTGATCGATTTCGTACTGTTCATGATCCTCGCTATGATGACGAAGTTCGACGTGTAGTTCCTGAGACTGAGCGACGTCAGGCCCACCTCCAGTTGATCCCAGACACTGACTCTCTGAAGCCACTTGCCCTCCAATGCCTGAAGAAGGAAATGCAACGTCCCTCAGCTCTCCAGCTCAGTGAGAGGCTGTCTGAGCTGAAACAAGCCCCTCAGTACACAGAGAGCATGCATCACGCACAGAATAGAAGTGAAATCCAACAATTTGAGCAGCAACTTCGAAGTGAGATCGAGGCTAAGACAAGGGAAGCTAGTGAACACCAGGCACGTAGCACACAGCTACAGAGGATGGTGGAGGCCAAGGATAGACAGCTTCAGCAAATCATTGAGATCAAAGATCGACAGATTCAAGAAAAACAGCAAATTGTTGAGGCTAGGGATAGACAGCTTCAGGGGACAATTGAAGAAAAGCAGCGTACAATAGCAGCTAACCAGCATGCAATAGAAACCAAGGAGAGACAGTTACAGCAGACACAACAGCAGCTCCGAGACAGTCAGCAGTTAGTGGAACAGTTTCAGCAGAGCCTGCAGCACAAGGACAAGACCATCAGTGACCTCCAGCAGACCATATCACACCATGAGAGGGAGAGGGAGATTCAACACTTGAAGCAGCAAGACATTGCCAGCAGTATCCAACCACAACAGCTGCCAGTCACAGCAGAAAACACACCAACAGCTACAGCAGTATCAGTAGCTAAGAAAGATATCAGCAAGATGACATGGAGGGAGGGGAAGAAGGCACCACATAAAATGGTTAGAGGAGCAGCAGTAGTGGATGGGAACACAGCCTACTTTTCACCAATCAACTCATTCAGGGTATACTCATACCAGAACATTCTGGGGAATGAACAGTGGTCTAGGCTACCAGATAACCCTAATGGGGAATTCAGTTTAGCTGTTATTGAAGGTCTCCTTACAAGTGTGGGTGGTTACAGTCATGTGGTTACCAACACTCTCCTCAGTCTCAGAGGAGAAGGTGAGAGGAAGCAGTGGTCTGAGGTCTTCCCTCCTATGCCCACACCACGCAGTCTTACAGCTTGTATCACTACTGAGAAGGCTCTAGTTGTGGCAGGAGGTTTTGAAGATAGTGATCTGGCCACTGTGGAGGTGATGGACATAAACACAAAACAGTGGACCACAGTCCGTCCTCTCCCACAAAAAGTGCAATCACCATCAGGCATTGTCTGTGGGGACTCACTCTACCTAGCAGGAGGCTTTACTGGAGGTTCAGGATCAAAATCTGTTTTCACCTGCTCCCTTTCTGATCTCTTGCAACCTGAGACACTTGGATCCAGAATACGACGAACACTTACTAGGTTAAATGTATGGAAAGAAATCAGCAGTCTACCAGTAACACTCTCTACTCTTGCCTCATTTGGTGGTCACCTGCTGGCTATTGGTGGGGATTATGACTCAGAGAACTCCACCACTGATGTCTATAGATATGATTCCCACACTGACTCATGGCATGTCATTAGTCACATGAAGAACAAACAATCAATGTGCTTGGCAGTCACTCTTCGTGAAGACCAACTTATCGTAGTGGGAGGATTTACACAGGGCTACATTAAGACAGCCAGTGTTGAGATTTTGGAGGACAAGTGACAATCAATTTCTTTTCTCTCCACATGAACACAACCTACACATTACATGTATACCACATCTACTATATGTACTATGACCTACCAATGATTAGCTATAAATGCAGCATTGAACTCCACTTCTGCCAAACTCTACACTTCAAGTTCTCCCTGAGTTGGCAGTACTTTGAGCGCAGGCACCCTTAGTAAAATGACAATAACAATGTAGACACCCTTAGGACCTACAGCCTGCAGTCTATATTCCATTCTTCCCAGGGCCATAGCACACGCAGTGGCCACAAGTGGCTTTGGCCGCTGCACTTTTCCTCTGGTCTGCCGCCTTTACTCCATGTGATACGATTACTAGCTAGTTACACTTTGTACATGTAGACAGGAGAATTGAGGTGCAGAGGTGGGGAATATAGGTTACTCAACAAACCACGCCACATCTGTCCCACAATGGCACTATCAAAGCTGAGCATGGCCTCACTACTTTAAAACTATTGCTAAGGCCCTGCTTCCATGTCCCCTCTCAACATTACATATAGAATATCTGACAAACTCTTGTGGGGGGAAATTCACATGGGGGTCAGGGAAATTCCAGGACCCCCAATTAATGTACTTTGACCTACCAATGATGATGAGTATCATAGAGAATATCTGAATGCCTGATCCAAGACAAGCAGTCAGTAGAGTGGGATGGAGAGGGGGTCAGAAGACATCTCCATGTCCAGCCTGTCTCTTCTAGTGGGTGGGTGGGGGGGGGGGGGGGGGAGGGAGGGAGGGAGGGAGGGAGGGAAGGTAAGAGAGAGGGAGGGGAGAGAGGTGAACCTGGTGAATAGTGTGAACTTGAGGAGCCATACATTTAACCACTACTCACTATGACAACATGACGTGGGGATTCACACTTTCTTCCTGTGTACTAGCTAACTAACTCTGAAATCAGGATTGCCTGCTAGTCAGGACACCTTCTTAGCCATCATTTTGTAGGTCAGATTCCACTGGATGACATCCTTCACTTATGACCAGTACCACTAATGAATGACTAGACTAGGCAAAGGCAGAGGATGATAGCATGCAACAATAACAACATGTGTAACCCCATATCCCTGCATCTAAAGGGTTTACGCATGTTATTATTGTTGCATGCTATCATCCTCTGCCTTAGTCTCGTGCCCAGACCACACCCCAAAGGGAAAGGGTCTGGTCACTTTTCACAAATTTCGTGGAAATCAAACTACCAATCACATTCGCAGATGCAGTTCAAGTAGATCTACATTGTATGTAGGTGGTTCTGCAAAATTTCTCTCTAATTGCACGTACAATCCCAAGAATTAAATTGACCTCCCTTGGGGTGTGGTATGGAAACAAGACTATTGTACCATACACTATAATAAGATGTAAAACCTTTATACCCATCCTTTCTAATTCTATGTACAGTCCCAAGAAATGTGGCGAAAGTGACCAGACCCTTTCCCTTCGAGGTGTGGTCTGGGCACAAGATTCCCCCTGTCACCTAGTCTGGCATAGCCACACCCTCTCGTTTTGTGAGAGGGTGTGGCTATGCCAGACTAGCCTTTGCCTTGGAAATTTTGAACCTGTCTTAGCAGTTAGCGGGGTTGCCTCAAACTGACTAGCTACTGAACTGCATTTGTGTATTTAACTGATGTATATTTATTTAATATATATTTTTTGGAGATTTATAATACATATTTTTTCTTTCCTCTGATGTTTTACTGCCTACATTGTGTACATACTTTATACCGAGAACTTACAAGTGCATATGACTGTACGTAATGCGTAGGTGTAAATACTATTGTGGTCTTGCTCACCCACACACATTAAGTTCTCTCTACCTTCTCTCTACCCTGAACATCACTCATGTGATAAAATCTTCCAGGCCCTCTCCCGCATTTCATGTCATGGGGTCAAAGGTCGCGTACAATAAATACACGTTGCAGGAGTGGGCCTGGGAACGAGGCTAATACAGTCATTGTTTCTCTGATTTTTGGCACTGCCATTATTCCTACATCCTTCAACGTTTAATGAAATGTTTCTACACTTGCTAGTGAGTTGAAACTATGCAACTCAGAAACCCTCAGGCCCTGTAGTAGCCATCCTTATACTATGACCTACCACTGATTATGTACATGGAAATAAGGTGTGTGCAGAGCAAACCAAGCAAACTATGGACAGCTGTTTTGGGCTGATTGGCCCTCATCAGTGATATGTACATGTATAATGTATGTATAGGATCAAGGGTTATCCTCAGACCCTGTAGTAGCCATCCTTGTACTATGACCTACCAACGATATATGTATATCATAGAGAATATCTGACAAACACTACAGGACCAGACCAGTGGTGGCTCCATGGAACCTCCTTTGAAGAGCTACTACCATTGTCCTTGCCTACCTTAAGGTGACAATTATTTGCAGGTACATTTTTTTGTGGATTTAGGATTCTGTGCATTTTACTGGTATTAAATTTTGCTACCCTCAGCACACATGTGCAGAGAGTGCCAATATGCTAATTACCGTTTCCTTACCCCGACCAGATTCTTCCTGTTTGTGCTCCGTGAACACATCAGAAATTACACGAAGGACGTTTTATGGGATCTACTTAGCCTTTAGTACCCGCAAAAAATAGTCACCTTAAGGTAAAATATTTGAAGCCTTTACTGCACTTCAGAGCTAGTATATGTGAATTTGAAAACTATACTATACTATATACTGAGTACTATACTCATATTCATGCATTTTTGAGCCTCACTAGGTACACTGTAAAACCAAGAGGGTGGTGTTCAGTCAGGTACATATACATATGTAACATGTAACATACTGTTGCCCACACTGAGTTACTAAAATGCCTGAAATACAAGTATGAATTCCAATCCATTATGTCACCACACTTGCATGCACCTGACAGCATGCCACACCCCCAGCTTCCATGGACATAACATGAACCTCCTTTGTAATCCTAGGTCTACCACTGGCACTGGTTGAACAATGAACAAGGGAGGGAGAGGGAGGAAGGGAGAGGGAGGGAGAGGGAGGGAGTGGGAGGGAGGGAGGGAGGGAGAGGGAGAGGGAGAGGGAGGGAGAAGGGAAAATTACATAATTACTGAGTGCCTTAGTGTGAGGCAAATGATCATGGACTGGCTCAGATGTGTATGTATGTATGTATGTACATGTATACATACATGTGTCACGTTTTTGGCCGGGGAACACACACAACGTGCAAATGTAACAGGCTCAATTAGGGTTTAAACAGTGAATTGTATAGGCCTATGCACTTGCACCGTGAAGCCTGAAGGCTGAAGGCCACTCCTCTCCTGCTACTAGCTTCCTGATTTGCTGCTTGTGAAGAGCTTAGGCCTCCTCAATAGCTGTTTCATCACAGTACAACACACTATGTGTGGAGGTACAAAAGTCACAGTTTCAATATCGAGACTGAAAAGGAATCAGTTTCTATGATTTTAAGTGAGACTAGGAAAGGGCCACAGTGTTTATAAAAGCTGGCACCGCTCAAGCCTGACGGTCTGTAGAGGCTGTCGGTCTAAAAGGCTTATTGAACACAAATTACAAGTCTGTAGAGGAGTGTACATGGATGATATTTCTTAGAGACAGGCTATATATCCATGGTTGTGTTACACCAGTCCTAAAACCATCTGTGTGAGTGCATGCGCACTGCTAGTATTCTGCTATACAGTCCACTGTGAATAAGGCTTTGAGATATACATTGAAATGACATGTCATCATGAATAAATGTGAAGTTACACCCACTTCCCATGTCACCATAGATAATCATAACACTACCATGGCAACCAGTTATTCATATACCAATCTAAACCACTCCATTGTACAGTTACAGGTCAGGTGACTGGAGGGTGTACCTGACATCATGAATAGTTATGTTGCTAGAGAGTTGATATAACACTACCATGGCAACCAGCTATGAATAATGTCACATACTAAATTTAAACCAGTCCACTCTACAGTTCCACCCATTTCCTTGTCTAGTTTCAAAGAGACATATCCCAACACAGTTGACCAAGAGGTGAGAGAACATACAAAGTAGCTACATCTACTGTGATACAAGTAAATAAAAAATTTAGGAAATTTGAAGTGTAATATAGGAATTGCATAAAAATGAACAGAGACAAGATTGGGACACAGACATGCTATATACATCAACATACCTTTTAGTACATTGATGTATATAGCATGTCTGTGTCCCAATCTTGTCTCATTTTTATGCAATTCCTAAATTACACTTCAAATTTCCTAAATTTTTTATTTACTTGTCTCTTGTCATTTTTTTACTATTCTAAGCAATAATTCTCTCTAGCATGTGCTCTCCATATCCATAAACATCTGACCAAGTGTTGAGCTACTGTATAAATGTGTGATTAGTACTGAGGGGCGTGGTTTGCTTGCAAGCAGCAGCTGCGTATAGTTTGGTCTATAAGCAAACCTGCTAGCAACGTACTATCAGTCACCAGCGCTTTGGCTTGGTGGTATATAGTATCGTGGTAGAATAGTGTGCCGTTTCTCCAGCAGACGGTATATAAGCATAGATACTATATTGTATCTACGATATAAGCTTACCGAGGTACATACGTAGAGGCAGAGCCAACACACTGTACGCGTGTGCAGTGTTCTGACGGTGAGAGTAGCACAAGAATCGTCAACACATCTCTGTTTTGCTTATGTAGTACTAAGTGCTAGTTGCTATACAAATCGTCAACACGTTCTCTATCAGCCAGTTCACTCCGTGCCTAGTTGTTACGCCGCTAGTTGCTAAGCTTTTGCTAAGCTTTTGCGCATGCGCGGCTGGTGTAAATGACGTCATTAATGATCTTGTCTCATGACGTAATCGTTTTATTGTATGACGCAAAATAACTATATACGTAAAACGTATGTAATATGCACGTACATTCAAAATGAATTACGTCATCGCTATATATATATGTACATGTATTGCATTGAGAGGAGTGTTAACATCATTATTTCAAGAATCACAAGGGTTAATAACATATGCTTTTGTCATGTTGCTATTAGCGATGATATCTCTACAAATGCTAACTTTCAGGTTGATGGTTACCATGGTTGCTGAGTTTTGCTCATTAGTTATCCTCATTCCTAATACATTGCTGGGAGAGATAACGATCAGTAGTACATGAACTACAAGGGTTAACAAAATTATACCTCTATTACCCAGTACGTATTGATATATTTCCACATGCAAAGATTCAATTCCATTGATTTTATGGTTATTGAGTTACGCTTCTTCAAGAAGAATAATAAGAAGAAGAAGAAGATGAAGAACATGGCAAAAATGTGAAAAGCACTTTTTGAGATATTACGCATATTTTACATCACAGATCAACCAATTTTTGTTTCATGGTTATTTTTCACCTATTCTTCACCTTGATATCATAATACAAGCAATAGCTCCAGTATATATCACACAGTACTACCGTACTGTGTGATATATACTGGAGCTATTGCCTCTCTCATCTACAAACTAGTCTCACTACAGCCACACTCTTTCACTGGCTACAGGGATATGGGGAGGGGCTTTATTAGAGTACACTACACTGTATATGACTTCATACACTCTCTTATATAGCTCAGCCATGGCTGAACAACAAACTCAGTTTGCCTACCACAACATTCAGCTCTACAAATCAGAGAGTCTTGGTAGTGGATCATATGGAGGGGTGTGTAAGGCCAAGTGTGATGGGCTACTGTGTGCTGCCAAGATCATGCACCCCACACTCTTTGACCTCCGCGACCCTGGAACAGACTCCTACCTACGCAAGTTCCGGGAAGAATGTCACCTACTTAGCTTAGCTAGGCACCCCAATGTTGTCCAATACCTGGCTACCTACTATGACCCTGACACCCGACTACCTGTTCTCCTCATGGAACTTTGCGATGAAAGTCTCACTGCATTCCTGGAGCGATCCCCAGGACCACTGTCCTACCACATTCAGCTCAACATCTGCCTGGACATAGCACTGGCTCTGGTCTACCTCCACTCCAATGATCTCATCCACAGAGACCTAACGGGAAACAATGTCCTAATGATCGCTGGCACTCGAGCCAAGATCACAGATTTCGGCATGTCCAAGCTTGCCACTGGCAATCCTCGCATGACAGCCTTGACCCTGTGCCCAGGTAATCTACTGTACATGTCACCTGAAGCGCTCGATGAAGCTAAATCCTACACAGCTAAGCTTGACATCTTCTCCTTTGGTGTAATAGTAATTCAGATCTTGACCAGGCAGTTCCCAAATCCAACTGATCGACTTCGTACTGTTCATGTCCCTCAACTCAATGGCAAAGAAGTCCGTGAGATAGTTCCTGAGACTGAGCGACGTCAGGCCCACCTCCAGTTGATCCCAGACACTCACTCTCTGAAGCCACTTGCCCTCCAATGCCTGAACAAGGAAATGCAACGTCCCTCAGCTCTCCAGCTCAGTGAGAGGCTGTCTGAGCTGAAACAAGCCCCTCAGTACACAGAGAGCATGCATCAGGCACAGACCAGAGGTGGAAATGAAACAGGAGATGAAATTGCCACTCTGAGGAGACAGGTACAAGAGGTCCAGCAACAGAACATAGACAAGGAACAGCTAAACCAGCAACTCCAGCAGCAACTTGAGGGGCAGAGAATCTTGACTGAGGCTAAGACAAGGGAAGCTAGTGAACACCAGGCACGTAGCACACAGCTACAGAGGATGGTGGTGGCCAAGGATAGACAGCTTCAAGAAAACCAGCGAATCTTCGAGGCTAATGATAGACAGCTTCGAAACAAACAGAGGAAAATTGAAGAAAACCAGCGTACAATTGCAACCAAGCAACATGCAATAGAAACCAAGGAGAGACAGTTACAGCACACACAACAGCAGCTCCGAGACAGTCAGCAGTTAGTGGAACAGTTTCAGCACAGCCTAGAGCACAAGGACAAGACCATCAGTGACCTCCAGCAGACCATATCACACCATGAGAGGGAGAGGGAGATTCAACAGTTGAAGCAGCAAGACATTGCCAGCAGTATCCAACCACAACAGCTGCCAGTCACAGCAGAAAAAACACAAACAGCTACAGCAGTATCAGTAGCTCAGAAAGATATCAGCAAGATGACATGGAGGAAGGGGAAGAAGGCACCAGAGGAAATGGCTAGAGGAGCAGCAGTAGTGGATGGGAACACAGCCTACTTCAGACCAGATGCCTCATCCAGGGTATACTCATACCAGAACATTCTAGGGAATAAACAGTGGTCTAGGTTACCAGATAACCCTAATGAGGCCTTCAGCCTAGCTGTTATTGATGGTCTCCTCACTAGTGTGGGTGGTAAGACCAGTAGAGGTCCCACCAACACTCTCCTCAGTCTCACAGGAGAAGGTGAGAGGAAGCAGTGGTCTGAGGTCTTCCCTCCTATGCCCACACCACGTAATAATACAGCTTGTATCACTACTGAGAAGGCTCTAGTTGTGGCAGGAGGTTATGTAGCAGATGATGATCTGGCCACTGCGGAGGTGATGGACATCAACACAAAACAGTGGACCACAGTCTGTTCTCTCCCACAAAAACTCCACTCATCATCAGGCATTGTCTGTGGGGACTCACTCTACCTAGCAGGAGGCTACACTAGATATTCACAGCCAAAATCTGTTTTCACCTGCTCCCTTCCTGATCTCTGGCAACCTGAGACACTTGGATCCAGAATACGACGGACACTTACTAGGTCAAATGTATGGAAAGAAATCAGCAGTCTACCAGTAACAGGCTCTACTCTTGCCTCATTTGGTGGTCACCTGCTGGCTATTGGTGGGGAAGATGACTCAGAGAACTCCACCACTGATGTCTATAGATATGATTCCCACACTGACTCATGGCATGTCATTAGTCAGATGAAGAACAAACGATCACAGTGCTTGGCAGTCACTCTTCGTGAAGACCAACTTATTGTAGTGGGAGGACATATGCATTACACTGAAGGATGGATACATTTAACAATATCTACAGACAGTGTTGAGATTTTGGAGGACAAGTGACAATGGATATCTTTCCTCTCCACATGAACACAACCTACACATTACATGTATACCACATCCACTATATGTACCTACACATGATTATCTATAAGTACATCAGTCAACGGCCCTTAAATCACATAGTTTACTACACTCCACGTCTAACCTGTTTAGATTTGCACACGGTAAATTCATTGGACCATGAGATGTATGTTGCTAGTGTCCACTATATTGTAAAGTCGCACACGAATACTTCCATATCACCTCTCAACACTACAAACTCTTGTGGGGGTGGGGGGGGGGGGAGTTCATGTGGGGGTCAGGGAAATTCCAGGACCCCCAATTAATGTACTCTGATCTACCAATGATGATGAGTATCATAGAGAATATCTGAATGCCTGATCCAAGACAAGCAGTCAGTAGAGTGGGATGGAGAGGGGGTCGGAAGACATCTCCATGGACTAGCTTCCAGCCTGTCTCTTCTAGTGTGTCATCCTGGGGGGGGGGGGAGGATGGAGGGAGGGAGGGAGGGAGGGAGGGAGGGGGGAGGGAGGGAGGGAGAGAGGGAGGGAGGGAGGAGAGGGAGGGAGGAAGGAGGGAAGGTTAGAGAGAGGGAGGGGGAGGGAGTGAGGGAAAGTAAGAGAGAGAAGGAAAGAGAGGGAAGGGGAAGTGAGGGAAGGTAAGAGAGAGGGAGGGGAGAGAGGGAGGAGAGAGGGGTGAACCTGGTGAATAGTGTGAACCAGAGGAGCCACACATTTAACCACTAATCACTATGACAACATGACGTGGGGATTCACACTTTCTTCCTGTGCACTAACTAACTCTGAAATCAGGATTGCCTGCTAGTCATGACACCTTCTAAGTCATCATTTTGTAGGTCAGATTCCACTGGATGACATCCTTCACTTATGACCAGTACCACTAATGAATGACTAGACTAGACAAAGGCAGAGGATGATAGCATGTAACAATAATACCATGCGTAACCCCATATCCCTGCATCTAAAAGGGCTTAAGCATGTTATCATTGTTGCATGCTATCATCCTCTGCCTAGTCTCGTGCCCAGACCACACCCCGAAGGGAAAGGATCTGGTCACTTTTCACAAATTTCCTGGAAATCAAACTACCAATCACATTCACAGAAGCAGTTCACGTAGGTGGTTCTGCAAAATTTCTTTCTAATTGCATGTACAGTCCCAAGAAATCGACCTCCCTTCAGGTGTGGTATGGAAACGAGACTACACTATATGTGTATTCTATTTCGTGTGAGCGAAGCGAATTAGACAGAAAATAAGCTCCCATTGTTTGCGGGTGGGCGCATGCGCATGGTGTAACAGATATAAATACAGGTTTTAAAGATGCGGGTCATTCTCTCAGCAACTGGCTGCGTGGCAGGTTCACGGAATTGTTTTTTTTTGGTTTTTGTTTTGGTGTGTTTGTTTTTGTCCCCCCTATTCTCACTGCACATATGGGGAAAATATGTTCGGCTTATGTTGCCTGGACACAGTGAGTGTAAAGAGGGGTAAGTGAGCTACGAATGGTAGAATGGCTGGGCAATGTATTTGATGCTCTTTCCTAAGTTTTTCTTGCAGTGAATGACAGTCGCAGTGCAATTTTCAGGCATTTGGTCCGTTAGGTGAGGATAATGGTGGGGCAGTCTGAGAGAGAGCAGCAGAATGTAGCTGGCATGGCAGAGATCCACTTTCAGGACACTGTCTAGGGTTATGTGTTATCATTTTGTAAAGTAGTGGGTTTTTTCCTCACTCAGTTTTTCCTTCATGAAGGTTTTTTTAGCTGAGTGTGGTTTTTTCCCCCTGAGCAATTTTAGAAATTGCTCTAAATAAATGGTGTGTGTGGATTTTATATTTTTTACAGGGTTGTTGGTTGGTTATTGTGGTTTTTGTACTGTATACTATGAACCTTGCTGGCAGCTCTCACAGTTGCACGGTCATTCCTATAATAGGGTGGCTATGCGCATGCGGCTGGGGGCTTTAAATGGGAGGTAAAACTTTTATACCCATCCTTTCTAATTCTATGTACAGTCCCAGGAAATGTGGCGAAAGCAACCAGACCCTTTCCCTATGGGGTGTGGTCTGGGCACAAGACTCCCCAAGTCGCCTAGTCTTGGGTAGCCACACCCTCTCGTTTTGTGAGAGGGTGTGGCTAAGCCAGACTAGCCTTCACTTTGGAAATTTTCAACCTGTCTTAGCAGTTAGTGAGGGTTGCCTCAACTGACTAGATACTGATCTGCATTTGTGTGTTTAACTGATGTATATTTATATTATTTTTGAGATTTTTATTGTATCACACAGTACAGTAGTACTGTGTATATAGGGATTGCTATGGTCTATTCCCATTGAAAACCATATATAAGGTTTTTCATCACTTTCACTTTCAGTTTGCTACCTACTGGACTTCTGTTAACATGAATGTGTAACTATACCCAGAAACTAACCGTGATTATAAAATGGTATAATTTGATGCATGAGAAAGGTGTTAAATTAACAAAAGTCTATTTTGTAAATTCTTCATCTTCTTCTTCTTCTTCTTCTTCTTCCGCTTGAAGAAGCGTAACTCACTAACGGTAACACATCTAAACATGAAACTTGGTACAGTTATGTAGTTCCACTGGGGGTAGTGCATCGTCATGTTAAAAATTTTGTAAACAATGTACTTCTTGTAAAATAAACAAAAATAGCCTCAGGCCATGTATTATTAATGGGGCCACACAGTCCTATATCTGACTAATGAAAGGTCTGCTAAATATGAAATTTTTTATGATAGTATAGTTCAATACCCCAATGATCAATGTTGTGATAAAATCTCTGTAAACAATGTAAATCTTGTAATATAATAACAAATAGCCTCAGGCAAGGATTACTGTATCTCACTAACAAAAGCTCCAGTAAATGTGGAAATTGGTGTGATGGTAAAGCTTAATACCCCAAAGATCAACATTGTGATAAAATCTCTGTAAACCATGTAAATCTTGTAAAAAATAGCCTAAGGCTAGCATTACCATATCTCACTAACAAAAGCTTCACAAAATGTGGAAATTGGTGTGATGATAAAGTGTAACACACCAATGATCAACGTTATGATAAGATCTCTAAACAATGTAAATCTTGTAATACAACAACAAATAGCCTCAGGCAAGCATTTCTGTATATCAATAACAATAGCTCCCTTAAATGTGAAAATTGGTGTGATGGTAAAGCTTAATACCCCAAAGATCAACAGTGTGATAAAATCTCTGTAAACCATGTAAATCTTGTACAAAATAGCCTCAGGCTAGCATTACCATATCTTACTAACAAAAGCTCTACTAAATGTGAAAATTGGTGTGATGGTAAAGCTTAGCCCCAGGCACTGCTTTGCAATATATCATTAACAAAAGCTCCAATAAAAGTAAAATTTGGTACAATATAATACACAAAAATTGATGTTGCAATAAAAGTGTTGGATAGCCTCAGGCTACAAGCTCTATTAGCTAATAAGTTAGCTACCAAGCAAGCTACAAAAATAGCAAAATGCGTGTACCAAGGTCCAGAAAAAAAATGATGGGAGACAAGTAAATAAAAAATTTAGGAAATTTGGAAGGAAATATAGGGATTGCATAAAAAGGAACGGAGACAAGATTGGGACACAGACATCTTATGATATATCGACGTACCCATAATGTTACGTTGATATATCATAACATGTCTGTGTCCCAATCTTGTCTCCGTTCCTTTTTATGCAATCCCTATATTTCCTTCCAAATTTCCTAAATTTTTTATTTACTTGTAATACATATTTTTTCTTTCCTCTGGTGTTTTACTGCCTACATTGTGTATGTACTTTATACTGAGAACTTACAAGTGCATATGACTGTACGTAATGTGTAGGCGTAAATACCGTTGTGGTCTTGCTCACCCACACACATCAAGTTCTCTCTACCCAGTCACGAATGTGATAAAATCTTCTAGGCCCTCTCTCGCATTTCATGTCATGGGGTCAAAGATCACGTACAATAAATACACATAGCGGTAGTGGGCATGGGAACGAGGCTAATACAGTAATTGTTTCTCTGATTTTTAGCACTGCCATTATTCCTACATCCTTCAACGTTTAATGAAAATGTTTCTACACTTGCTAGTGAGTTGAAACAATGCAACTCAGAAACCCTCAGGCCCTGTAGTAGCCATCCTTATACTATGACCTACCATTGATTATGTACATGTATAACAGAGAATAACTGTAACTGTACATGAAAGTAAGGCGTGTGCAGAGGAAACCAAGTAAACTATGGACAGCTGTTTCGGGCTGATTGGCCCTCATCAGTGACATGTACATGTATAATGTATGTATAGCATCAATGGTTATCCTCAGACCCTGTAGTAGCCATCCTGTACTATGACCTACCATTCATTACGTATATCGTAAAGAATATCTGACAAACACTACAGCACCAGACCAGTGGTGGCTCCATGGAACCTCCTTTAAAGAGCTACTACCATCTGTCCTTGGCTACCTTAAGGTGACAATTATTTGCAGGTACATTTTTTTGCGGATTTAGGATTCTGTGCATTTTACTGGTATTAAATTTTGCTACCCTCAGCACACATGTGCAGACTGAGAGAGTGCCAATATGCTAATTATTGTTTCCTTACTCCGACCAGATTGTTCCTGTCTGTGCTCCGTAAATGCATCAGAAATTACACGAAGGGCGTTTTATGGGATCTACTTAGCCTTTAGTGCCCGCAAAAAATAGTCACCTTAAGGGAAGCCTTTACTGTACTTCAGAGCTAGTATATGTGAACGTGAATATTTCACGTCCATTAGGTTACATATACTCATGCATTTTTGAGCCTCACTAGGTACACTGTAAAACCAAGAGTGTGGTGTTCAGTCAGGTACATATACATGTGAAACATGTAACATGTTGTTGCCCACATTGTGAGTTACTAAAATGCCTGAAATACCAATCCATTATGTCCCCACACTTGTATGCACCTGACAGAATGCCATGCCCCCAGCTTCCATGGACATAACATGAACCTCCTTTGTAAATCCTAGGTCTACCACTGCCACTGGTTGAACAATGAATGAGAGAGGGAGGGAGAGGGAGGGAGGGAGAGGGAGAGGGAGGGAGAAGGGAAAGTTACATAATTGCTGAGTGCTTTAGTGTGAAGCAAATATTCATGGATTGGATGTATATGTATGTATGTACATGTATACATACATGTGTCACGTTTTTGCCTGGGGACACACACAACACACAAACGTAACAGGCTCAATTAAAGTTTAACTCTTTATACGCGAATTCTATTTATTGCGCGTTTTACGTAATACGGTAACGCCCACGCATTTCCGCGTGATATCGAGCGATTTACAGCGTGCGTCTTTCAATGCTGTTGTGTGCGAGATCTCTCTGCATCCTTGTTCATCCGGTGTTTATATAGCTATTTTACGACAGGAGTGTACGCAAAGGAGGCTCTGAGGAACCATTTACGCTACCTACTACGCAACGGATCCTCCGCGTGCATTATTACTGCGTTCTTACCAGCATCTTCAACGTATCTTGGTGAGTTGATACCCAGAATTTCACAGATCATGCTGATTGTATCATATTAGTGTGTTTGTTACAAATATCTGACATTTCGCATGTACAATTCAATAAGTGAAACTTTGATGGTAAAGTAGGCGCTTGGTTGAAAGGTTGCCTATGTGACAGTAGATTATTATGGACAGGGTTGATGACTGTGCCTGTGGCTGGTGGAAAAAGATGAAAGTGAATGAAAATGCACAAATGTGATACTATAACACTTACTTGTCTGTCCATAAGAAAGTGGTATATGGTGAAATGGGATGGCGTGGGTAGTGTACTTAGAAGTTGGTAGGGTTGAACACAGTGGGGAGACTGGGTTGGTGTGTTGAAGTGATGGGAGTTTGAAGAGTCATACGGGATGGGGAGAGACATTGTGTGGACTGATGAGTGGTGAAATGAGAGGAGTTTGATAAGTCAAACACAATACGGGAGGCTAGGACAGGGGAAAACAGTAGTGGGCAGTAGTTCTGAAGTGAATTGAGGGAGAGGAGGCTGAGACTGAGAGGAGTTTGATGAGCCAAACGTAATGCACATGCTAAGACTGTAGCGAGGGGAGTTTGAGAATACCCTTGTGAGAGGAGTTTGACGAGACAAACACAAGACGATAGCATACATCACATCACATCACATCACAGGTGCACAATTATACGCAAAAGAACACAAAGGGTACACAAAAGAACACAAAAGAACACAAAAGAGAACACAAAGGGTACACAAAAGAACACAAAAGAAAACGCAAAGGTTACACAAAGCATAGACAGACAAAATTATGGACGATATAGGTTGTTTCGTGCATGATGTATGAGAAAACAACTTGTTGCATGGTCTCCAGTGAGGCATAAGTTCATGTCGCATGTAGAGCAGTACCACACTGTTTGTCGTTTGCATCCATGTAATTTGCATGTGCGTTTGGCTACTTTAGACGGAAAGTGCTGCATGCTGACAACTAAGTCGTGGTGTATAGTGGCATGTGATACAACTTGTCGTTTACGGCTATTGTACTGTCCAATAAGTTCACGGGCTAACTGGTGTCTATATGCTAAAAATGAAGATATGGGGTGATTGCATGGAGAATAGTGACTGAGGACATATGCATTGAGGACACACACTTCAAACAAGAACCAAAATATGTATTTATAACACTTACGGGATTTCATACGCACATGGTAATATTTACGGTACTGGTCTCCCTTATCCACCCCTCCCATGTACATGTTGTAGTCTGCTATACAAACGGGACAGTCCAAATTGGCATAGGAACCATCCCCTTTCTTCCTACGGACTGATCTAGTGTGGTCAGGATTGTGGCCAGATGAAAGAAATGTCACAGGCCGAGAGTCCTGCCATACAGTGACAACAAGGTTCCCATCCTGCATCACCTTTTTATCCCCTCTACATCCCAACCCACGCTTAGCTACCTCTTTCAAAGCAGGAGGGAAATTCCGTCTGTGTGTGCGTAGTGTGCCAGTACCATAAATATTGTCAGCCAGTAGGCTGCGGTACAGAGATACTGATGAGAAAAAGCTATCCATATATAAATGATAATGTTTCCCCACCAGATCCCGTGTGAGTCGAGTGACTACATTGCCGCCCAGTCCAGCTTCACTTTTCTCTCCCTTGCGGCCCGTGTAGCACTCGAACTCACACACGTAACCGTTGTGGCTGTCTGCACGCACCCACACTTTGAAACCACGCTTTACCGGCTTCAACGGGACATATTGCTTCATTGATGACCTTCCTTTGAAGGCCACCATAGCTTCATCAATGGCTTGGTCCCGATGAGGCCGGTAATTGGTGCGGCAGGCAGCCACAACTGCCTCAATCACTGGTCTTACTTTCCATAGGCGGTCACGTAAGGGATCTGGCGGGGATGATGATGGTGGCATGGTGGTGTTGTCGCGGAAGTGCAGGAACCTCATGATGCTGAGAAAACGGTCTCGTGATATTCTCTCAGCGATCGGCCGGTAGTGGAAGTCCGGATCAGTACTCCAGTACATCTCAATTTGTGGCAGCCTATTTATCCCCATGAGTAGGGCGAATCCAAGTAGTGCCCACAAATCATCCGGTGTCACATCAGTCCACTTTCTCCCTACTGCATCCCCTAGTACTTGGTGAGCATATAAGTTGGTCTGCTCCACAATACTACCCATCAAAGCTGTGGTGAAGAAGAGCTGAAACATTCCTAGCACGGTGTGTGGCAAGATGACCGACGGTCCAACAGGCTGGACGAATGGTGCCACATCCACATCCTCTGTGTCTGCTTTCCAGGGATCGGGTGGGTTGCTACAAACATTGTGTTTATGTATAAATGATTTTACATGTGTATAAATGTACCTAGGTGTAACTGATCCTCTTCCTCTCCCTCTTCCTCTCCCTCTTCCTCTCCCCCTTCCTCTTCCTCTTTTCCTACCCCTCCCTCTTCCCCTCCCTCTTCCCCTCTGTCTACGACCTCTGTGTGGTGGAGTATGCTCTCTCTTATCACTGTCATCCTCCTCTTCCTCCGTGGATTCTGTTTCACTGTATTGTATTATTATTATTATTATTTTACATGTGCACTTAGAGGTATATTTACCTTGAAGAAGGAGTATGGAACACATCAGGGTCTCTCATAAGTTCCTGTTCCAGCCGAGAGAGCTCCTCTGCCTCAGCCTCTCCACGCACACTATATGTATATATGCATTTAGCATTGCATGGTGTATGTGTATTTATTACCTTGTCTCATCTTCACTGTCATGCAAGTCTAGCTCCAATTCATCGTCACTGTCCTGGCATATAGGCTCATTCAGTTCATCCATCATGTCAATTACGTCTTCCGTTGTGTAACGCTCGTACACACTTCCGGGTACGTCGGATAGTGACCCGGATGCCATCTCGCACGCAGCTAATTGCAGGGTGGGGTCAATGTGTAGCTCTCACGAGTCGAGACAAGCAGCTGAACGCTCAGAAAATCAGACGAAACGCAGACGAGTAACTGACTGATCAGTTATTTGCAGGTATGAATGCACCTGTCAGTTGCACGCATATACGCGCGCCTGAATGTGCAGCTGTCCCAGTGCCGCCATTTCGCGTTTTTGCCTCTGATTTGTCAGATTTGTATGACGATTACTTTACGCATTTATGGCATATTATGATTGTTTGGGCTTTGATTATAACAATTAGGTAGACACAACAGACAGATTTTTCGCATTTTAAAAACTGTAGCAGTTTTACGAGCGTGCCAAAAGTACGTCTTACCGCTGGAATACGGAAAAATGCCATTTGGCACTATCGCGTATGATGATAATGATGGGTCCTTCTGGATGTAAACTGTCCTTACATTACATCATTGTATTACATCTGTAAACTGTCCTTACATTACATCATTATATTACATCATTATATTACTGGTAATTAGCTTACCATCCGTTACCTTGCTTACCATCATTACCTTGGTTATCATCATTACTTAGGTTACCTAGATTACTTTGCTTACCATCATTACCTAGCTTACCTGCGTTACCATTCCTACCATCATTACCTTGCTTACCATCATTACCTTGTTTACCAGCATTCCCAGTATCAGTGTTCTATCTAGGATTTTTGGTTTGGGGGGGGGGAAGCTGTGAGGTGTGCGAGCACCGAGCACAGAGTAGGGGGGTCTGGGGGCATCCTCCCCCAGAAAATTTGGAATTTTGCATTGCAAGAGATGCAATCTAGTGTAAAGAGCCAGTTTATTTAACATTCTTGGGTGCACAAATAAACATGAGGTCAAGTAGACTAGGTTACTGCATGCATACAAGCTACACTAACAGGGGGGGAAGATTGAATCTTTGGGGGAGAAGTTGGGGTGTTGGGCGGGGGGAAGCTTCCCCCCTGCCCCCCCACTGGATAGAACCCTGAGTATTATCTATATTACCAGCATTACCTGTATTACCTGCATTACCAGTATTACCTATATTACCAGCATTACCAGTATTACCTATATTACCAGTATTTTCTAGTATTACCTATATTACCAGTATTACCTATATTACCTATATTACCAGTATTACCTATATTACCAGTATTACCAGTATTACCTATATTACCAGCATTACCTATATTACCAGTATTACCTATATTACCAGTATTACCAGTATTACCTATATTACCAGTATTACCTATATTACCACTATTACCTATATTACCAGTATTACCTATATTACCTATATTACCAGTATTACCTATTACCTATATTACCAGTATTACCAGTATTACCTATATTACCAGCATTACCTATATTACCAGTATTACCTATATTACCAGCATTACCAGTATTACCTATATTACCAGTATTATCTATATTACCTATATTACCAGCATTACCTATATTACCAGCATTACCAGTATTACCTATATTACCAATATTACCTATATTACCAGCATTAACAGTATTACCTATATTACAAGTATTACCTACATTACCAGTATTACCTATATTACAGTATTACCTATATTACCAGCATTACCAGTATTACCTATATTACCAGTATTACCAGTATTACCTATATTACCAGTATTACCTATATTACCAGCATTACCAGTATTACCTATATTACCAGTATTACCAGTATTACCTATATTACCAGTATTACCTATATTACCAGCATTACCAGTATTAACTATATTACCAGTATTACCAGTATTACCTATATTACCTATATTACCAGTATTACCTATATTACCAGTATTACCAGTATTACCTATATTACCAGTATTACCTATATTACCAGTATTACCAGTATTACCTATATTACCAGTATTACCTATATTACCAGTATTACCTATATTACCAGTATTACCTATATTACCAGTATTACCAGTATTACCTATATTACCAGTATTACCTATATTACCAGTATTACCTATATTACCAGTATTACCTATATTACCTATATTACCAGTATTACCTATATTACCAGTATTACCAATATTACCAGTATTACCTATATTACCAGTATTACCAGTATTACCTATATTACCAGTATTACCAGTATTACCTATATTACCAGTATTACCTATATTACCAGTATTACCTATATTACCAGTATTACCAGTATTACCTATATTACCTATATTACCAGTATTACCTATATTACCAGTATTACCAGTATTACCTATATTACCAGTATTACCTATATTACCAGTATTACCAGTATTACCTATATTACCAGTATTACCTATATTACCAGTATTACCTATATTACCAGTATTACCTATATTACCAGTATTACCAGTATTACCTATATTACCAGTATTACCTATATTACCAGTATTACCTATATTACCAGTATTACCTATATTACCTATATTACCAGTATTACCTATATTACCAGTATTACCAATATTACCAGTATTACCTATATTACCAGTATTACCAGTATTACCTATATTACCAGTATTACCAGTATTACCTATATTACCAGTATTACCTATATTACCAGTATTACCTATATTACCAGTATTACCAGTATTACCTATATTACCAGTATTACCTATATTACCAGTATTACCTATATTACCAGCATTACCAGTATTACCTATATTACCAGTATTACCAGTATTACCTATATTACCAGTACTACATATATTACCAGCATTACCTATATTACCTATATTACCAGTATTACCTATATTACCAGTATTACCTATATTACCAGTACTACATATATTACCAGCATTACCTATATTACCTTTATTACCAGTATTACCTATATTACCAGTATTACCTATATTACCAGTATTACCTATATTACCAGTACTACATATATTACCAGCATTACCTATATTACCTTTATTACCAGTATTACCTATATTACCAGCATTACCTATATTACCTTTATTACCAGTATTACCTATATTACCAGTATTACCTATATTACAAGCATTACCAGCATTACCTCTGTTACTAGCATTACCAGTAATATAATGATGTAATGTAAGGACAGTTTACAGATGATGTAATATAATGATGTAATGTAAGGACAGTTTACATCCAGAAGGACCCCTTTTTCCCCTTTTTGTGTTCATGTAGAGTACAACAGAGTAGGTTTTCCTAAAGTTTTGCCTCCCCTTAAGTCACATGTTAAATAAAAAAATGTGGCCCCTCGTATACAGTAACACGTTTTCATGTTGCCCCCCCCCCGGGTCCACATGGTCCCATACTGTTTATATACAGGGAGGGTCAGTCAGTCCAATGTATATAACCATGCCAGCTGAACGACTCGCTCCCACTTGCCCAATTACGTAAATCATTATGGGTTTCTGTCAGGTGCATGCAAGACAGACATGGGAGACTGGAGGCTGTAAGGAGACTGAGCATCTAGGAACTAGGAAGACTACCTTAAAGATCGCCAGGAATCTCCACACACCTCATCTAGTGAGGTCTAATGAGTATATACATGGATGTATGAGGTACACCACACATGAGTAAGCTTACATACAGTGCTTTTTTTTCAGAAAACTTGACAATGGGGCAAACAACACATAAGAGAAATCTTGGGGAGGGGGGGGGGGGTCTGCGTGGTACAAGCAAACGTAGCAAGCCTTTCTACTTCTGTTCGTCCACAATGCATAGCATTCCACTAGTATTGAGGGACTGAAATGGCAGATCACATGAATTGTACTATAACCAGCTATGAACTATTCACACAATAATTCTATTCTATATAAATCAGTCCATTGTACAGTTACACTCAGTTTCAAAGAGACATATCCCAACACAGTTAACCAAGAGGTGAAAGAACATATAAAGTAGCTACATCTACTGTGATATATATACTGGAGCTATTGCCTCTCTCATCTACAAACTAGTCTCACTACAGCCACACTCTTTCAGTGGCTACAGGGATATGGGGAGGGGCTTTTATTAGAGTACAGTACACTGTATATGACTTCATACACTCTCTTATATAGCTCAGCCATGGCTGGACAACAAACTCGGTTTGCCTACCACAACATTCAGCTCTACAAATCAGAGATTCTTGGTAGTGGATCATATGGAGGAGTGTGTAAGGCCAAGTGTGATGGGCTACTGTGTGCTGCCAAGATCATGCATCTCACACTCTTTGATCTCCGCAATCCTGGAACAGCCTCCTACCTACGCAAGTTCCGGGAAGAATGTCACCTACTTAGCTTAGCTAGGCACCCCAATGTTGTCCAGTACCTGGCTACCTACTATGACCCTGACACCCGACTGCCTGTTCTCCTCATGGAACTTTGTGATGAAAGTCTCACTGCATTCCTGGAGCAAGCCCCAGGACCACTGTCCTACCATGTTCAGCTCAACATCTGCCTGGACATAGCACTGGCTCTGGTCTACCTCCACTCCAATGGTCTCATCCACAGAGACCTAACGGGAAACAATGTCCTAATGATCGCTGGCACTTGAGCCAAAATCACGGATTTTGGCATGTCCAAGCTTGCCACTGGCAATCCTCGCATGACAGCCTTGACCCTGTGCCCAGGTAATCTACTGTACATGTCACCTGAAGCTCTCGATGAGGCTAAATCCTACACAGCTAAGCTTGACATCTTCTCCTTTGGTGTAATAGTAATTCAGATCTTGACCAGGCAATTCCCAAATCCAACAGATCGATTTCGTACTATTCATGATCCTCGCTATGATGATGAAGTTCGACGTGTAGTTCCTGAGACTGAGCGACGTCAGGCCCACCTCCAGTTGATCCCAGACATTCACTCTCTGAAGCCACTTGCCCTCCAATGCCTGAAGAAGGAAATGCAACGTCCCTTAGCTCTCCAGCTCAGTGAGAGGCTGTCTGAGCTGAAACAAGCCCCTCAGTACACAGAGAGCATGCATCAGGCACAGACCAGCAGTGAAATCCAACAACTTGAGCAGCAACTTAGGGACCAGATGATCTTGACTGAGGTTAAGACAAGGGAAGCTAGTGAACACTACGTACATAGCACAGAGCTACAGAGGATGGTGGAGGCCAAGGATAGACAGCTTCAAGAAAACCAGCGTACGATTGCAACTAACCAGCATGCCATAAAAAACAAGGAGAGACAGTTACAGCAGACACAACAGCAGCTCCGAGACAGTCAGCAGTTAGTGGAACAGTTTCACCAGAGCCTGCAGCTCAAGGACAACACCATCAGTGACCTCCAGCAGACCATATCACACCATGAGAGGGAGAGGGAGATTCAACAGTTGAAGCAGCAAGACATTGCCAGCAGTATCCAACCACAACAGCTGCCAGTCACAGCAGAAAAAACACAAACAGCTACAGCAGTATCAGTAGCTCAGAAAAATATCAGCAAGATGACATGGAGGAAGGGGAAGAAGGCACCAGAGGAAATGGGGAGAGGAGCAGCAGTAGTGTATGGGAACACAGCCTACTGCAGTCCAGATTGCTCATCCAGGGTATACTCATACCAGAACATTCTAGGGAATGAACAGTGGTCTAGGCTACCAGATAACCCTAACGAGGCCTTCAGTCTAGCTGTTATTGATGGTCTCCTCACTAGTGTGGGTGGTAGGGACAGTCACAATTATGAGGATACCAACACTCTCCTCAGTCTCACAGGAGAAGGTGAGAGGAAGCAGTGGTCTGAGGTCTTCCCTCCTATGCCCACACCACGTGGTGTTACAACTTGTATCACTACTGAGAAGGCTCTAGTTCTGGCAGGAGATTATGCAGGTGATAATCTGGCCACTGTGGAGGTGATGGACATCAACACAAAACAGTGGACCACAGTCTGTTCTCTCCCAAAAAAACTGTCGATATTATGAGGCACGGTCTGTGGGGACTCACTCTATCTAACAGAATGGTCAAAATCTGTTTTCACCTGCTCCCTTCCTGATCTCTGGCAATGTGAGACACTTGGATCCAGAATACGACGGACACTTACTAGGTCAAATGTATGGAAAGAAATCAGCAGTCTACCAGTAACACACTCTACTCTTGCCTCATTTGGTGGTCACCTGCTGGCTATTGGTGGGAGAGATGACTCACTGAACCCCACCACTGATGTCTATAGATATGATTCCCACACTGACTCATGGCATGTCATTAGTCAGATGAAGAACAAACGATCACGGTGCTTGGCAGTCACTTTTCCTGAAGACCGACTTATCGTAGTGGGAGGATGGGCAGGAATAGATGGAGATACAGACAGTGTTGAGATTTTGGAGGACAAGTGACAATGGATATCTTTCTCTTCACATGAACACAACCTACACATTACATGTATACCACATCCACTATATGTACTATGACCTACCAATGATTATGTGCATTAGCTATAAGTTCAGCAGTCAACCCAATTGAATACTAAATCACTTAGTGTCCACCTCTGTTGAACGCTGCACTCAAAGTTCTCTGTAGCTGTGGTTCTTGAACTATACCAATGATTAGAGTACGGCAGTATGAAATCTGATTGGTTGATGTGGTGAACAATATCTTACTTAGTTTCCTCAGTGAGGAAACTATCTAATAGTGTTCACCTAATTAGTTTCTCCCCTTTGGGCATGTTTTCACGTGTGTTCATGTTAAATTCACGTTCAAAGTAGCGTTGTGTCTTGTATGGTTGCTACACACACTGCACGTAGGCCAGCGTACTCTAAAATAGTTAGACGCCTCGCCCAGGAAACCACGCGATTTAGAAAGTCTCAGGCCCTGTAGTAGTGTTCTGAGTGTAGCGAGAAATGCCACAGCCCAGGGCCTTCGACTTCTAAATCGTGTAGTTTCCTGAGCTCGTCATCTAACTATTATGTAGTACAGTGAACTCTCCGAATAACGGACACTTTGGTGCAAGGCCTACTGTCCGTTATTCTGGTGGTGTCCTTTATTGGGGTGTTAATGTGTGACCACATTTCACGTTCCTTGTTCCAAGCTCCTTGCAAATATAGGCTACATGGGCCGCGTGAATATATCTCAAGTCTATGAGAGTACATCCTATCTTTAGTGGACAGAAAACTCATATTGCTATTATTTTACTAGCTGAATGTCGGCAGAACAAGACAGAATTCTATTTAACGCCCTAATGTTGCCGTGCTTGCGCACAATTAGATAGCGGCGGCAGTTGTTGGATGTGGTTATTCGGGTGAGATGTCTGCTATTCAGGTGTTTTTAACGTATGTATCTAATGGGAATTTGACCGGGACATGAAGGGTCATCTGTTGTTTGGTAGAAGTCGGCTATTTGGAGTGTCCGTTAAAAGAGAGCTTACTGTATGACCTACCACATGCTATAAATGCAGCAGTCGATCTCTAAATCACTTAGTATCCACCTCTGTCGAACACTTACAGTTGTCAGCAGTGGTTCTTGACACTATTGAGTGCAATACAGAATGTAGACACCCAGCCTGTGGTCTACATTCCATACTTCCATATCCCCTCTCAACATTACATGTAGAATATCTGACAAACTTTTGTTGGGGGAAATTCACATGGGGGTCAGGGAAACTCCAGGACCCCTAATTAATGTACTCTGACCTACCAATGACGATGAGTATCATAGAGAATATCTGAACGCCTGATCCAAGACAAGCAGTCAGTAGAGTGGGATGGAGAGGGGGTCAGAAGATATCTCCATGGACTAGCTTCCAGCCTGTCTCTTCTAGTGTGTCATCCTAGAGGGGGGAGGGAGTGAGGGGGGAGGGGGTGAGGGAGGGAGGGGGTGAGATAATTATATAACTCTATTTACGAAATCCTGAGGGTGAGAGGTAATAGAGTGGGAGGGGGAGGGGGAGGGAGTGAAGAAAGGTAAGAGAGTGGGAGGGAGTGAGGGAGGGGGAGGGAGTGAGGGAAAGTAAAAGAGAGGGAGGGGAGAGAGGGGAGGAAGTGAGGGAAGGTAAGAGAGAAGGAGGGGAGAGAGGTGAACCTGGTGAATAGTGTGAACTAGAGGAGTCATACATTTAACCACTATTCACTAGGACGACATGACGTGGGGATTCACACTTTCTTCCTGTGTACTAGCTAACTCACTCTGAAATCAGGAGTGCCTGCTAGTCAGGACACCTTCTAAGTCATCATTTTGTAGGTCAGATTCCACTGGATGACATCTTTCACTTATGACCAGTACCACTAATGAATGTTCCCTCAGATTGAGAAATTGAAAAGAACTCCATCACAAAGACTACAGACCTTAATATCCTTTACGAAGAGGGGAGAGGGAGAGGGAGAGAGAGGGAGAGAGGGAGAAGGAAAAAACAAAAGAGCAAACATATGCTTGACAAACTGATGTTCTCCTTCTCTCCCTCCCTTAAATTATCTGACATTCCAGTCAAGTTACATAACTCATCTCTCTCTCCCCTCCCTCCCTCCCTACCCCATGAACATGTCACATGATAGTCAGGTGACAGTCATAATTGTTGAGGCAAAAAGAGGACACCCTTTGTTGTCCCAAATGCTACATGCGCTTTAAACCCTGAGATCAGGACACCTCACTAATCAGGACACCTCATTAATCAGGACACCTCATTAATCATGACACATTCTTCTCTGCCCAGGTGATCTAAAACTAGAGGTTCCACTGTATATAATAAATGACATCATTGACTTACGGCCGCCGATGAATATTCCCCCCAGATGAAGAAAGAACCCTGTCCCAAAAACCACGGAGGGGTAGAGGGTGGCTGTGAGGAGGGCAGCCTTCTTCCAGTCAGTACCCTTTAGAGTACGGTAGAGTCTGGCAGAGTGATAGCCTACAGCAGCACTAAGGGTGGAGGGAGAGGAGGGGGAGGGGGGGAGGGAGAGGGAGAGGGAGAGGGAGAGGGAGAGGGAGAGGGAGAGAGAGGGGGGGGGGGGGAGGGGGGAGAGAGAAAGAGGGAGGGAAGAAGAGAGGGAGGGGAGAGAGAGACAAGTTACATATCCACTGGGATTTGACTGGAATGTCGGATAATTTAACATTACTATGGCAACCAGAGATATAGGTTCTGTATAGTATGTGGTAATCCCCTGGTCAGATCACATGAATATTTTAACAATACTATGGCAACATCTATGAATATCATCACCAACCACATCAGACCATATTCTAAATCAGTCCACTCTACAGTTCCACTTGTCTAGTTTCAAAGAGACATATCCCAACACAGTTGACCAAGAGGTGAGAGAACATACAAAGTAGCTACATCTACTGTGATATATATACTGGAGCTATTGCCTCTCTCATCTACAAACTAGTCTCACTACAGCCACACTCTTTCACTGGCTACAGGGATATGGGGAGGGGCTTTTATTAGATTACATTGCACTGTATATGACTTCATACACTCTCTTATATAGCTCAGCCATGGCTCAACAACAAACTCAGTTTGCCTACCACAACATTCAGCTCTACAAATCAGAGAGTCTTGGTAGTGGATCATATGGAGGGGTGTGTAAGGCCAAGTGTGATGGGCTACTGTGTGCTGCCAAGATCATGCACCCCACACTCTTTGACCTCCACGACCCTGGAACAGACTCCTACCTAAGCAAGTTCAAGGAAGAATGTCACCTACTTAGCTTAGCTAGGCACCCCAATGTTGTCCAGTACCTGGCTACCTACTATGACCCTGACACCCGACTGCCTGTTCTCCTCATGGAACTTGGCGATGAAAGTCTCACTGCATTCCTGGAGCGATCCCCAGGACCACTGTCCTACCACGTTCAGCTCAACATCTGCCTGGACATAGCACTGGCTCTGGTCTACCTCCACTCCAATGCTCTCATCCACAGAGACCTAACGGGAAACAATGTCCTAATGATCGCTGGCACTCGAGCCAAGATCACCGATTTTGGCATGTCCAAGCTTGCCACTGGCAATCCTCGCATGACAGCCTTGACCCTGTGCCCAGGTAATCTACTGTACATGTCACCTGAAGCTTTTGATAAACCAGTATCATACACAGCTAAGCTTGACATCTTCTCCTTTGCTGTAATAGTAATTCAGATCTTGACCAGGCAGTTCCCAAATCCAACTGATCGATTTCATATTGTTTATTCTTCTCAATTTGATGAAGAAGTTAGACTCTTAGTTCCAGAGACTGAGCGACGTCAGGCCCACCTCCAGTTGATCCCAGACACTCACTCTCTGAAGCCACTTGCCCTCCAATGCCTGAAGAAGGAAATGCAACGTCCCTTAGCTCTCCAG